>CM046432.1:3072889-3477032 GCA_025506505.1 Flaveria sonorensis | reverse complement strand
TAGTGGATATGCGTGTCCACTGATATGCTGAGATCATTCAGATTCACGGTTACCTTCACACACATCTTTCCGATAAATTCATACCAACCAGTATACACATCAAACGAAAGCACAATGCTATAAGTCATTTTTATTTACCTGAAAAAGCATACTCAGACAGTCAACTTAATGTTGGTGAGAACATAAGTTTAATGACTAAACAAATATTTGATGCAACATAAATAAGACTACAACCAAACCTACTTATATGCCAGGTGATTTATAACTGTCATAATACAATCACAAAATCAGATAATATAGCATCATAACACTCATCCTGTTGGTGCAGGAAATATTTTCTAAAGTAGCGCTACCTATATTATCAGACGGTTCCTCATCAGAATAATGGTGCAATTACGCATAATGACAGTATATCTCAAAAATATCTTATTTAAAATTTGCATCAAACCAAAACAGTATGCTTTTTTCTCTCCAAAATTATAGATGTGAAAATAGGACTATGAAACTCACCTTAATTCAGCAATATCTATAAAAATTAATTTATAGGTTAGAAATAAATAATTTTATTTTTTTAAAATTTTCAGCACTTCAAATTATAACAAATAAGACATAATTATAAAAATCACTCAAAAATTCATAAAATTCATCAAAGGTAAGATCTAAATTTCAAGTTATCATACAATAATTTCAGCAAATAATCTTTAAAAATCTTTTCTAGAATTTTTAAAATATTCCATAAAGAAGAATTAGTTACAGACCTCTAAAAATATTAAAATTTTTACAGAAGATTATATACAATATTTAAAGTGTCTCATAAATTATTCATGATTTTTCACATTGTTTAAATACTTATTTAGATTTTCTTCAGATTATATTTTCAAAAACACATAACTTAATTATTTTAAAGAATTAAATCATGAAATTTATTCTGAAAATCTAACTTAATGTAGAGATCAATATAAAATTTTCCCAGATTTTTATCACCTTTAAATCTTTTACTAAGAATTTTCTTCTATTTTTTCTTAAATAAATCATATAAATTAATATAACAAATAATAATTTCCCAAAATTTCCAGGTTATTATTTTTAATAGTTTCTGATAAATTTCTTATTTTTATTCCCACAATTACAGTCATTTAATTATATACTCATTTTACTTAATTTTTCAAGAATCAATCTTTATTTCTTATTTTCAAAAATCTTTGATTATCATGATTCTTTTTAAATTTTTAGTTTAAGAACTCTTTGTTACTGTTTTTGATGAAAATAAAATATTATAGATGTTTGGGGAATAGTTTTGATGTTTATATTTATCAAACTAGTTACATACGTATGTGTTATACGTATGTGTAACGCATGTGTAATCTCTTGTTTTAACATGGTTGGTAAGAATCAAAAACCTTGTAAATGTATGAAAGAAAAGGCTGAAGATGATTAGAAGATTACTTCTAGCTTCCTTAATTCCAAAGTCCTTGTTCTTGAGTGTGACATCCGGAAATTTTCCGTTACTAAACTCCGTTAGTTCTGTTAAGTCTTGCATACACGTGTCGTGAGCACACACTAGTTGTCGTTGAACATTGGTGACTTAATAATAATTAATGATGATTATCTAATAATAATTTAGCTAATGATATGATTATTAAGTTGAGCTTATATGTTTACGTGATTTAAATATTAATTGGGAATTTTATCGCGTAAAGTGGAAACGTGTTATAATTATTTCGTGTGTTTTTGGCAAATAGAAATTATGCATGATTATTATTTGTGACTAATAATAACTGTGTTTAGTAGTTAAAAACTATTTAAAAACTATTTATAAGCCTAATCTTTATAAAATACAAATTATAAGGGTTAAAGGGTAATTATGGATTATTAAATAAAACAAAACACAAAAACCCAACCCTAATCCCACCCTTCGGCCGCGATCAAGCTTCCACACACACACACACTTTGAAATCGACCAAGAACAAGCAAGAAACCATCGGATTTGATCGATTACAAGCATACAACACGGTAGAAACATCAAATCTTGTCCATTACACGTTTAAAGGTTAGTTTCTTTGTGGTTTTTATGGATTTTTAGTCTTGGCCGAAACCCTAGTCGATCTTGATGTTCAAAATGTCGATTACATGTTGTTTGTTGATGTTTTGATGTTAGTTAGGTTAGATTGATGCTAGTTTATGTTGATTATGCAAGAAAGCTTCGATTTTGATACGTTGTTCATAGGTTACTAATAATAGTAACTTTATTTGCATGGATATGGTGATTTGATGATGATTTGATGTTGTTGATGTGTTTGTGACGATAATTGGATGTTAGATTGTTGATTTGAATGCTAGAAATCCAAGAATGAATGTTGTAGTTCATGTCTTACTAAATATAGTAACTTTTGGCTATGAAAGTTGATGAATTATGATAATTGGATGTTGTTGATCATGTCTAGATGTTATCATGAGCTTGAATTGGTATATTGTTAATGGATTCATGAATGTATTGGGTGTTAGATAGATTTGGGATGCACTTTCCCAAAAGGGAAACTTTATTTGCACAAAATCTTGAATATGATGGTTTGAGTATGTTTGTGACGTTAGGATCATGCTAGTATGTTCATGGATGATTTCTAAGGTGGTAGAATGTATTATTTGGGTTGTATTAATGTTTAGTTGGTTAGTTATCTGATTTGGCCTGTTGTGGGAATTCATGGTAATGGGTCATATGGGTATGTTAGGACTATTGTTGGTTTGTGGTTGATCATGGTTGAACATTTTGGATGATATGAATTCTGTTGAATGGCATGTTGATGATCATCATACACGCGTGCGAATCTGAGGCCCCTACTTAGTAGGATTGGCAGGGTTTAGGGTGTGAAGTCGTGAGTGGCTTCACATGGCATGCCGTGCATGATTTGATTCTATGTATGATGCTTTGGTTGTGTTGTAGTTATGTTGAGCATGATATTTTTAAGGTTCGCATGACTTGTATGATATCTGGCTGTATGATGATCTAGGTAGTACATGTGGGTAATGAGTTGTCATATGTGATCAGCTTGTATGTTAACCAGGTGTGATGTACTGTTATGCTTGTTTGAATGAAATTTCACCTATAATGTCACCAACGGGTCAAGCGAGTCAACTAGGTCAAATGTGTCTTGTCTTCTAAAACTTTGAGTTCTTTGGTTTGTAAAGCACTTAGGGTTTCATTATGATTCTGTGAACACGTACTTATGTACTCTTGTGTTCTAGGTAACCTTTGAAGGTTGTCTTTACACTTATCACCGGTTCTCTTTAGTCATTATCTTTACACACCAGGTGAGTTCATGCCCCTCTATTTTTATAAACCTTCTTCTTGGGGGAGGTAGCATACTTGTACTCAAACACTATTTTATTATTTTAAGTTGTGTATGTTTTAACATAGTGCTTAATACCTTGAAAGTCCTCACACTTTCGGATCGTTAATAATGGTAACTAGCGGAAAATCTTGGGTAGTACTACTGGGTTTGACGAGCCCCACCTGTGCGACTCGAGGTCAAGCGGGTGCAATATTGTCCTAGACACAAATATCGTCACGACCTGGTAAGTCGTGACGGGAGGCAACAAATGCAACACAGTCAGCTTCGATCGCGAAATCACTATGTTTATTACTTGTGAATATAGACTAGCTATCTATTTCAATGCACTTCTTATGTTATGCAAATGTTATTGTTTATGATAAACGCAAACTCTTGAACTCACCAACCATTGTGTTGACATTTTAGTATGCTATTCTCAGGTTGTTAACTCTGCTTGCCATTAGGAGCACCACACGGGTCCAGCATGCATTCTAAGACTCCATTTTAAAGACATATTTGTTGGTTTTTATTTATGTATGTTTAAATATTTTGGGTTGGCGCATGTTTTGCCAAATATGCATTTTTATATTTTGGGCTTGTCTTATTTACAAAACGCTTCCGCATGGTTTTAAAGTTTGAACTTTGGTTGGTTTTATTCTAAATGTCGCATATAGTGTCGTTCTGAGTAACTATTTAATGTGATCCTGGTTTGTTCACACGCCTCGCGGTGAAACACCGCACGTGGATTTTGAGGGTGTGACTGATTGGTATCAGAGCCATTGGTTATAGGGAACTAGGTTGCATACACACACTAGACTATAACCGCACAGTTGTTAGTTACTTATCGCTTACTCTCCTTACTGTATACTCATTGGCATACGCAACACATACTTCGCAGCATGGCATCGTCGTCCAGAAATTTGGGCAAGAGACCTGCACGATCTGAGTCACCTCCTATGTCTCCCATACCTGATAGGGGATTTACCTGGCCCCGACATCCTTATCCTCATGGCGAGATAGACTGGGATCAGCCTTTCATACCTCTTGAGCTCGATCCTCCGCGGAACTGGGATTTCTACCCACCTACATAAACCGTATGGCTTATAGAGAGCGTGTACCACCAGTAGCTCGGACACGACCTAGGACTAGGTTATCGACCGCCTATGCATTGCCTACTCTTCCTACCTTGAGCATCCCTCTCGAGCAGGCGTTTGCAGCTTTGGTAGCCACTCTAGACACGAAGCGACAACGGATTAGAGGACTCACTGATGAGAACTTTGCATTACGATCTGAGATGCGTCAGTTGCGTTTCCAGGTAGAGACGCTTTAGGAGCAACTCTCGATGGCCATTGGTGGACATCATACTCTGGCAGGAAATGTTGTAGCACTTAGTGGGCGCATGGACGCACAGGATCACCATAATATAGTGATCGATGATAGGTTTGCTGATCTAGAGGCACAGCTAGCAGCACTTCAGGTTGTTGAAACCCCTGCACCTTTGGTGGACCCTAACGAGGAAGACCTGGAATAGGAACCCGAGGAAGCCCTCGAAGGAGAACCAGCAGAGATAGACAAGGACAGTGACGGATCTGACGTACTGGACTGATTCTACTTATAAATGACTTAGACTATGTAGTGTTTCTTTTCTTTGAAACCTATGTGGGAAGGGTTGTTTCCCACCCAACTGACAAACTTAAATTTTGATATTGATGGAATATTTTATGACTCAATTGCAATTTATTTATCTTTGGGTATTATTTCTGTTATAAATGTTGTGGTTGTGGTGAATGCATTATTTCTTATTGTTTACTGTACCTTGATGAGATTAATGTGTTGGATGTTACTCATTATTGTAATTATGAATTGTAAAGTGAAATATGGACGCACGTGGAAGAGGACGTGGGCGTGGTTGTGGACGTGGGGCCGGAGGCCGTGGTACCGGAGCCATAAACATGACGCCTGCGGAATTGGCGGCATTAATTAACGAGCATGTTCAGGCGGCAGTAGCTGCTGCCCAACCGGGACAACCAGCAGGTAAATGATAAAAAGAGGTTGAACTAATTATCCTAGTTATTTGTCTAGGATATCTGACTAATGTTTGGGTTGTCAAAACAGGACCACCACCATGTACCTACAAGTCCTTCATGGACTGTAAACCCCATACCTACAGCGGGACGGAAGGGGCTGTAGGGCTTGTAAGGTGGTTTGAGAAGACAGAGTTTGTCTTCACAAAATGCAACTGCCCTCCTGCTGATAAGGTGAAGTATGCCACCGGGACATTGGAAGGCGCAGCACTTTCCTGGTGGAATGCCCAGGTGCAAATGCTGGGTCAAGCCATGGCCAATGAACTACCTTGGGATGGGTTTAAGGGGATTATGACCGAAGAATACTGCCCCCGAAATGAAGTGCAGAAACTGGAGATTGAGTTCTGGCAACTAAAAATGCAAGGCTTAGAAATTGAAGTCTACACGACCTGTACTCATGAGTTGGCCACACTATGCCCTGGAATGGTCAATGAAATGCACAAGAGAGTCGAGCACTACATACGTGGACTGGTGCCCGAAATTTAGAGTATGGTAACTGCTTCCAACCCCACTACCATACAGCAGGCTATCCGGACAGCCCACAGGTGACTGACCAGGCAGTTGAGCAAGGACGGTTACCCAAACGGGGCGCGGTTGCTAGTGTGTCCGACAACAAACGAAAGTGGGAGAACATTAGTAACAAAGGTTCATCCTCCAGCAACCAGCCACAATAACAGCAACAACAGGTACAACAACAGCAGCAACCTCCCCAGCAACAAAGGAGGTTTGATAACAACCGAAATTTCAATCAGTCATCCTCGGCATCGCAGGGACAAGGAGGCTATGTGGGGAAAAGTCCCAAGTGCAATCGATGCAACTACCATCACACCGGCAGGTGTGACAACTTTCGATGCCAACGCTGTGGTAAAGTTGGGCATGCAGCGAAGGACTGCCGGGGTGAACTGATGAAAAAGCCTCAACAATCACAAGAAACTCCGAAAGGTTGTTTTGAGTGTGGAAAAGAAGGCCATTACAAACGCAACTGCCCCCAGCTTAAGAGGAATGGTAATGGCAACAACAAGAATGGGAACAACAGCAACAATAACAATGGCAACAACAATAACAACAACAATAGTAATGGCAACAACAATGGTGGAAACAACGATGGAGCCAAAGGAAGAGCCTTCGTCATTGGCTCAGGTGAGGCTCTAAACGATCCTACAACAGTAACTGGTAAATTTTCGGTTAATGGTCGTTTTGCTACCGTATTATTCAATACCGGAGCCGATAAAAGTTTCGTGTCCACTAGGTTCTATAGTCTTTTAAGTGATATGCCCTCAGCCTTAGAATCTAAATACACCGTGGAGTTAGCTAACGACACACAGATTCACGTAACGCATATTTTTAGAGACTGCAAGATAGAGCTTGCTGGTCATACATTCACCATGGATCTCATGCCTGTTACGTTAGGAAGCTTTGATGTGGTAGTAGGCATGGATTGGCTTTCCGATAAACAAGCGGAAGTCATATGTCACGAGAAGATCATACGGATTCCCATTGGTGAAGAAGTCCTTACGGTCAGAGGTGATAGGAGTGGTGCGGTGATAGGCATCATTTCGTTCATGAAGGCACAGAAGTTGTTACGAAAGGGTCGACTGGCCATATTGGCTCTTGTCACAGATAAACAGACTGAGGAAAAGAAGATAGAGGATATCCCCGTAGTTCGTGAGTTTCCCGAGGTGTTTCCGTAAGACCTGCCTAGATTACCGCCTCATCGTCAAGTTGAATTCCAAATTGAGTTAACTCCAGGAGCCGCTCCAATTGCGAGAGCACCGTACCAGTTAGCTCCGAATGAACTGCAGGAATTATCCACCCAACTACAAGAGTTGTTGGATAAAGGGTTTATCCGACCGAGTTCGTCTCCCTGGGGAGTGCCAGTTCTATTTGTGAAGAAGAAGGATGGTACATTTCGAATGTGCATTGACTATAGGGAACTGAACAAAGTCACGATCAAGAATAGATATCCTTTACCTCGTATAGATGATTTGTTTGATCAATTGCAAGGATCAAGCTATTACTCTAAGATTGATCTGAGGTCTGGGTATCATCAGCTGAGAGTTCGAGAAGAGGACATCTCGAAGACTGCTTTTCGTACACGATATGGTCACTATGAATTCTTGGTCATGCCATTTGGGTTGACGAATGCACCACCAGTATTCATGGACCTTATGAATCGAGTGTGCAAACCCTATCTTGATCAGTTTGTTATCGTCTTTATTGATGACATATTGATATACTCAAGGACTGAGGAAGAACATGGAGAGCACTTACGTTTAATCTTGGAATTACTTAGAAAAGAACAACTGTACGCAAAGTTTTCTAAGTGTGATTTCTGGATACGTGAGGTAAAATTCTTGGGTCATATTGTCAACGAGAAGGGAATACATGTTGATCCTGCAAAGATTGAAGCGATAAAGAATTGGTCTATTCCGAAGACAACGAGTGAGATACGACAATTCCTTGGATTAGCGGGATATTATCGACGATTCATTGAAGGATTCTCTAAGATTGCACAACCTCTCACAGCCTTGACTCACAAGGGAACAACGTACAAATGGGGCGAGAGTCAGGAAGCTGCTTTCCAGTTGCTGAAACAGAAACTAAGTAGCGCACCAATATTAGCGTTACCGGATGGTAGTGATGACTTCGTAGTCTACTGCGATACGTCTATTCAAGGACTTGGATGCGTCTTGATGCAGCGGGATAAGGTGATAGCTTACGCCTCTAGACAGTTGAAGATTCATGAGAAGAACTATACCACCCATGACTTGGAACTGGGTGCCGTAGTTTTTGCCTTAAAGATCTGGAGACATTACTTGTACGGTACCAAATGCACTATTTACACAGATCACAAGAGTCTTCAGCACATCTTTGAGCAAAAAGAATTGAACATGAGGCAAAGGCGCTGGGTAGAATTACTGAATGACTACGACTATGCTATTAAGTACCACACATGGAAAGCAAATGTAGTCGCTGACGCGCTGAGTAGGAAAGAAACTACTAAGCCTCGACGTGTGCGAGCTTTGCAACTTACTGTCAGCACACAGTTACCTGAACAAATCTGAGAGGCTCAGACAGAAGCTTTGACAGCAGAAAACATTGGGTCTGAATCGTTAAGGGGAATGGAAAAATAGTTGGAAGTAAAAGCGGATGGAATTCGTTACTTTATCGATAGACTTTGGGTACCTCTACACGGAAATCTGAGAGACTTGGTCATGAGTGAGGCACACAAGTCTAAGTACTCTATACATCCTGGATCTGACAAGATGTATCATGATTTGAAGGCGCACTATTGGTGGCCTAACATGAAGGCGGATGTAGCTACTTATATGAGCAAGTGTTTGACCTGCTCGAAGGTTAAAGTGGAGTATCAAAAACCATCTGGTCTACTACAACAACCCGAGATCCCTATGTGGAAGTGGGATCAGATAGAAATGGATTTTATTACTAAGTTACCTCGAACTTCTACCGGTTGCGACATAATATGGGTTATCGTGGATAGATTAACAAAGTCTGCTCATTTCCTAGCGATAAAGGAAATAGACAAGATGGAGAAATTAACCCGACTCTATGTGAAGGAGATCGTTTCGAGGCATGGAGTACCGATCTCAATTATTTCTGACCGCGATTCTCGTTTCACATCACACTTCTGGCAGTCGTTGCAGAAAGCTTTTGGTACGCGATTGGATATGAGTACTGCTTATCATCCACAGATTGATGGTCAAAGCAAGCGTACTATACAAACTTTGGAGGACATGCTACGGGCTTATGTGATTGACTTCGGGAATAACTGGGAAGTTCACCTACCATTGGTGGAATTTTCTTACAACAACAGTTATCACACTAGCATAAAGGCAGCACCTTTTGAAGCTTTGTATGGGAGAAAATGTAGATCACCAGTTTGTTGGGCTGAAATTGGTGATAGCCAGCTAACGGGTCCTGAGTTAGTACACGAGACTAATGAAAAGATTATACAAATAAGGAACCGTATGGCTGCAGCGCGCGACAGACAGAAAAGTTATGCTGACAAGCGACGAAAACCTCTAGAATTTCAGGTTGGTGATAAGGTCTTATTGAAAGTCACACCATGGAAAGGCGTGATTCGGTTTGGTAAGCGAGGAAAGCTAAATCCGAGATACGTTGGACCATTTGAGATCTTGGAAAGAATAGGTCCAGTGGCTTATCGATTAGTCCTACCTGACTCGCTAAGTGGAATCCATGATGTATTCCATGTTTCAAATCTGAAGAAGTGCCTAACGGATGAAACTATGGTCGTACCGCTGGAAGAAGTTCAAGTAGACGAACAATTACGCTTCATTGAGGAACCGGTCGAAGTGATGGATCGTGAGGTGAAGACACTTAAGCAAAGCAAGATACCCATTGTCAAAGCTTGATGGAACTCGAGACATGGACCAGAATTCACGTGGGAACGTGAGGACCAAATGAAGCTTAAGTATCCTCAGCTATTCGAAAAGACAATGCCAGCCGATGAAGGTATTGATTTAAATTTCGGGACGAAATTTCTTTCAACATGGGGATGATGTGACAACTCATCCAAAACTCACTCGATTTTGATTTCCTTGTGCCAATGCGGTAGACCAGTGATGGAACACTCACCATGTAACGCAATTTTCGGGACGAAAATTCTTTCAACATGGGGATAATGTGACATCCGGTAATTTTCCGTTACCAAACTCCGTTAGTTCTGTTAAGTCTTGCATACACGTGTCGTGAGCACACACTAGTTGTCGTTGAACGTTGGTGACTTAATAATAATTAATAATGATTATCTGATAATAATTTAGCTAATGAGACGATTATTAAGTTGTGTTTATATGTTTACGTGATTTAAATATTAATTTGGAATTTTATCGCGTAAAGTGGAAACGTGTTATAATTATTTCGTGTGTTTTGTGGCAAATGGAAATTATGCATGATTATTATTTGTGACTAATAATAACTGTGTTTAGTAGTTAAAAACTATTTAAAGACTATTTATAAGCCTAATCTTTATAAAATACAAATTATAAGGGTTAAAAGGGTATTATGGATTATTAAATAAAACAAAACACAAAAAGCCAACCCTAATCCCACCCTTCGGCCGCGATCAAGCTTCCACACACACACACACACTTCGAAATCGACCAAGAACAAGCAAGAAACCATCGGATTTGATCGATTACAAGCATACAACACGGTAGAAACATCAAATCTTGTCCATTACGCGTTTAAAGGTTAGTTTCTTTGTGGTTTCTATGGATTTTTAGTCTTGGCCGAAACCATAGTCGATCTTGATGTTCAAAATGTCAATTACATGTTGTTTGTTGATGTTGTGGTGTTAGTTAGGTTAGATTGATGCTAGTTTACGTTGATTATGCAAGAAAGCTTCGATTTTGATACGTTGTTCATAGGTTAGTAATAATAGTAACTTTATTTGCATGGATATGGTGATTTGATGATGATTTGATGTTGTTGATGTGTTTGTGACGATAATTGGATGTTAGATTGTTGATTTGAATGCTAGAAATCCAAGAATGAAAGTTGTAGTTCATGTCTTACTAAATATAGTAACTTTTGGCTGTGAAGGTTGATGAATTGTGATAATTGGATGTTGTTGATCATGTCTAGATGTTATCATGAGCTTGAATTGGTATATTGTTAATGGATTCATGAATGTATTGGGTGTTAGATAGATTTGGGATGCACTTTCCCAAAAGGGAAACTTTATTTGCACAAAATCTTGAATATGATGGTTTGATTATGTTTGTGACGTTAGGATCATGCCTTCCCCCTTGCTAATTACCAAGAACTTCGTTGCCACTAGTGGCGAAGAAGAAAAAAAAAGTAGTATGTTCATGGATGATTTCTAAGGTGGTAGAATGTATTATTTAGGTTGTATGAATGTTTAGTTGGTTAGTTATCTGATTTGGCCTGTTGTGGGAATTCATGGTAAAGGGTCATATGGGTATGTTAGGACTATTGTTGGTTTGTGGTTGATCATGGTTGAACATTTTGGATGATATGAATTCTGTTGAATGGCATGTTGATGATCATCATATACGCGTGCAAATCTAAGGCCCCTACTTAGTAAGATTGGCAGGGTTTAGGGTGTGAAGTCGTGAGTAGCTTCACATGGCATGCCGTGCATGATTTGATTCTATGTATGATGCTTTGGTTGTGTTGTAGTTATGTTGAGCATGATATTTTTGAGGTTCGCATGACTTGTATGATATTTGGTTGTATGATGATCTAGGTAGTATATGTGGGTAATGAGGTGTCATATGTGATCAGCTTGTATGTTAACCAGGAATGATGTACTATTATGCTTGTTTGAATGAAATTTCACCTATAATGTCACCAACGGGTCAAGCGAGTCAACTAGGTCAAATGTGTCTTGTCTTCTAAAACTTTGAGTTCTTTGGTTTGTAAAGCACTTAGGGTTTCATTAAGATTCTGTGAACACGTACTTATGTACTCTTGTGTTCTAGGTAACCTTTGAAGGGTTGTCTTTGCACCTATCACCAGTTCTCTTTAGTCATTATCTTTACACACCAGGTGAGTTCATGCCCCTCTATTTTTATAAACCTTCTTCTTGGGGGAGGTAGCATACTTGTACTCAAACACTATTTTATTATTGTAAGTTGTGTATGTTTTAACATAGTGCTTAATACCTTGAAAGTCCTCACACTTTCGGATCGTTAATAATGGTAACTAGCGGGAAATCTTGGGTAGTACTACTGGGTCTGACGAGCCCCACCTGTGCGACTCGAGGTCAAACGGGTGCAATATTGTCCTAGACACAAATATCGTCACGACCTGGTAAGTCGTGACGGGAGGCAACAAACACAACACAGTCAGCTTCGATCGCGAAATCACTATGGTTATTACTTGTGAATATAGACTAGCTATCTATTTCAATGCACTTCTTATGTTATGCAAATGTTATTGTTTATGATAAACGCAAACTCTTGAACTCACCAACCATTGTGTTGACATTTTAGTATGCTATTCTCAGGTCGTTAACTCTGCTTGCCATTAGGAGCACCACACGGGTCTAGCATGCATTCTAAGTCTCCATTTTAAAGACATATTTGTTGGTTTTTATTTATGTGTGTTTAAATATTTTGGGTTGGCGTATGTTTTGCCAAATATGCATTTTTATATTTTGGGCTTGTCTTATTTACAAAACGCTTCCGCATGGTTTTAAAGTTTGAACTTTGGTTGGTTTTATTTTAAATGTGGCATATAGTGTCGTTCTGAGTAAGTATTGACTGTGATCCTGGTTTGTTCACACGCCTCGCGGTAAAACTCCGCACGTGGATTTTGAGGGTGTGACATTGAGATAACTTCCAAAGAACTTGATGTTTAAAACTTGATATTTGGATGAGATAAAACCGAGAGTTTCCAAGGTGTGTGTGGCGGTTGACGTGTTGTATTTTGAGAACTTTTGAGGAAGTATGTTAGTGCTTTGTTGGTGTAAGAAGGAAAATAATTTATTGGTTTTGGAAGCTTCATATAACCGAAGTTTTAAGGGTGTGGAGGTGGCGGTCATTACACATAGGTTGGCTAGAAATTTGACAACTAATCTCCTTAGAGTTTGCCACATGATATGCCATTATAAGAATTAAGCTTGGTGTACATGGTAATAATGGGGTCGGCAGAAGGTGCATTAATAGGGTCTTAGAGTTTGCCACATCTTATTAGTAATGATGGTGGATATGTGGCACATTAAGAGAGTGTTTCGTGTCCTAAGCTTCATGATGATGCATGTTAACCGAGTGAAGGTGAGGTGGTGGTGCTTGATTCAGCCGCGACTGGGGCAATGATTGTTATTGGTGAGGTGGTGTTCTTAAAGTCTAGGTGTCAACCCATGAGATGTGCTTAGTATTACTTTAAGAATGATGCTTGTTAATCATGCATAACCGAGGAGTTTAGATGACAATGCTATAGTAATAATAACCATTTGAATGAGGTGTCAACATATGAAACAAGCTTAGTGTCATTTAAGATGGTGATGATGCATGACCGAGAATGATTACTAGATGTTTATGAAATTTGGTGGCTAAGGTGGTGGTGATGTTAGTGGCCATAGGTATCATTAAGATAGTTTAATGAGATGTAATTTAGTTATGTGTCCAAAGGTTAAATGTATCAAGTGTCCAGCTTAGATGGTCGATTAGTGTAGTGTTTGATGTTTAAATTGTGTCTAGTGTTGTTGATTAAGGTAAGATGATTTAAGAGATTGTCTTTAGTTTTGAGATGTTAAAGTGAAGTTATTGTTTAACCTTGTTGAAATCTTATATCATCATATAATAATTAAGTGTATGATACATATATAAAATCACATAGCTTAGTATCTAAACAACTAACCAGATCATAACATAGATGCATACAGATAACATTATGTAATATTCACATATATTATACATGTTAAAACATATATAGTTAAAAAATTAAATCACAAAAATTAAGTCTCATAAGGTACCTTAGAAATATGCATAATTATATTTAAGATTTAATCAAAATAAATCTTAATATCAAACCTCCTAACCTTAATTTTCAGGGTCGTCACAATACATCTCCACACTCTCTCTTGTAAAAACTCTCTACTTAATAAGAATTTGAATCGTTGAAGGTTTTAGCTCTCTTTCTATTTCTGGCTCTCTTCATATTTCTGGTAATTCATTTACTCTTTTACTTTTTTATGATCGCCTCCTTCAGAGGCTAAATATATAAGTGTTAAAACACCACCATGTCCAATTGAATATCATGACTAAAAAAAAATAAAATATGGAAATTCAATGGTGAAAAATTAGGAGGATGATTATGGTCTCGTTATAGTCCATCTATGATGTTAATATGATGGTCGACCGCATGGGTACCCGTTTAAGCCAAAAAGCCAGGAAGGCATGGGGCGTTTTAGGGTCTGAACTTTATTGATCACATATTAACATCGTGGAAAACGACTATGTAAAATATCCGATAAATCCATGACCTTCTTATCTAACCGTTTTGAGACCAAAGTTTTAATTACTTAATTATTATTAATATTTGGTATCAGAGCCATGGTAATCAATTATGATATGTGTGGATGTTTTAACACTTAAAGTTATTTAAACTGAATATTTTAAAATCTGAAGGTACTGTTAAAAACAGTATGGAGGAAGAATACGATATTACTCATAATTTAGATTTATTAAACAGATGGACTATAACCATACCATAATCATCCTCCTAATTTTTCATCATCGAGTTTCCATATATATATATATATATATATATATATATATATATATATATATATATATATATATATATATATATCTTTTTTCTCCAAGTCCATTTCGACATATTGTCAGAAAGATCAAAATGATCAAAGGCACTAATGATATAAGTGACCAAGAAATTATGCAGTATTATCTTGCAGAAATAAAAAAGGATATAGCCAAAAACTTCAAAAAGAAAGAAGAATTATCGTCAAAAATGACGAGTCAAGCTCCTCCCAAATGGAAGAAGAAGACTCCCAATTATACCAAGATAGTCAAGATGAAAATGAGCTTATGGATGACGAGGCCTATGCCAGAATGATGGCAGAATTGGATGAATAATTTGGTCTGGTTAATGCACCAGAAAAGTTAAAAAAGTGATTAACATAATAGGCCCCACCAAGCACTGAAGAATCAATAATTCGTTAGCAATCACTACCTACGAGATTCGTCCAGATGTTGCATTATTGCAACCACTTTCACTTTAATAATTGTACTACTTTAATTATTGTACCAAACACATTATATGTGGTAGTGGCGAATATTCGCATAATATTCGGATGCCCAGACATCTATATAAGGAGGTGTAGCTTACAGATAGGGCGATCCATCTCCACACTCTCTCTTGTAAAAACTCTCTACTTAATAAGAATTTAAATCATTGAATGTTTCAGCTCTCTTTCTATTTCTGGCGCTCTTCCTATTTCTGGTAATTCATTTACTCTTTTACTTTTTTATGATCGTCTCCTTCAGAAGCTAAATATATAACTGTTAAAACACCACCATGTCCAATTGAATATCATGACTAAAAAGAAAAACTAAAATATGGAAACTCAATGGTGGAAAATTAGGAGGATGACTATGGTCTCGTTATAGTCCATCCATGATGTTAATGTGATGGTCGATCGCATGGGGACCCGTTTAAGCCAATAAGTCAGGAAGGCGTGGGGCGTTTTAGGGTCTGACCTTTACTGATAACATATTAACATCCTGGAAAACAACTATGTAAAATATCTAATAAATCCATGACCTTCCTAATCTAACTGTCTTGAGTCCAAAGTTTTAATTACTTAATTATTATTAATATATGGCATCAGAGCCATGCTAATCAATTGCGATATGTATGGATGTTTTTACACTTAAAGTTATTTAAAATGAATATTTTAAAATCTAAAGATACTGATAAAAACAGTATGGAGGAAGAATATGATATTCCTTATAATTTAGATTTATTAAACAGATGGACTACAACCAGACCATAATCATCCTTCTAATTTTTCACCATCAAGTTTCCATATATATATATATATATATTTTTTCTCCAAGTCCATTTCGACATAATGTCAGAAAGATCAAAATGATAAAAGGCACTGATGATATAAGTGACCAAGAAATTATGTAGTATTATCTTGCGGAAATCAAAAAGGATATAACCAAAAACTTCAAAAAGAAAGATGAAGTATCGTAAAAAATGGCAGGGTTGAGCTCCTTCCGGATAGAAGAAGAAGACACCCAATTATACCAAGATAGTCAAGATGAAAATGAGCTTGTGGATGACGAGGCCTATGTCAGAATGATGGCAGAATTGGATGAACAATTTGGTCCGGCTAATACACCAGAAAAGTCAAAAAAGTGATTAACACAATAGGCCCCACCAGCATTGAAGAATCAATAATTCGTCAGCAATCACTACCAACGAGATTCGTCCAGATGTTGCATTATTGCAACCACTTTCACTTTAATAATTGTACTACTTTAATTATTGTACTAAACGCAATATATGTGGTAGTGGCGAATATTCGCATAATATTCGGATGCCCAGACCTCTATATAAGGAGGTGTAGTTTACAAATAGGGCGATCCATCTCCACACTCTTTCTTGTAAAAACTCTCTACTTAATAAGTATTTGAATCGTTGAAGGTTTCAGCTCTTTTTCTATTTCTGGCTCTCTTCCTATTTCTGGTAATTCATTTACTCTTTTATTTTTTTTATGATCGCCTCCTTCAGAGGCTAAATATATAAGTGTTAAAACACCACCATGTCCAATTGAATATCATGACTAAAAAAACTAAAATATGGAAACTCAATGGTGAAAAATTAGGAGGTTGATTATGGTCTAGTTATAGTCCATCTAAGATGTTAATGTGATGGTCGACCGCTTGAGGACCCGTTTAAGCCAAAAAGTCAGGAAGGCGTGGGGCGTTTTAGGGTCTGACCTTTACTGATAACATATTAACATCCTGGAAAACAACTATGTAAAATATCTAATAAATCCATGACCTTCCTAATCTAACCGTCTTGAGTCCAAAGTTTTAATTACTTAATTATTATTAATATTTGGTATCAGAGCCATGCTAATCAATTGCGATATGTGTGGATGTTTTTACACTTAAAGTTATTTAAAATGAATATTTTAAAATCTAAAGATACTGATAAAAACAGTATGGAGGAAGAATATGATATTCCTTATAATTTAGATTTATTAAACAGATGGACTACAACTAGACCATAATCATCCTTCTAATTTTTCACCATCAAGTTTCCATATATATATATATATATATATATATATATATATATATATATATATATATATATATATATATATATATATATATATATATATATATATATGTATATATATATATATATTCTCCAAGTCCATTTCGACATATTGTCAGAAAGATCAAAATAATCAAAGGCACTGATGATATAAGTGACCAAGAAATTATGCAGTATTATCTTGCAGAAATCAAAAAGGATATAACTAAAAACTTCAAAAAGAAAGATGAATTATCATAAAAAATGACAGGGTCAAGCTCCACCCGGATGGAAGAAGAAGACTCCGAATTATACCAAGATAGTCAAGATGAAAATGGGTTTGTGGATGTCGAGGCCTATGCCAGAATGATGGCAGAATTGGATGAACAATTTGGTCAGGTTAATACACCAGAAAAGTCAAAAAAGTGATTAACACAATAGGCCCCACCAGCACTGAAGAATCAATAATTCGTCAGCAATCACTGCCGACGAGATTCGTCCAGATGTTGCATTATTGCAACCACTTTCACTTTAATAATTGTACTACTTTAATTATTGTACCAAACGCATTATATGTGGTAGTGGCGAATATTCGCATAATATTCGGATGCCCAGACCTCTATATAAGGAGGTGTAGTTTACAGATAGGGCGATCCATCTCCACACTCTTTCTTGTAAAAACTCTCTACTTAATAAGTATTTGAATCGTTGAAGGTTTCAGCTCTTTTTCTATTTCTGGCTCTCTTCCTATTTCTGGTAATTCATTTACTCTTTTATTTTTTTATGATCGCCTCCTTCAGAGGCTAAATATATAAGTGTTAAAACACCACCATGTCCAATTGAATATCATGACTAAAAAAACTAAAATATGGAAACTCAATGGTGAAAAATTAGGAGGTTGATTATGGTCTAGTTATAGTCCATCTAAGATGTTAATGTGATGGTCGACCGCTTGAGGACCCGTTTAAGCCAAAAAGTCACGAAGGCGTGGGGCGTTTTAGGGTCTGACCTTTACTAATAACATATTAACATCCTGGAAAACAACTATGTAAAATATCTAATAAATCCATGACCTTCCTAATCTAACCGTCTTGAGTCCAAAGTTTTAATTACTTAATTATTATTAATATTTGGTATCAAAGCCATGCTAATCAATTGCGATATGTGTGGATGTTTTTACACTTAAAGTTATTTAAAATGAATATTTTAAAATCTAAAGATACTGATAAAAACAGTATGGAGAAAGAATATGATATTCCTTATAATTTAGATTTATTAAACAGATGGACTACAACCAGACCATAATCATCCTTCTAATTTTTCACCATCAAGTTTCCATATATATATATATATATATATTCTCCAAGTCCATTTCGACATATTGTCAGAAAGATCAAAATAATCAAAGGCACTGATGATATAAGTGACCAAGAAATTATGCAGTATTATCTTGCAGAAATCAAAAAGGATATAACTAAAAACTTCAAAAAGAAAGATGAATTATCGTAAAAAATGACAGGGTCAAGCTCCACCCGGATGGAAGAAGAAGACTCCGAATTATACCAAGATAGTCAAGATGAAAATGGGTTTGAGGATGACGAGGCCTATGCCAGAATGATGGCAGAATTGGATGAACAATTTGGTCAGGTTAATACACCAGAAAAGTCAAAAAAGTGATTAACACAATAGGCCCCACCAGCATTGAAGAATCAATAATTCGTCAGCAATCACTACCAACGAGATTCGTACAGATGTTGCATTATTGCAACCACTTTCACTTTAATAATTGTACTACTTTAATTATTGTACCAAACGCATTATATGTGGTAGTGGCGAATATTCGCATAATATTCGGATGCCCAGACCTCTATATAAGGAGGTGTAGTTTACAGATGGGGCGATCCATCTCCACACTCTTTCTTGTAAAAACTCTCTACTTAATAAGTATTTGAATCGTTGAAGGTTTTAGCTCTTTTTCTATTTCTGGCTCTCTTCCTATTTCTGGTAATTCATTTACTCTTTTATTTTTTTATGATCGCCTCCTTCAGAGGCTAAATATATAAGTGTTAAAACACCACCATGTCCAATTGAATATCATGACTAAAAAAACTAAAATATGGAAACTCAATGGTGAAAAATTAGGAGGTTGATTATGGTCTAGTTATAGTCCATCTAAGATGTTAATGTGATGGTCGACCGCTTGAGGACCCGTTTAAGCCAAAAAGTCAGGAAGGCGTGGGGCGTTTTAGAGTCTGACCTTTACCGATAACATATTAACATTCTGGAAAACAACTATGTAAAATATCTAATAAATCCATGACCTTCCTAATCTAACCGTCTTGAGTCCAAAGTTTTAATTACTTAATTATTATTAATATTTGGTATCAGAGCCATGCTAATCAATTGCGATATGTGTGGATGTTTTAACACTTAAAGTTATTTAAAATGAATATTTTAAAATCTGAAGATACTGATAAAAACAGAATGAAGGAAGAATATGATATTCCTCATAATTTAGATTTATTAAACAGATGGACTATAACCAGACCATAATCATCCTCCTAATTTTTCACCATCGAGTTTCCACATATATATATATATATATACCAGACCATAATCATCCTCCTAATTTTTCACCATCGAGTTTCCATATATATATATATATATATTTCTCCAAGTCCATTTTGACATATTGTTAGAAAGATCAAAATGATCAAAGGCACTGATGATATAAGTGACGAAGAAATTATGCAGTATTATCTTGCAGAAATAAAAAAGGATATAGCCTTCAAAAAGAAAGATGAATTATTGTCAAAAATGACAGGGTCAAGCTCCTCCCAGATGGAAGAAGAAGACTCCCAATTATACCAAGATAGTCAAGATAAAAATGAGCTTATGGATTACGAGGCCTATGCCAGAATGATGGCAGAATTGGATGAACAATTTGGTCTGGTTGATACACCAGAAAAGTCAATAAAATGATTAACACAATAGGCCCCACCAAGCACTGAAGAATCAATAATTCGTCAGCTATAACTACCGACGAGATTCGTCCAGATGTTTCATTATTGCAACCACTTTCACTTTCATAATTGTACTACTTTAATTATTGTACCAAACGCATTATATATGGTAGTGGCGAATATACGCATAATATTCGGATGCCCAGGCCTGTATATAAGGAGGTGTAATTTACAGATAGGGCGATCCATCTCCACACTCTCTTTTGTAAAAACTCTCTACTTAATAAGAATTTGAATCGTTTAAGATTTTAGCTCTCTTTCTATTTCTGGCTAACTTCCTATTTCTGGTAATTCATTTACTATTTTAGTTTTTTATGATCGCCACCTTCAGAGGCTAAATATATAAGTGTTAAAACACTACAATGTCCAATTGAATATCATGACTAAAAAAATATGGAAACTCGATGGTGAAAAATTAGGAGGATGTTTATGGTCCGGTTATAGTCCATATAAGATGTTAATGTGATGGCTAACTGCTTGGGACCCGTTTAAGCCAAAAAGCTAGGAAGGTGTGGGGCGTTTTAGGGTCTGACCTTTACTGATCACATATTAACATCCTAAAAAACGACTATGTAAAATATCCGATAAATCCATGACCTTCCTAATCTAACCGTCTTGAGTCCAAAGAATTAATTACTTAATTACTATTAATATTACCTAATTTCTACTAATATGAGACTTAATTACTATTAATAATTTTGATCTTTCTGAGAATATGTCGAAATGGACTTGGAGATTCCCTTTGCTGCTTGTCTTGCTGTTGTTGCTTGTATAAGTCAGTTGTTTTCTGGATTTGATCCGGAGTGTCTTGGCATTTAATTTTACTATCTTCATCCTTTTCCATCATCTTCTTCCAGAACTTAGTCATATAAGCTTTTTTTAGGCAGATAATGTTTTTACTAGTATAACCAGTTTCTGGGATCCATTTTCATATCCAGGGAATACTGAATTGGACAAAATAATGGAGAGAAGCCATTCCTTCTATGAAAGTATTATCATCCCTTCTGTGAAAGTATTATCATGTTGTGCCTCTATTAAGACTGGAGATAGTTCTACCCGTTGGATATATAGATTTTTAAATTTTTTGGATTCCTTAATGAAAATATCAATAGATGGACCGTATGACTGCCAGCATTGATAAAACCATACCAGAATTTCTGATTCATAATTTATATGACAAATTTTTATAAACCATGATTGTTTATGACTAGGGTTTTCATATAAGAATAGCCTATAAAATGCTTTGACATAATCCCAATAATTATATTTAATGAGAGTTTTTGTTTCAGGGTGTAAAATTTCTCTGTCTTTTACGAGTGATGTTCCCAAGTTTTTACATATATGATCTGTTTAATAATAATTTTACTAAAGCAATATTATTTCTAGTATAATGGGTAATTTCACAGGATTCTATTTTTAGAATTTCTTAATAATATAATCGAGACTTATAAGTCTGATAGGGATAGTATCCCATATCAAGATATATCTTGACTATGAGCCAAGGTTGAGCTTTCCATTTTTGGTCTTTATGTTCTAAAAGAAGTATGACTTCTTTGTTGGGCGTATGAACCCATCCTTCATCCTCACTTTCATTGATGAGGGTTTTAGCATATGATGCTACTTCCTCTGGGTTATGTCCTTGATAAGCTTTGAAGGCTAAGAATTCCTTCAATGTTTTCTCATCAAGTATATTTGATGAGGTTGTGCATTCATTGATGCACTATCCAAAGCTATTAGCTTTTTGTTACCCATCTGATGGATAACTCTGCCTGCTCCTCTTCCCCTATGAGAGGAAGATCTTCCTCGACCTCTTCCCCTTTCCCAGGGAATCATTTCTGAAGTATCAAATATAAGAAATTATTATTTCTTTTTCAATAAGACCTTTATATTTTGTCTTAAACCTTTTAATCTTTGTCTAAGAAAAATAATATTATGAGCACTCTTAGATTCATAATTTAAATCTATGATTTCATCCATTCTTCTATGGATTGCTCCAATTTCAAATATAGTTTGTGACTTTTTTTTGCTATGTCCAATAATGCTAGCCTTATTGGTTCTCTAGAATGTGCCATATTGATTTAAGTATTCTCGTGTAAGAAAATCAGGCAAACTGTTATCAGTTCCCTTTTTGTAAATTATTTCGAAATCAAATGGTGCAAGATGAGATTGCCATCGGGCAAACATCTGCTTAGAAACATCATGTTTAAAATCTTTTTTAAACATATATTTGGCTGTACTACAGTTAGTCTTGATTATAAACTTTTTATTTAATAAATCCTCCTGAAATTTTAAGACACATTTAACTATAGTAAGAATTTCTTTTGCAATGGTTGTATAATTATTTTGACTTTCATTCCATTTTTCAGAATGAAATCTAACAAGATATTTTTGTTTATTATTTGGAGAGATTTATTTTAATATGCCTCCACATCCTATGTCTGATGCATCAGTTTCAATAATTTTATCCTATTCTAGGTTTGCAATCATTAAGCATGGAAGGTTTTGAACCTTTTGCTTATTTTTCTGGACTGCTTTAGTATGACTGATAGACTATGTTTTAGGATTTTTCTTTAGTCTATCATATAGTAAAGCAGTGTCTTTCGCTAAATTTTTGTAATAAGGAAGAACGTAATTTAAGCTTCCAAGAAATCTTTGCAATTGAGTTTTATCTAGAATTTCATTAGGAAATTTGGATGCAAACTCAATGCTTCTATTAATTGGGATTATATTTCTTGTTTACATAATTCCATGTCTTTCGCTTAATTTCTCTTGAATGTTTAAAGAAGATATTTCTTTTTGTACAAATTTAATCTGATTTATTTTTGCTTTTAGCAATTCGTCTTTTAAATTATTTAATGTTATTGTTATTGGGTTGGATATAAATTTAAAAACAATTTCTTTTTCTTCGTACGTACCAGTTATTCCGGTATGATCTATATTTTTTAAAGGAAAACTTTTATCAAAGAAAGGACTTCTAAGTATAACTTGGTTTCCAAGATTTTTTACTAGTACAAAACTTGTACTAATACAAATATTATCTTGACAAATAAAAGCTTGAGGAATCTTATAATTTACTTATAATTTTCCTTTTCCAGTATGGCTGAGACTATGGGTGGTTTTATAATAATATTTCGAAGGAATTAATCATTCCTGTATATAATTTAAATCTGCACCACTATCAAATAGTGTAATTACTTCTATAAAGAAATCATTTCCTATTAAGAGTTTAATTTTTTTATGTTATTTTTGAGAAGTAATAATTTCTCTTATATTTTTTAAATATAATTCTAATTCTTCTATTTGCTGAATGTTTAATTTATCTTTTTTTAGACATACTATTCTATGGTCTAGTTCTTTATTATTTTGTTGTATTTGTTTTATTTTTAATTTTAAATTATCAATTTCTTTTTTTAATTCTTGTATATCAACAGGTTTTTTATCTTTATTCTTTTGATTTAACTGGTTTTTCAACTCAGCTAAAGAAAATGGTTTTAAATTTCTTTTAAAATTTGAACAAGAAGAGTCTTCTTCCTGTTTTTGTTTTTCCATATATGAATAAATTATTTTTTCTTTAATTTGCGGATCATCTACTACTTTTAATAATTCCACGATTTCACTTGTTAAGATATTTATTATTATTATTATTATTATTATTATTATTATTACTATTATTATTACTATTATTATTATTACTATTATTATTATTACTATTATTATTATTATTATTATTATTATTATTATTATTATTATTATTATTGTGGGTGAAAATCTTGTGCAGTATTATGCTTAGTATTTCGGTGCTCAGGATATGCAGACAAGTTTAGTATCCTGAACCTTATTCCCAGCAAATATCCCTAGCATATTTCTTACAGATATTGTCATATTTAATGGAGGAAATAATTGCTTGACTTGGTCCAAGCTAGAAGATCGGGATGTGATTAAATACATGAATGTTGAATATGTATGAGAGACTTCTAATGGTCATTTAATGAGTTATAATGAAGAAATGGTTGTTGTAACAACTAAAGACTTGGTCTATGCTAAAGACCCGGACTTATGGTTGTTAGAAACGTGTAGCAAAGACTTGTAAAGGTTAAGAGGTGAAGAAAATGTGTTCAATTAGCGGGATAACGGCTAATTGGTCAAAGTAACTGCTGAGGATCCCGGAAATCTCGTAGAGTATCCAGAAAATATCTCACATTTTGTTTATTTAATGTACTATATATAATGAGGCTTGGCTGATCGTTTTAGGTCAATTATTCACGTTTACACACCTGATCTCTGCTCACAAACACTCAAACACACTCAAATAATCATTGTAACACTTAGATACGATCATTCAAGTTCTCAAGTTGTACTTGTTTTTCGTAATTAATCAAAGAACCGGCCGCCGACGTTTTGTCAGGCGCCAAGTGGTTTTTTTGTGCCGGAGATCACTTTGATCAAGGGTTTTTTTCCCTTTAAAAATTCGTTATCTTTGTTCTTACTTGATTTGATTGTTCATTTCTGTTCATTTCTGTAATATCCTGATCGATATTCCGGTATCGGTTAGATTTTTCAGTTAGTATTCTGATATAGCACACTACCTCACTTGACTAATTTGTTCATTAATTACCTTGTTAATTTTTGACCAAAACAATTATTATTATTATTATTATTATTATTATTATATAATATACATATGTGTATATATATATATATATATATATATATATATATAATGGTTTAAGTTTTAAATCTCAAAGTTCTCCAAATCTTGTTAAAATATCTCATGAACTAATAAAATGTTATGAAGAATCTAACACCCAATGGGGCTTTATTTCTTTTCAAAATCTATACATATTTTCAATCCATTGTCAAGTGATAAATAATTCTTCACATTTTCCCCTCTATTTGGACGACCCACTAGACTCTAAGAAGTCAAAATCAAGCAACCAACGGAAGACAACAAGGTAAACATTGATTCTACAACCTCGATCTCAACACAAAGTACACAAAGTTCTACTCGAAAATACTCTGTTTAAATGTTAAACCTACAATTGTTACACGCCCGGTAGGCACAAACGACCCAATATAACTAACATATTAAAAATGAATTATTTTGGTGTATAATGTTTATGAAAATGTTTCACAACAGCCTTTGTGTCATACCCTAATCACGAGCTAAAACACGTCAACAATAACATTGCTAGTGAGTCTTAACCAATGACTCCAAAACAATTAGACAATCATGACAAGTGTGCAAGTAAATATCAACAAATCAAATCTATACTGAAGTTGCCACATCAAGCATCAGTTTTGACCAAACATGTGCCGCTCTAGGCTTATTATATATAACAATGGGAGGGTAGGTTACAGGTACACCGATGATTGAATCTCTTATCATCGATTTCGCTCAACCCTATACATAGTCTTTGTTGTGGCTTTAGGCTTGCCCTAGTCCTATCCATAGATCTTTACTACGACCTTAGACTATCATTTTCCCCTAGTGATATCCACAATCTCTGTTGTGGCCCCGAATCGGTCGAATCCTATCCATCGTCTCTATTGTGGCCCCGAACCAATCCAATCCTAGATGGATGTCGGGGTGAGCAAAAAACCATAATAACCAAACCGTAACCAAAATAACCAACAAAACCAAACCAAAAAAATCAAAACCAATAAGAAATCAACGGTTTTGTTTGATGGTTTTATACAAACCAAATTTTCATTTTGGTTTTGGTTTTGGTTTTGCTTAAAACAAAAACCGAAAAAGCGCCCCAAAACTACATGACCGGTGAAGGGGGTCAGTGCTACAGTTTCACAGTTGTTAGGAGAGTTAGAACACTTAACAGATCAAATAGGGAAACAGCTTATAGTGAAACAAAGAACACAAGTAAATAATAGAACAAGAACACACTAATATGGTTTTTTAAGAATGATGTATATTGCTCTCAAGTTCTTACAAAGTGTTACAAAGCTTAAAATGAAATGACAAGTACTTGAGACACTTTATACTACATCCTACAACCGGCTATACTTTGAAGGCCAGCTGAAAACACTAATCTAGACAACAAGATCAATGTAAAGACAAAAGACAGATTGCCTTTTGACTAGTGACTATGACATGCCATAGCTCATATCCTTATCTAATACAAAAAGGATAAAAGTACAAAAGTAGAAAGTTACATACTCAAGACTTTAATCTATAGTTTGATAAAAGTATGACCTTTTCACCAACTTATATAAGTTAGTAAGTCTTCAGAGGTGGCAGCAGAAAGTAGTTTAGCTTTTATCAAAAGTTGATTCAGAAAAAGCATGTCTTATCTGTCTTCGAAAGAAATCAGTCTTTTGCTTCGGAAGACTTGGTCTTGTAAGCTTCGAAAGACTTCATCTTTGGCCTAAAAAGATTGGGCCTTTTAGCTTCGAAAGATTTGATACTTAGAATAATTCATCGAGTTATATCAAATCTTCCAAAGTAACTTCCTTGTACTTCACATGTGCATGTTGAGATCTCTTTGGTTGCATCAGTCTTTAAGTGTATTCCTTACAAACTCCCACTAGGCTGATGCTACCAAAACTAAAGGAGAACTTTAAAGCTTGATATTCATCTGTTGACAGTGCTCATCATAATCAAGACCATTCCTTTGTTCATCGGTTGGTCAGGATTCTTCAGAATTTCAAAGTACCTTCTCATGTCATAAAGATCATGCAGAGGAAGGTCTAGTATGTTTTCCCAGAAGTATATATCTTGACCCCCTTGATCTTTAGTGATATACCATCTGTCTGGGTTATTAGAAAATACCCAAGACAAGATGGGTCTCTCAGCAGCAATATGCTCTACAATGAGTGGACTTAGTTGAGCATCCTTTTCTTAATCACCCTCAGGATGTTCTGACCCATCCTGAGGTGTAGAGGTGGATGCCTTGGACTTCTTCTTCTTTTTTTCCCTTCTAATGGCCATCCTCTTCCCTTTCCTTCTGAGGTGTAGAGGTGGATGCCTTGGACTTCTTCTTCTTTTTGTCCCTTTTAATAGCCATCCTCTTCCTCTTTCTATACTTTAACTGAGAAGGCTGGCCTTGAGTACCAGATGGTTCTTGTTTGTCCTTGTCAGTTGGGTCATTTTCCTTCACAAGATCAGAAGGAAAGGGATCAGGACCCTGTTGTAGGTTAGAAGATGAAGCTGACTTTGATGCAATATTAAGTCCAGGTTGTGTTGTCTTTTGGGGTTCAACCTTGACCTCAGCTTCAGGCGCAGCCTAACTTGATGGAGAATCCAAGTCTACCAGCTCACCATTCTTAATCTTCTGCTTGATTACTCTAATGTGTTCATCCATCATGGATAGAGACATTGGACCAAGTCTCCTTTGGAAGAACCCATACAGCTTCAAAAAGCTCACCATCTTCTGTCTGTCGAAGCTCTGTAGACTTTGAAGGCCGAAGAGGGGAAAGTTTCCATGTGAACGGTGCTTGCACATGGGTTAGTTGATCCTAAGAGATGGGGTAAGCCCGTCAGATAGCATGTGTCACACGAGCTTCAAAAGGTAATCAGGTTAAAATTCTTGAACCGGGACATGGCGGGGGCCTCAGGAAGAGTTATCTTTTCTGTTTAACAGCCTACCCACCCTGGAAATGACTTAGTCGGAGGTAGGGTCCAGCGGCTAGAAGAGCACCGCACGTCACGCGGTGTCCGGTGCGCCCTCGGTGGCCCTTGAAAATCCAGAGGACCGAGTGCCTTCCATGTCCGGTCATACTCATAACCGCATCAGGTCTCCAAGGTGAATAGCCTCTGGTCGATGGAACAACGTAGGCAAGGGAAGGCCTATATAGGATAAGGGAAGTTGACTTAATACTGCATCACAGTCAGCTTCATCTTCTAACCCAAAGCAAGGTCCTGATCCATCTCCTTCTGATCCCGTGAAGGAAAAGGGCCCAACTGAGAAAGACAAACAAGAACCATTTGGTACTCAAGGCCAGCCTTCTCAGTTAAAATTTAGAAAGAGGAAGAGGATAGCCATCAGAAGGGATAAGAAGAAGAAGAAGAAGTCCAAGGCATCCACCTCTGCACCTCAGGATGGGTCTGAACATCCTGGTCGATAAGGTCTACATAAAAGAAATAACTTCTTGATTACTCTAATGTGTTCATTCCCTTTCAAAGCTTTGCAAACTTCTTCTAATTTGCTCTAATGGTGGCTCTTGACTTTGCAGCCTCTTCCCTCATCTTCCTTTTAGCAGCCTTTTGCTCTTTTAGCACTTCTTGTTTAAGCTGCTTGAGGTATTCAAATACAATGTATTCATAGGATAAGGGAAGTAGGTCTGCTGCCTGATAGAGGCCTGTGGCACTCAGGTAGGTTATCATGTTTTGTCTGTCTTGTTTCCTACCTACCTGAGTTTGTCCCTCAATAGCCACAGCCTTTGCCTCAGGGTTTTTCTAAACTGGGGAAAGGGTAAGAGCTTTGTATAATCTTTTTCTTCTTTAATTTTGAGGAGCAGTTCTGTATTCTCAGCTTCCTTCCTTTCCTTTGACACTTCAAAGTCAGCCACTTCATTTAATTCCTCCAAGGGAAGAGAGATGATTTCATCTACATTGTAGTTCCTAGACCCCAGATAGTTCAATCCGGCTGCCCTCAACTCATCTTCCTAACTTTTGGTCTGGGGGCAGCCCTGATTGCAGCTTCTATAAAGCCAGGGGTCTTACTTGAACTCTCTCCCATTGTCTTCCTCTTTCTCTCTCTTTTCTCCTTCTCAATCTTCTTAGAGGTCATCTTATTCTTCCTTTTATCAGTCACTGGCCTGTGTGATTTAGGGTGGAGAGAGCTTTGGCCTTTATTGCTTGGTGTAGCACTTGAGATCTGGCTAAAGAGAGACTACGAGACACCTTCACTAGCTGGTGTCGTATTGAGGGTACTGGGTGCTGAAGCAATTCCGGTCTCAAGGTTTATAGGTTCAACTACTGGGCCTTCAACCAAGGTTTCCCCTTCCAACATTCTTACTTGCTAGCCTCTGTCTATATAGTCTGGACCTCTTCTTGAACTCTTCAAGCACCCTTTCTTGAATATCTCAGCTAATCTTGTAGCTTGTCTGCTTTGACTTGGATTGGCAAGTGGCAGATCAACTAGAGAGAAGCTCTCAGAGTATCTCAAGTTTTAGAAATTGAAAACTTCTTGTTGTCCTTAAGATCTACAGTAGACCAAGGCTTTTCTATCAGCATCATACCTCCATCCCACTATTGGATTTTCAATAGGGTAGGATGGGGTAGACATAGCCCTTGGTATGCCCTCCTCAAACAAGCTTTGAATCAGGGAATCCATATCAATATAGGCCTGAGGAGGTTGTTGAGTATGAACAACTGCAAGTGAGGGTGGTGAGTCCTCTATGTCCATACTCTGGGCTGAACTCCCAGGTTCTGTGATTGTAGGTAAAACTTTCTCCCCCTTTTTGGTAGCATCACCCTCTTGCATAGGGGAGATAAGGGTTAGGTCCACCATATCCACAGGTTCTTATGGACCTGGTTGAGTTAGCCTGACAGGTCTTTCAGCTAACTTGCCCTTGAGATCGGTGATCTAAAGTTATTGGTCACTGATCTATCTCTGTATGGTAGCCACCAAAAATTCCAGGTGACTTACCTTTGAAACTAAATAGGTGCATGTTTTTGATAGTTTTTGCACCTTTAGTTGCAAACTTCTCTCATTTTCATCAGAAGAATCATGGGGGGTGAGAGAATAGGACCAAAGTAGGGATGAGCATTTGGTACCCAGTACCCATACTGCTACCCGTACCGTACCGGTACCGGTACCCAACTGGTACCGAAAACAGGTATAAGGTACCGGTACTTGATTTTCTTATATTTCGGGATTGGTACTGTTGGACCAAAAGAACCAATGAGCCTGATCAGAAAAACCTTTAAGTCCCATGGACATTACAACAACTGAAGTAGTCTGCAACAGCTGAAGACATCAGCTGATAACAAGGTCTGAAGACAAAGTCTGAAGTGAAAGAGCTGAAGACAAAGTCTGAAGTGAAAGAGCTGAAGACAAAGTCTGAAGACAAGAGCTGAAGACAAAGTCTGAAGCTAAAGAGCTGAAGACAAAGTCTGAAGTGAAAGAGCTGAAGACAAAGACTGAAGACCAAGTTTCAGATGATTGTCACAACAGCTGAAGAAGACCTCTTCAGTAGTTGTGATGGTTTCCTTTCAGTAGTTGTATTTTCTTTTGTGTACTTGTAGTTTCAGTAGTTTTATGTTTCTTCGTGTACTTAGAATACTCTGAGATGTTCTCAGTTGTTGTGAACATTCTCAGTAGTTTGCTTACTTTCAGTAGTTTGTAATAATTCTGTTAGACGTCACTATCAAGTGACATCAGCAGACGTCACATTCCTTTATATAAGGAATGTTGACCTAATTGTAATCCGTGCAGCTTAGAAAAACCTAGCAGCCGCCATACCGAAGCATGTGTGCATGAATGTTATTATCCCTTTGCAGAAAACCCTATTTCTATATAACCGTGTACTGTTCCATTGAATATTTATTGTGTTCTTGCTATATTTGCTTAATTCTTGCTCTAATTCCGCTGTGATTCAACTCTAATTGATCAAACTTAGATCACTGATCCTGACAAATGGTATCAGAGCAGGTTAATCATTGATCGGTTTAACAATTGATCATTGAAACTGCTATTTTGATATCTATAGTTTGATCGAATTAGCATATGTGCAAGAATTGGTTATAAAGATTGATTTTCTGCTGCTTCTGGTTATTTAATTTGAGTTTCTTCTTGGTTCTTATTGAGTTTGTTGTGTTTTGCTAAATCTTTTGAAACTTGATTGATTTGGTTTGAATCTGAGAATGACTACTCCATCTAATGATCCTCACAATACTGGCTCCTCAACCAAGCCTCCGATGCTGGTTAGGAGTGAGTATAACATATGGCAACGAAGAATGCTCCATCACCTGTCTGTTAACAGTTCAGGTTGTTGGACATCTGTGGTTCACGGTCCACACAAGCCTATGGTGAACAATCCGGAGACCAATCAAATGGTTCCGAAGAAGAAGGAGCAATACTCAGATGAAGATCGTAAACTGTTTGAGATTGATGCTAAAGCCCATGGAATTCTGGCCATGGCACTGCCGAATGAAATCTATTCTGGGCTTATGCATCATGAAACTGCTCATGACCTCTGGAATGCTTTGAAGGAACAATTCGGAGGAACTGATGAGGTCTTAGCAAACAACAGAGAAATCCTCGCCCAACAATATGAGACATTCTCTCATAGGAAGGGTGAGACACTGACTCAACAGTTTGAGCGTTTCTCCTGCTTGATCTCTGAGCTGAAAATGGTCAAGCATGAGTATACTAACAGCCAGATGAACAACAGATTCCTCAGATCACTGCCTGAGAGATGACACATACACTATTGTCCTACGCTCCAGTGCAAATCTGGATAGCCTATCTCTCACCCAACTCCATGGGAAACTGCTTACATTTGAAAGAGAGATAGAGCAGAAAAGGAAACTGGCATCATCAGGAAAGCTCTCTGATGACTTTGTACCAGGTAACACTGCCTTGGTCGGTCATGAGTCAGAATATGCTGGATCAGAAAGTCATTATGATGAGCATATAGATTTCTCTTCAAACAGTTCTGATCATGCATTTGTTGGTGTTGACAGTCATTCTGGGTGTAATAGTGATAATTTATGCTTTATCATGGATGATTTGCAGGGTATTGCTGATGATGATTTAGAAGAGATGGATATTTTGAGCCAAATGGCCCTGATCAATATCAGATCTCAAAAGTTCTACAAGAGAACTGGTAGGAAATTTCCAGGACTCTCTGGCAAAACCAAAGTTGGTTTTGACAAGAGTAAGTTGAGGTGTCACAAATGCCACAGGCTTGGGCACTTTGCAAGAGAGTGTAGATCAACTGGATCTAACTCCTCTGCACCCTTTGTGACCTTTCCAAGCAATAGTTCACAAAACAAAGGGCAACATCCTGCTAGTTCTGGTCATCACTCACAACCTCAATCTCCTGCATACTTTGTCCCTCAGGGTCCAATGCCATATCCTTATCCCTGCTATTACATGCCACAGCCAAATCCAGTTCATGTCCCTATAGCACAACAACCTCAAGCCCTACCTGAGCCTCAACCATCTCCATCACAATCTCAACCTCATCACAGCTTCTTCACACCAGGAGTTGTTGACTGGAGCAGCTTACCAGATGATCTTTCTGGTTTCAATGAGCAATTATCTGCTGGTGCTGGTCAACATGGTGGTGAACATCCTTTTGGGAATCTTGCTCTCATGGCCCTGGAGTCTACTGAGGGTTCCTGCTCAGATGCTTCATCTTCACAGGTAACCCATATATCTTCTGAGGCTAAAGCCAAGTTATGTTCTGAATCATGCATAGCTGCCTTTGTCTCTATTAGAGAGGCAAATGTAGCTTTAATCAATCAAAATCTTGAGCTTGAGAAAACTATTTCCAAAAAAAAGATGAGTATGTGTCTGCACTTAATGACAAAGATGATGAGATTTACAAGCTTAAATGCCAACTTAATGATGAAAAGGCTAAGGTAGAGGTCATACTCGAGAACCACAGAAGTCTCAAAGAGACACTTGCAGCTACCCAAGTTGAGTGTGACCGATGGGTAACATCCTGCAAGGGATTTGAAATGCTTCTCAGCAAGCAAACAGCTTCAAATGTGAAGTTTGGAATAGGTTACAATCATACTGCACCACCTACTGATTTTACTTCAAAATCAATAGTAAAATCTGAAGGTGAAAGTAATTTCCAAACCACATCATCATGTGATTCATCCTCAAATGATAATACAAAATTAGAGGATGAAGTCAGTGTTAAGATCTCAGCAAATCAATTGCCTGATGGTTTAAATGCTGATAAACACATGAAGCTGAGAAATTCAGATGTTGTTCCTCAAAGTACTCCAAGTACTGAAGGGCAAGTCACAACATCTGAAAAGCATTTCAAATCTGATGAAATAAAAGGATTAACAACTGCTGAGGAATCTATCATACGGTCTTTCAGGACGGATAGAGAACAGCTGAAGAACAAGTCTTCAGTTGTTACCGATCCTTCAGTACTTAACACAAGTACTGAAAGAGGAAAGTACTGAAGATCACACCTTCAGTAGTTTCCACTTCAGCAGTTGATCAATCCAAGATGAAGAATAAGCCATGTGAAATATGTGGTAAATTCAATCATCTATCTGATGAATGCTGGTACAAAAAGGGTTCCAAACTCAACAGAGATAAGCTCATTAAAGAAGAGATAAATAAAATGAAAAATGAGTTTGAAACCAAGTTTGTACCACAGTCATCTCAAACTGATAAACCCAAGGCCTCACCAAAATCCAAAAAGAAGGATGGGGTTTATCAGAAAACAGCTGATAGTGTTCCTCATGATAAACATCAGACGAAGTCTGTGAATTTCAAGAAGGAGGAAATGGTGGGTCACAGGAACTCATCAAAAACAAGTACTGATGTGTCAAATGAGCTGAAGGCTTTAGCAACAAATCAGACACAACTTGTTATGATGGTTCAGCATTTGTTGGGGAGAGTTAACCAACTAGATGCACCTGTGATCAAACCACTGAAAAGGAAATCCAAGCCCAAATCTAAGAATTCCATTTCAGCACCATCTCCACCTTCATCAGCTGTTAATCATGAGAAACAAGTTATGGTTAAATCTGTTGATGAAAACAGACCCAAAACCAAAAAGGTTTGGGTCTCTAAAGCTAACTAGTTTCTTATGATAAATGCAGGGTTCTTCAGCATGCCAAAGAAGCATCTGGTATGTAGACAGTGGAGGATCTATGCATATGACTGGGAGCAGTTCTCTTCTTAATGACTACTCTCAAGGAAAGAAGGGATTTGTCTCATTTGGAAATGATGCTAAGGGTTACATCATCGGGAAAGGATTTGTGTCAAATGGAGAAATCAGATTTGATGATGTTAACCATGTGGAGAATCTCAAGTATAATCTACTGAGTGTCAGTCAGATGTGTGATAAAGGGCATGTTGCACTTTTCACAAGCCAGAACTGCCGGATTCTGTCTTCCAAAGTTCTGAGGCTGATTGACAAGGTATTGGATGAACATACTCTCCTGAAGGCCAACAGGATAGGAAGAGTATATGCCTTGGATTTGTCAAAGAAGATTGCGTTAAAAGGTCATCCTTGCCTGTTCTCCAAGGCCTCTCCTCAGGAATCTAAACTGTGGCATAGAAGGCTGGGTCATGTTAATCTCAAAAACATGAATCAGCTGATCCACAATAGTTTAGTAAGAGGTCTACCAATAAAGGAGTTCCTCTGTGATGAAACCTGCACTGCTTGTTTAAAAGGAAAACAACACAAAGTCTCATTCCCTCCTATAGAAGAACCAAAGTCCACTGCCTGCTTGCAATTACTGCACATGGATCTCTTTGGTCCTGTGAGAGTAATGAGCATGGCAAAGAAGAAATACTGTCTGGTAATTGTGGATGATTACTCCAGATTTGTATGGACCTTCTTCTTGCATTCAAAGGATGAGGCTGCTCAGACAATTATTAACTTTGTGTTGTATGTTGAGAAGCAGTATTCCCTATCAGTCAAGTGTATAAGAAGTGATAATGGAACTGAATTTAGAAACCATACACTTGATGATTTCTACCTTTCAAAAGGAATCAAGAGGCAGTATAGCATTCCAAGGACTCCAGAACAAAATGGAGTAGTGGAGAGAAAGAACAGGACCCTAATTGAAGCTGCAAGGTCCATGTTGGCTGACTCTGGTTTGCCACTGACCTTTTGGGCTGAAGCTGTCAACACAGCATGCTATGTGCAAAATAGAGCTTTAGTGAATCAGAGGTTGATGAAGACTCCTTATGAAGTTCTACATCATTTGGCTCCTCTAATTTCATTCTTCAGAGCATTTGGGTGTCCTTGTTACATTCTCAACACAAAGGATCAACTCCAAAAGTTTGATTCTAAGGTGGATGCAGGGTATTTTGTTGGGTACTCATCCACTTGCAAGGCTTACAGAGTGTTCAACTGTAGAACAAAGATGGTTGAAGAAACCTTGCATGTGAAGTTCAATGAATCTCCTAAGGACAAAATCCCACAAAACCCTGTGGAGTTGTTTGATCTGGACATACTGCAATATGTTCCTTATCAGCCTCCAGCTGTTGCAGATCATGTGAATTCATCACCTTCTGCAGCTAGTCATCCATCTGGTGGTACTGATGTTCATGATGATCCCAGTACTCACCTATTCAAGTTTAGTGATCAACTGCCTGAGTCTACTCAACTTGATGTTCCTGTAGCTTCAGTAGCACCATCCACAACAAATGCTGATGAGATTTCTGAATCCTCTACTTCATTTGACCTGCCATCTAACACTTGGTTTCAAGAATCTGGATCAACATCTGTTGCTGCTGAGCGTGCTACAAACACTTGCACAGATCTCATAGTGTATCAAGAGCTGAAGAATCACCCAACGTCTCAAATCATTGGTGATATCAATGCTGGTGTCTCAACTAGAAGTCAATTGTCCAACTTCTGCTTCTATGCTCTTTTCATCAGTCAGCAAGAGCCAAAGAACTATCATATTGCATTAAGAGACAATGGATGGGTTGATGCCATGCAGCTTGAGCTTCTTCAGTTCAAAAAGCAGCAAGTGTGGGAACTGGTTCCTCTACCCCCAGGTAAGTGTGCAATAGGCACTAAATGGGTGTTTAGGAATAAAACAGATGAAAATGGGCAAATTGTCAAGAACAAGGCCAGACTGGTTGTCCAGGGGTTTTCACAAGAAGAAGGTATTGATTATGATGAAACCTTTGCCCCTGTAGCCAGACTGGAGGCAATTAGATTGTTCTTAGCCTATGCTGCATTCCACAATCTTAAAGTTTTTCAAATGGATGTCAAAAGTGCATTTTTATATGGTAAAATAAAAGAAGAGGTTTATGTGTGTCAACCACCAGGTTTTGAGGATAATAAACATCCTGATTGGGTGTATAAACTTGATAAGGCTCTTTATGGGTTGAAACAAGCTCCTAGAGCCTGGTATGAAACACTGTCAAATTTTCTTCTTCAGAATAATTTCACTAGAGGCTCCATAGATAAAACTTTGTTCATTAAGAAAGTGGGTCAGCATAAGCTCCTTGTTCAAATTTATGTTGATGATATTATTTTTGCTTCCTCTGATCCACAGTTGTGTGATGCATTTACAAAGTTGATGCAACAAAAATTCGAAATGAGTGCCATGGGAGAATTACAGTTCTTTCTAGGTTTGCAAATCAAACAAAAGGCTGATGGAACTTTCATTCATCAGTCAAAATACACAAAAGTCTTTTGGCAAAGTTTGATTTACAACACTGTAAGCCCTGTTCTACTCCCATGTGCAGCACCACACAACTGGATGCAGATCAGAAAGGTAAAGCTGTTGATGAAACACTTTACAGATGTATGATTGGGTCCTTGATGTACTTAACAGCTTCTAGACCAGATATTATGTTTGCAACTTGTGTTTGTGCTAGATTTCAGGCTGCTCCTAAAGAGTCTCATTTGATTGCAGTCAAGAGGATCTTTAGATATCTGCAAGGTACTCAATCTCTAGGTCTTTGGTATTCCACTGGGCACTCTTGCAAATTAGTTGCTTTTTCTGATAGTGACTATGCAGGGTGTAAATTAACTAGAAAATCAACTTCTGGTGGATGTCAATTCCTAGGCAACTGTTTGGTTTCTTGGCAGAGTAAGAAACAAACATCTGTTGCTACATCCACTGCTGAAGCCGAGTACATTGCTGCTGCAAGTTGTACATCTCAGGTACTCTGGCTTCAGAATCAATTACTGGATTATGGCATTACAGAGACTAAGACTCCATTACTAATGGATAGTGCTTCAGCTCTTTGTATTGTCAAGAATCCAGTCCAGCACTCTAGGACCAAACATATTGAGATCAGACACCATTTTATTAGGGATTGTTTTGAAAAAGGTCTGATTGATCCAAAGTTTGTTCCTAGTGCTGATGAGCTTGCAGACATATTTACTAAGCCTTTGGACAGTTCAACTTTCCAAAACCTAGTGTTAAGGCTTGGTATGCTGCAGCTAGAATAAGTGACAACTACTGATGATCTCAGTCAACAAGTACTGATGAGCATTCGTATACTACTGTCACAAATAAGTACTGAAGTTCTTTTATCCTCAGTAGTTTTCATAACTACTGAAGACTAAATTACTTAAAAGTACTGAAGTACTCATCTGTTGAAAAGAACTGATGTGGTTACAACTACTGCTGTAGTTACAACTGCTGATGTCAGAATAACAGATAAGTACTGATGACCTATGAAACATCTGAAACTCAGACAAAGTCTGATGAAGTGTTGAGGTCAGAATGAAACAGCTGATGAGCTAAGAATTGACGACAACAGCTGATGAGAAATTTTTCTCTTCAGTTGTTTCTACAACTGCTGCTTCACTTCAAACAACTGAAGCCAAAACCATGTCTTCAGTAGTTTCACAACTACTGATGACTAACACCAAGTCTTCAGTTGTTACAACACCTGAAGCCAAAACCATGTCTTCAGTAGTTTCACAACTACTGATGACTAATACCAAGTCTTCAGTTGTTACTTCTGAAAGTTAAAACCAGGTCTTCAGTTGTTTTCAAACAACTGATGACAGCACCAACACTTTCAGTCGTTTTATATCAGCCTTTTCTTACCCTATAAATACCTAAACCTACTTTCAAACGTTTCATTAGCCGTTTTCCGTCCTTCACTCTCTCAACAATGGCGACCATGAAACTCAAACCCAGACACAACTGTGTTGCCTACCTCTCGAAATCGGCCTTCTGGAACAAATTTGATAACGCCATCGATCTTATGGTAGATTCCCAGTACCGAACCGCGTTTCTTCTGAATCCTACCATATACCCCGATTCCCTAAGCCAGTTCTGGACCAACGTCTCTGTGCAAACTAGTGAGAATGATAGCCAAATCACTCTCCAGTCGTTGGTCAACCAGAAACAGGTGGTCATCACTCCGGACATCATTCGACAAACCCTAGATCTACATGATGCCACCTGTGTCACAGAATACCCGAAAGGCACAACCGATATGTCTTTCATCAACAACGGGTATGAAGGAGACTTAAGTGCTACCACCATTCTGAAGAAGCACTTCCATGATGCTGAACGTCTTATATTCCACATGGTGAATGTCTGCCTTGCACCAAAAACCTCCTCATGGGATCAGATGTCCTCCCGATGGCAACAGGTATTATACTCTATCTTTGAACGACAAACTTTAAATTTTTCTGAGATAGTTTTTATGGAACTAAAGGATCTGGCCTTGAAACCTGTGGCAAACAGATGGATATTATATCCCAGGTTTCTCATGGCCATAATTTTAACACAGCTAAAATCAGACGGCCTTGTTGGCCTTGGAGTCCCTGCTCCGGCTGTATTGCCTGAAGTATACTCCAGGCACAACTCTGACCCTACAATGAAAGGGGCTGCCCGGCTGCTCAAACCCAAGCAGCGGGAACCCACAGCCTCCACTTCCAGATCCAAAGTCCCCACCAAACCCAACACCAAAAAGCCTAAAAAGGCTACTCAGGGAGATGAGTCCCCTGAGGATGCCCCTGTACCACCAATACAGGAAACACTTACTGGTTCTAACCCCCCAGTAGTGTCAAAGACTCCACCAGCCCTACCGCTCAGGCATCCTCTCAACAGGATCCTGATGCAACCAAAATTGGGGATACCACAATGCTGGAACCTATCTCAATTGAGAAGGTTACCATTGAAGAGCACCAGTCACCCCGGGTGCAATCTGCTTCAAACCTATCTCCAAATGCAACCGCCCCTCAAAGCCCAACATTTATTGTTGCACAAGTGTTGAGTCAGCTGCATTCCTCTCCTCCTCCCCAGACACCAATTACAATGGGGAGAACCTCAACAGCTGAGGAAGAGGACCAAAATGCTGCTGATAACCCACAGCACAGGGGTTATAATGTTCAATCTCCCCGTGTAGAGGAGGAGGTTAGAACATCTGGTGAGGCTGCCACTTCTACTGATTCAGCAAATGACCAGGATGAAGTTGGTAACATCTCTAAGACCTCACCAGAGGCAACTGCCGATGAAGGACTCAGTCCTGAGGCAGGAAGTCCCCAGAACCAAGAACAAGGGGCACATGCTACAACTGATCTACACTCAGGGCATGTACATCCTGATTCAATCAGGAGGTCAGGTGATTCAGCAAAAACTGATGATGACCTGGGCTTTTTCTATGATGTCTTAGCCCATAACACAATCCTTGAGGCTGAGGTGAGCAGACTCAAAGAACTGCTTGCCAAAATGTCTCAGGATCAAAGTCCATCTGCCCCAATAAACCCACAGATGGCACCTTCATCTGAAGGTTCCCCAAACACTCCGCCACTCACTCAACTGAGCCACCAGCCACTGTTGTTGGCACCACCTCTCAGGGACAGAACCCCTCTGAGCAGATGGTTGCTACATTTCAAAATTCCTTACCTCTCATCACTCCCATCATCAATGAGATTGTGCATAAAGCCATTGATGAGAGGATCTCCTCGAATCTAAAAACACTTGTTGATGATGCTGTGCAAAAGAAGCTTTCTGCCATTCAAACCCCTGAACCCAATGCACCCAAAAAGGGGGAGTCTAAGGCAGTGAAAGAAAGAAAGAGAAAGAGAGTGGAAGAGGAGAAACAACAAGAAAAAGAACAGGAAAAACAGCTGATCACATACAAGAGAAAGAAAAGTGCTGAAACTCAAAAGCCTGATGAAGAGAAATCATTGGAAGATCTGATTAAAGAAGCTGATGAAGCTCACAGCAGATCAATGGACAGAATAATAGATCAACTCTTCAGACAGGGCTTTGATACAGCCACATTAGACACTGAGATCAGAAGGCTGGAGATTAATGAGATACAAGAAAGATGGGCCAGTTATAGTGTGATGGAAAGGGAGAGGTTGGAGATAATGATCAGGTTTATTGCAAAATACTTGGGAAGATCATTAATTGAGATTAAATCATGGACCAGAGACAGTATTCTGGCAATAACCACCAGAATCTGTGCTTCTGAAGAATTCAATAAGGGGTTGATTATAGAAGCCTTAGACGAAGCAGGTGCTGGGAAGAGAACTGATATGGCCAAGCTTTCCAAAGCCAAACTCACCATAAAAATGCTAGATCAGCCTTCCCAAACTCCCTCTAAAAACAACCAACCCCACAACTCTCCAAATCAACTCAACCCTCAAAACCAACTCCCTTACCCCAAAAACCACCTCAAACCACATCCAGTGATGCACCCAGAAGGAGGAGAAGGGTGTTGAGGATGGTAGAAGAAGAAGAAGAAGATGATGAAGAAGATAGTCTGCCAATCTCTGCTGTTCTAAAATTACCTGAGCCCAGAAGTCAACAAATGATCACACCAGACTTTCAGAGGCAAATGGTGAAAGTTAAGATTGAAGAAGAAGAACAGCAGAAACAGCACGATGAGCAACTTTTGAAGATGATTGACAAAGAGTTTCCTCAGTCATCATCTATACAAGCCATGAAGAAACACGCTCAAAGGCTGTATGCTCTCAGGTATACCTTTCAATATCAAAAGGAGAGAGTAAGGATTTGGCCAGACCCCAGGGTTAGTTCTAGAATTCATAAGAAATCCATACCAAGTAGATACAATGGCCAAGTGAGAAAGACCATAGATGCTGCTATTATGTTGGCCATTGTAGTCTCACCCTGGGAAATACTTGAAGACTTCAAGAGAGCCTACAAGTCAAAGATGACCCCTCAAACTCTAATGGAGAACAAAATGGTCAAGAAGGGGTTGTTATACAAGAGGCTTGAAGAGATCAAGAAAAATGAACTCCAGTTGTTATTAGAAGGGACTCACCCAGATGAATTTGCTTACAGAGAGATAACAACTGTTGAGTTGAAAAATGGAAAGACGATAAAGTACTTATCAGAGTACTATGGCCCAGAGTTCTTCTTCGAAGGAGAAGCAGAAGAACTCACTAAGGAGGAACAAGTTGTTCTCCTTGAGGCCTACGTCAGAGAGTCTTATAGACTCATCAATGGGAAGTAGGCTTCATGGTTGGGATAACGGCTCTGTGTCCAGTTCCCCAAGACAGAGTTCCCTTCCATCCTTTGACATTCACATCTACGGAAACCTGTTCCCTGGCCTGTGCTTATCTTATATCTCTAAAGCTGATCAAGAGAGTGTCTACCAAGAATAAGTGGGACCTCAGTAAGCTTAAAGGTTTTGGCTGCATTGGTTCAGGGGGAGTTTGTTGGACCAAAAGAACCAATGAGCCTGATCAGAAAAACCTTTAAGTCCCACGGACATTACAACAACTGAAGTAGTCTGCAACAGCTGAAGACATCAGCTGATAACAAGGTCTGAAGACAAAGTCTGAAGTGAAAGAGCTGAAGACAAAGTCTGAAGTGAAAGAGCTAAAGACAAAGTCTGAAGACAAGAGCTGAAGACAAAGTCTAAAGCTAAAGAGCTGAAGACAAAGTCTGAAGTGAAAGAGCTGAAGACAAAGACTGAAGACCAAGTTTCAGATGATTGTCACAACAGTTGAAGAAGACCTCTTCAGTAGTTGTGATGGTTTCCTTTCAGTAGTTGTATTTTCTTTTGTGTACTTGTAGTTTCAGTAGTTTTATGTTTCTTTGTGTACTTAGAATACTCTGAGATGTTCTCAGTTGTTGTGAACATTCTCAGTAGTTTGCTTACTTTCAGTAGTTTGTAATAATTCTGTTAGACGTCACTATCAAGTGACATCAGCAGACGTCACATTCCTTTATATAAGGAATGCTGACCTAATTGTAATCCGTGCAGCTTAGAAAAACCTAGCAGCCGCCATACCGAAGCATGTGTGCATGAATGTTATTATCCCTTTGCAGAAAACCCTATTTCTATATAACCGTGTACTGTTCCATTGAATATTTATTGTGTTCTTGCTATATTTGCTTAATTCTTGCTCTAATTCCGCTGTGATTCAACTCTAATTGATCAAACTTAGATCACTGATCCTGACAGGTACTGACCGGTACCGGTACCGGTACTTACCCAAAAGTCTTGTATAGTCCCGCTAGTACCCGAACATGAATAGGTTATTTTAAAGTTTGTATTTTGTTTTGTAATACTTTTCACCCCATCAACTAGTATTCTGTTTTGACTTTTGAGGGTAATTATTATTATTTTTTTAATATCATTCTTCTTACTTCACTACAATGTCAAGAGATATACTATTTATGATTTTAATAGAAATAAATGGTGGACCACTGAGTTAGCAGGAAATGTGGAAAGTAAAGAAACTATTATTTTATGTGAATGTTTTTTTGATATTTTATTTTTGGTTAGTTATTATAACTTTTTAAAGGTATCGGGTACCAAACATGTACTGGGTAACGGGTACAAAAACAGGTACTGGGTACCGTAACCAAACATGCACCATGTAGCAAGCCTAAAAAATAATGTTGTAGAGGTAAAGGGTGCCAAAGAGGTACCGGGTACCAAAATTCCGGTACCGGTACCTGTACCCATATACCAAATTTGGTACCGGTACTGGTACTCATTTTTATAAGATTCGGGACCGGGTACTTTTGGTAATGCTACCGGTTCGGTACAGGTACGGTACCAAGCTCATCTCTAGACCAAAGTCTTCTTTCTAACTACCAGCTTAAGGTTCTTGGCTGTTGGATTTCCCCTGCACCATGAAAGCTTCAAAAGAAGTGTCAATGGGCTGGGTTGTCATGGTTGAGGTCTTAATGACGGAATCACTTGCAAAAGTGATAGCCTCTTCCATATGGACTTCCTGAACATGTTTAAGGAAGTCCACCTTAGTTTGGGGTGGATGATGTAGGCTAGACATGGGTGATTCAGGAGCACTCATCTCTCCTTGAGTAGGAATGGATAAGAGAGACGCATGGTACTCACTAACGCCCATATCCTTATCATACTAGAATTGAAGGTCAGGGATGGGCTGGTTTAAATCTAAAGGCTGGGGATGGTAGCTTTCCCCTGAAGGTTGATCACTTGAGTTTTGAGACTCAGAGTGATGGCTTAAGGCTTGGGCAATGAGCTTATCAGGTCGAGCATGATGAATCTCAGCATTGATCAAAGAAGTAATAGGAGTGGTCTTCTTCTAAGGGGAAGTAGGAGCTTTTGTTTCCACTTCCTCTTGCATGGGTGGTTATATGGGGGCCTGCTCAACTTGAGTAGACTAAGTAGGGGTTTGTTTGGATTTTCTTGAGTAGGTGATGGTTATTTGTGGCTGTGTGGGTGGTGCAGATAAAGAAGTTGTGTGTTCAACATTGGCTGGTGCTGCCAAGTTGTCACTTTGAGTAATGAGCTCTAACATTTTTGGGATCAGAGCTGTTTCTAACCCTAAGAATCCAACAGTGGACTTTTTCATTGTTTTGAAGATGTCAAGCTTCATCTGTCCCAATTTAAGAGTATTACCTATTCCCCTTAACTATGAGCCTAGTTCACAGTTAAGAATATGTTGTACATATCTAGGGAACATATAGTACTCTAAGGAGTCCAAGTTAGCAAGTAAGTTTGTATAAACAAATTATGAGTATTTAAACTTGACCCCTTGAACCATTCCATGGACTATATATGATAAGTCCTCAGGAATCTGGTCCCAACCTTCATGTTTGTTAGAAAGAGAGTGGATTACAACATAGAGGAGGTATCTCCATTGAGAGGAGACCTTACCCTTCTTGAACGTTCTGACCGAGTAGTCTCCTTCATAGACCATCTACCTAAATGAGTTGTTAACACCATATTTTAGGAAGGACAACTCGCCTTTTTTATCATCTAGCCTTGGATGAGAGTTGATGGTGGCTGGAGTGATGAAAATTGTCTTCCCCTGCACTATGGCAGACAGTGACTTCTCACCGTCCAAGATGACCTCTTGGCAGTTTCTCCAGAACTCTAGGAGTTCTTCTTCATACAGTGGAGGGTCTATTGTGAGGGCAATGAAGTAGTTTGAATGAGACAAGATGCGGCAAACATCTGAGAAACATGGATCTTTCTCAGATGATAACAGAGCAACTTGATTATGTTGCCTGTGTAGATGCATGGAAAAATCTGGTTGGTTTCGGGGTTTAGGGTTGGCCATTTTAAGAAGCTTAGAGGTGAAGAAAGCTAAGAACAAAGTCAGTTCATGGGTGAATTTAGGGCTTGAACTTTTGCAGATGAAAAGGAAGGAGAAAGAGGGGGAACCATTGAAGGTATATTTATATGGTTGGAATGAGACAAAGTTAATGCAAAAGGATAAACTTTGAAATCCGGATGTCGGTCTCACCTCTGAAAAAGTGCCCAAAAAGGTAGTTTCTTGGAAGTTTAAAATATTTCAAAGGTAATTTTGTATTCGAAAGTTTTAAGAAAACTTTTGAAGCCAATTTGACTTCGAAAGATATTCCTTAACTTGATAAAAATTTGCTGCAGAAGAAAAATACTTAGAGTATTTTGCTTCTGAGACATATTTAGTTTCAGAAGATATTAAACTTCAGAAGTTTTATTCAAAGGATGAATAAAGCTTCCAAGTCTTAATTGTTTTCGGAAGAAAATTGTCCTTCAAAATATATAAGTACTTAGAAGCACATTTAAGCTTCAAAAGATATATCAAAATTTCTTCCGAAGGTAAATATCTTAGTAAGTAGTTATTAGTTTTGAAGACATAATTTTCTTCGAAAGTCAACTTAATGTCTTCCGAAAAAAAATATATCTTAAATTTTTCAAAATTCTAAGGAATATCATTTTGAAAAAAAAAAATTCCAAAGTAAACTGGCTTATATAGGTGATAATATAGACAACTTAAGACACACATGTTTGAAAATTAATCTTGAAATTTAATTTAAGAAAATCTATTCAAAGTTAATCATCCCAATAGATGATACCATATGCTTAAATCTCTATTCATCAAAAGCTTTTATGAACAGATTTGCATATTATTCATTTGTGTTAACTTTAACTAGTTTTATCAATCTTTTTTTAAAATTATCTCTAATCAATGATACCTGAAGTTGATGTGTTTTGTCTTTGAGTGTTGCACATGATTCTTTGTAATAGAGATAACACTGTTGTTGTCTATGTGGATGGGAGTCTCTTTGAAGTTAAATCCATAGTCCAGTATCTGATTTTGAATCCAAAGTACTTGAGCACAGCAGCTTGCAGCAGCAATGCATTCGGCTTTTACAGTTGATGCAGACACACAGAATTGTTTCTTGCATTGCCATGAGATTATCCTTTCACCAAGAAATTGACATCCCCTTGATGTAGACTATACAGTCATATTACAGCCACCATAGTCACTATCTGTATAAGCGTACAGATTGAAGTCAGAATTTTTTGGATACTAAAGGCCCAGTTTGGGAGCACCTTTGAGATATCTAAGAATCCTTTTGACAGTAAGCAGGTATGACATCTTGGGGTTGGCTTGATATCTTGTACAAATACATGTAGCAAACATGATATCAGGCTTGCTGAATGTAAGGTACATAAGAGACCCAATCATAGCCCTGTAGAGATGTTCATCAACACACTCCCCCTCAAGATCAGGTACTAGGCATGGTTTCTAGCTATAGGTGTCTTAGCAACCTTGCACTCTGTCAGATGAAATCTTGTAAGTAAGTCTTGCACATACTTTGACTAGTTTATGAATATGCCAATGTCAAACTGCTTCACTTGAATTTCTAGAAAGAAATTAAGTTCCTACATGGCACTCATTTCAAATCTATTCTTCATCAGCTTCTTAAAGTCTTTGCAGAGCTTCGAATTAGTTGACCTAAAGATGATGTCATCTACATAAACTTGAACCAGCATCAAGTCATTTCTTGTTCCTTTAATGAAGAGTGTTCCATCAACAGTACCCCTCTTGTAGCCATGCTGAACAAGGTACTGTGATAGTGCCTCGTACCACTTCCTTGGAGCCTGATACGCCCATATAGAGCTTTATCAGGCTTGTAGACATAATCAGGATGATTTGGGTCTGCAAAGCTAGATGGTTGTTTGACATACACTTCCTCATCAATCACCCCATATAAGAAGGCACACTTGACATCAAGTTGGTAGACCTTGAAATCCTTGGATGCAGCAAAAGCAAGGAATATCCTAACAGCTTCAAGTCTTGCTACAGAAGCAAAAACATCTGTGTAGTCATTCTTCTCTTCTTGTGTGTACCCTTGAACAACTAGTCTTGCCTTATTCTTGATGACAAGTCCTCTATCATTTTTTTATTCCTGAAAACCCACTTGGTACCTATAGTGGTCTTCCCTTGAGGAAGAGGACATAGGTTTTAAACCTCTTTCCTTTTGAATTGAAGCAGCTCTTCCTGCATTGCTTCAACCCAACTTCCATCCTACAGAGCCTCTTCAACTTTCTTTGGCTTAATCTGGGACAAGAACCAAGAGTGTAAACAAAAATTTTTATCATGGATTTGTCCTCTTGTTCTAACCCTTGTCTTAACGTCTCTTTTTATGTTTGTGGTAGGATATGACTTATGGATTCTTAGTTGAGGAATCACAGTAAGTTGGTTGGACATATCTAAATTGGTGATGCTTAGATCTGGTGATTGAGTATCACCCACTACATCAACGCACTTATCAAGAGAAACTTGATCTAATGAGTGTGTGACATCATTGATGTTATCTTCTATAGAGTGGTTATCGGCATCAAGAAATTTTTGATCACTTTCACCACCTCTATCTCCTTCTACATTAGAAACCACTTCATTTGAGTTTTGTGTCTGTGTGCTGGAATTTGTAGGCTCCTCCGATGTTTCAGCTGAAGAGTTTGTCATTGTTGTGCTGACAGGATCTCCAACTGCAGGGTTTGTTACCACTAGAGCTGAAGTAGTTTTCTGACTTGGTCTTCTCAGCTCAAATCTTGGATCAAAATCTTCTATTAATAACATACCTGTAGATCCTAAAACATCTTCACAAGATTTGTTAAAACAGTTGGTAACTAAATCAAGATCAAACAGTCAATCATGACCAGAACATTTCACACTGGGTGTGTGCTCATTAAAGGTCACATTGGCTGACTCCTTAACTACTCTAGTTCTGAGATGGTATACTTTATATGCCTTAGCTTGGGAAGAGTATCCAATAAAGTGTCCATCATTTGATTTCTCAACAAATTTAGCTATCTGATCTTTGGTATTCAAGATAATGCAAGGACATCCAAATGATCTTAGGAAACCAATGAAAGATCTCCTTTTGTGCCATAGCTCATAAGGAGTCTTAACATGAGTCTTGACTACTAAAACTCTGTTCTGCTCATTGTAGGCTGTGTTAACTGCCTCTGCCCAGAATATGATGGGTAGTTTAGAGTCGGATAGCATGGTTCTTGCAGTTTCAATAAATGTCCTGTTTCTCCTCTCAGCAACACCATTTTGCTGAGGAGTACTTGGAGCACTATATTGTCTTGTAATACCTTTCTCAACACAAAATGCATCAAGGATTTGGTTCTTGAATTCAGTTCCTTGAACACATCTTATGATTTTGACCTTGTGATTATTGATTCTTAATTTTTAGAATGAAGTTCTATCTCAGAGGTCTTATCCTTAGTTCTAAGAAAAAGACCCAAGTGTATCTGTAAGGTAATATCAGAAGATTATAAGGCTAATGCAACCAAAGAAGCCAAAATAACCAAAGGTCTTCCTGCATGCATGCACTGGATATACAAAGGTAGAAGTGCTTTGGAAGTTTTACACACTACATCAGAAAATACTCTAAGTGTAAAATCTTCTGAAGCCAAAGTCCAAATCTTCAGAAGCCAAAGATGAAGTCTTCTGAAGCTTTAGAGACAAAGTCTTCTGAAGCCACTTTGCTGTGAAGACTGATTTCTTTCGAAGATAGAGAAAGACATGATTTCTCTGATCTACTTTACATGAAGCTGACTCACTTTCCGCTGCAACTATGAAGGCTCACCAACTTGTATGAGTTGGTGAAAAGTCTATGCTTTTGTAAACTGTTGATTAAGGTCCTTGCTTGTAACTTCCTGCTTTTGTACCTGTAAACCTTATTGTAATAGAAAAGGATGTGAGCTATGACATGTCATAGTCACTAATCAAAATACAATCTGCCTTTTGACTTTAGATTGATCTTGTTGTCTAGATTAGTCAATTCTAACTGTCCTTCTAAGTATTGACGGTTGTAGGATGTAGTATAAAGAGTCTCAGGTTCTTGTAATTTAAACATGCTTCGTAACACTTGTAATAGAACTTGAGAGCAATATACAACACTCCTTGAAAACCATATTTCTGTGTTATTGTTGCTTGTTCCGTCTCATTACTTACTTGTGTTCGTAGTATCATCATAATCAAACCCGGATCCCTATTTGAACTATTAAGTGTTCCAAGTCTCTCCTCATTGTGAAACTGATTGTGTTAGGCACTCTTTCTCGGTCCTGCAATTAGTATCAAAGCATTTTAGGCTCTTGATTGTAAGATCTCACCATCTTAATCCTCTGAGTTTCATAGTTCACTTAACATCTCAAATGGCAGCTATCACAAAGGCTGATATGGAAATGGTACAATGACAAAGTCCCCACTGATCACTCCTGAAGACTTTGATACTTGGTGTTAAAGAATGGAAGGCTTTATCAAGTCTCAAGACTCCAGGATGTGGGGGTCTGTTGTCGATGGACTTCATGTACCATCCACCTCTTCAGCTGCTGTTGGTGGTGGTATGATACCAAAGGAAATGGCTGACTATTCTGATGAAGACTGGAAGAAGATTGATATTGATCAGAAAGCCATGACTGCCCTCCAAATTGCTCTTCCAAACTCTATCTACAGAGGCTTCAAGAAGTGCAAGACTGCCAAGCAACTCTGGGATGCACTGAAGCTGATGTATGAGGGGTCTGATGATGCAAAAGAAAACAAGAAAGACCTCTTGAAGCAGCAGTTTGAGAACTTCACCTTGAAGACAGGTGAAACCATGACTCAACAAGACTTTTGGTATGTTGAGATTGTGGATACTCTGGCAGATGTTGGAGTAACTCTTGAGAACAGGGACATTGTGAGGAAGTTCATGTCCTCTCTTCCCAGACAATGGACACACTATTGTGTGGTCATCAAGAGGACTGAGAACCTGAAGACCCTTACTCTCACAGAGTTGTATGGTATCCTCAGTGGCTACCAGATTGAGATGAACATGCAAAATCCATCTGGTAACTCCAACAACCAATAGAGTTCAGCCCTTCATATGGTTGAAAGGGATTGCAGAGAACCACAGCACCATCTCGTCTGCTACCCGGAAAAATCACAAAAGGGTCCTTTCATCACCTTTCCAGAGACACCAAGGGAAGGCTACATCCTTGGAAGCCCATTCCAGGAGACAAGTTCTTCACAAGCTTTTGTGTCTTCTAATGAAAGTTCAGGAAACTTTCTCTTTACCCTTGAAGATCTAGACTATATCCATCCAGATGATCTGGAGTATATGGAAATAGTCCAACAGATGGCTCTTCTCAATCACAAGGCCAATAAGTTCTACAAGAGGACTGGAAGGAAGTTTCCTAGCAATGCAGCCAGTGGAAAGTTTGGGCTTGATAAAAGCAAAGTGAAGTGTTACAACTATAACCAAATGGGACACTTTTCCAGAGAGTGCAAGGCACCAAGGTCAAATGGTGGGCAAGCACAAACCAAGCCAAACTACACTGAAGGAACTAACCAGAATGAGAAGCCAAGATAGTAAGCCGCAGTTGCTATTGAAGAAGAAGGCTTTGACTGGAGCTTTCAGGTGGAAGATGCATCTCCAAACCAAGCATTGATGGCAGATCATGATGAAGCCAAGGTATTGGAACATCTTTGTACACCTGAATGTATTGCTAAAGTTAATAGATATAGGTCTTATAACTTAAAGATGAGATCTGATCTTGAGTCCTTAAATATCTTAAAAGCTTATTTTAAAAGAGCTGAAAATAATTATAAACTTAAGATAGAAGATCTAGAGAAAGCCACTTCAACTCTTAAGCATGAGCACACTAACTACAAGACTCAAATCATCTTAAAGTTAACTGAATGCCAAGCTAAGCTTGTGATCAGCAAAGCCATGGCAGAAAAATGTGTTCTTGAAGAAGAGACCTTCAAGAACATAATATCCTCATCCCTACAAGCAAAAGTTTGTTATCAGAATAAGCAAGGACTGGGATCTACTGAGATAGCTCCTCCATACACTTTATTGTCTATAAGATCTCCAAGGTGTGGAACTTGTGAAGATGAGCTTCCTCTTAAAGACCCCAATGTTGAAGAGGATGAAGGGGAGATGGTGAAGGATGACTCTGAGAAGAGTGAAGAAGATCACCCTAAGAAGGGTCACTATTTTCCTGAGGAGAGGAAAGAGTCTGTAATAACCAAGTCAAAGAGAAAGAACTTGATCAGAAGAGCTAAGAGAATATCAAAGAAGGCTCAAGAAATCAAGGCCACTTTTGACTCCAAGCAAAAACAAGTGTTCATCTCTGCAAGGTTTGAAGTGGTAAAGGCTGAAGACTCAACTATGAACTCTAGTACCAGGAGTTCTAGTTTAGTTCCAAACCATTCCAGCAAGAAGAAGAAGACTGACCAGCTATGTACCACTGCTACACAGCCTGAACCATCCAGCTCCAAGAGCAAGCGTCTCCCTAAGAAGCTTGTTGCATCATCTGTGAAGATGAAGATGGAGAAGGAAAGTGATCAAACCCAGTCTTGCTCTCAAAAGAAGACTCCAAGAAGGAAGCCAATGGACTGCATCATGAGTGGTAGTACTTCTCATCTGGCTAAGGATCGCATCTACAATCCTAAAAGCACTATCCACATGGTCAAAGAAAAGGCTTCTGGGAAGAAGAAGGAAAAGCAAGCTTCGGAAGGAAAATTTGTTTCCTTCGAAAGCTCCGAAGTGAAGAAGAATACAAGTGAGAACTTGCCTTCGGAAGAAATTTTGGTCTCGAAAGAAAAGAATGCTTCCAAAGTACTAAAGCATACTGCAGTGAAAGCAAGATCTTCCGAAGGTCCAGTAACCAAAATCTCAGAAGTTATTGAAACTTCTGAGGTGTTAAAGGTCAAGTCCAATCTTCCAAAGATGGTGTGGAAGATGAAGAAAGACCTAGTGATTGAGAGTTCTTCATCAACAACAACTAATGATCCTCAAAGCTTGAATATAGGATCTATTACTATCACATTGTCTTCAGATCACTTTAAAAAGCCCAAGACTAATGAGGCTTGGGTTTCCAAGTGTAACTAACCACTTCTTTGTATGCAGGAACAGCTAAAGACTAAAGAAAATATGTGGATCATTGATAGTGGCTGTTCCAGGCACATGACTGGCAATGGTTCTTTGCTTCACAATTTTGAGAAAATTAATAGAGGACCAATTGCTTTTGGAGGAGATGCCGGTGGTTACATCACTGGAAGGGGTATGGTCACAAATAATAAGCTCACCATTGAGAAGTTAAATTTTGTTAAGGAGCTTGGATACAATCTACTGAGTGTATCCTAATTTTGTGATCAGAGACACAACATGCTCTTTACTGAGCATGAGTGCATTGTTCTCAAGCTCGGGGTGGATATTCCTCAAGAGCATATCCTGCTCAGAGCCCCTAGGAAAGGGAACATATACAAGATGGACTTGCAGAAAACATCTCCCTTAGGAGAGGTTTCTTGCTTTCTATCTAAAAAAAATAGTGATGAGTCTTTCCTATGGCATAAAAGAATATGCCATGTAAACTTTAAGAACATGAATAAATTAATTAAGAATGATTTGGTAACTTGAATGCCAAAGAAAGAGTTTACAAGTGATGATCATTGTGTTGCATGCCTGGAAGGGAAGCAACACAAAGTGTCTTACAAGCCAAAGGAAAAGAACTCTATCACTACTCCCCTACACTTATTACACATGGATCTCTTTGGCCCCACCAGCGTAATGAGTTTAGGAAGGACCTCATATTGTTTAGTGATCACAGATGATTTCACAAGATTCACTTGGGTATTTTTCCTTAGAACTAAGGATGAGAATCCTGAGATCTTGAAGAACTTCATTCTAAAAATTGAGAATCAATCTGATCACAAGGTCAAGACCATAAGATGTGATCAAGGAATAGAATTTAAGAACCAAATCCTTGATACATTTTATGATGAAAAGGGTATTACAAGACAATATAGTGCTCCTAGGACTCCTCAGCAAAATGGTGTGGCCAAGAGGAGAAACATGACACTTATTGAAGCTGCAAGAACCATGTTGTCTAACTCTAAACTGTCCATCACCTTCTGGGCAGAGGCAGTTAACATAGCCTGCTATGTGCAGAACAGAGTTTTAGTGCTTAAGACTCATGGTAAGACTCCTTATGAGCTGTGGCACAAAAGGAGACCATTTGTTGTTTTCCTCAGGTCATTTGGATGTCCTTGAACCATCTTGAATACCAAAGATCAAGTAGCCAAATTTGATGAGAAGTCAAATGATGGACACTTTATTGGATATTCTTCCTAAGTTAAGGCTTATAGTGTATACAATCTCAGAACTAGAGTAGTTGAGAAGTCAGCCAATGTGACCTTCAATGAGCACACTCCTAGTGTGAAAGGTTCTGGTTCTGATTAGCTATTTGATCTTGACTTAGTTACCAACTGTTTTAACAAGTCTTGTGAGAGTGTTTTAGGATCTACAGATAACATATCAACAGGAGATCCCGACCTAAGATTTGAGCTGAGAAGACCGAGCAAGATTACTACTTCAGCACCTTTGGTGACTAACCCTGCAAATGAAGATCCTATCAGTACAAACATGACAAATTCAGCTGATACATCTGAGATGCCTTCAAATTCTAGCTTAGAGGTTCAAAACTCAGGGGAAAGAGCTTCAAATGTAGGAGGAAATGAGGTGGTGATAGTGATCAAGAATTTCTTGATGCTGATAACCACTCCATAGAAGACAACATAAATGATGTCACACACTCATTAGATCAAGTCTCACTTGATAAGTATGCTGACGTGGTGGGTGACACTCCATTGCCAGATCTAAATTTTTCTAATCTAGATCTTTTAAATCAACTTGCTGTGATCCCTCAACTCAGGATCCATAAGTCACACCCCACCACAAACATCATTGGAAATGTTGATACAGAGGTGAGAACAAGAGGACAAACCCATGACAAAAATGTTTGTCTATATTATTGCTTCTTGTCCCAAGTAGAGCCAATGAAAGTTGATGAGGCTTTGAAAGATGAAAGCTGGGTTGAAGCAATGCAAGAGGAGCTGCTTCAATTCAAAAGACAAAAGGTTTGGAACCTATGTCCTCTTTCTTATGGGAAGACTGTCATAGGAACCAAGTGGGTTTTTAGGAACAAGAAGGATGATAGAGGACTTGTCATCAAGAACAAGGCAAGACTAGTTGTTCAAGGGTACACACAAGAAGAAGGAATTGATTACACAGATGTTTTTGCTCCTGTGGCAAGACTTGAAGCTGTAAGAATATTCTTGGCTTTTGCTGCATCCAAGGATTTCAAGGTCTACCAACTTGATGTCAAGTGTGCTTTTCTGTATGGGGTGATTGATGAAGAGGTGTATGTCAAACAACCACCTGGCTTTGCAGACCCAGATCATCCTGATTATGTCTGCAAGCTTGATAAATCTCTTTATAGGCTGCATCAAGCTCTAAAGAAGTGGTATGAAACACTATCGCAGTATCTCTGTCAACATGGTTACAAGAGGGGTACTATAGATGGAACTCTCTTCATCAAAGGAACAGGGAATGACCTAATGCTGGTTCAAGTATATATGGATGATATTATCTTCGGGTTAACTAATCCAAAGCTCTACAAAGACTTTGAGAGGCTGATGAATAACAAATTTGAAATGAGTGCCATGGGGGAACTAAATTTCTTTCTGGGAATTCAAGTGAAGCAAGTTGACAATGGCATCTTCATAAGTCAGTCAAAGTATGTACAAGACATACTTACAAGATTCAACATGACTGAATGTAAGGTTGCTAAGACACTCATAGCCAGAAACCACTCCCTAGGACTTGATCTTGAGGGGGAGTGTGTGGATGAACATCTTTACAGGGCTATGATTGGGTCTCTTATGTACCTAACAGCCAGCAGGCCTGATATCATGTTTGCCACATGCCTCTGTGCAAGATATCAAGCCAACCCCAAGATGTCACACCTGGCTGCTATCAAGAGGATTCTTAGATATCTCAAAGGTGCTCCCAAGCTTGGCCTTTGGTACCCAAAGAGTTCTGACTTCACTCTGTATACTTATACAGATAGTGACTATGGTGGTTGCAACATGACTGCAAAGTCTACATCTGGGGGATGTCAATTTCTTGGTGGAAGGATTGTCTCATGGGAATGTAAGAAACAATCCTGTGTCTCTGCATCAACTGCTTAGGCTGAATACATTACTGCTGCAAGTTGCTATGCTCAAGTGCTTTGGATTCAGAATCAGATGCTGGACTATGGATTCAACTTCAAAGAGACTCCCATCCACATAGACAACAACAGTACAATCTCCATTATAGAGAATCTTGTGCAGCATTCAAGGACCAAACACATCAATATCAGGTATCATTTGATTAGAGATAATTTTGAGAAGGGATTAATCAAATTAGTCAAAGTTAACACAAATGAACAATATGCTGATCTATTCACTAAAGCTTTTCATAAACAGAGATTCAAATATCTTGTATTAGCTATTGGGATGATTAACTTTGAGTAGTTTTTCTTCAAAACTTAAATCAACTTTATTTCTAAAACCTATGTGTCCTAAGTTGTTAATTTTATCACCTTCATAAGCCCAGTTTATTTTGGAAGAAATTTTTTTATGATATTCCTTAGATTTTTGAAAATTTTTCAAACATATTTTCCTTCGGAAGATTTCAAGTTGACTTTGAAAGAAATTTATGTCTTCAGATCAACTAACTACTTATAAGAAATTTAACTTCGGAAGAAATTCTGAGAATATCTTCTGAAGTTTAAATATGCTTTTAAGTACTTACATGTATTTGAAGGACAAATATCTTCCGGAAGCAATTAAGTCTCGGAATATTTATTCTCTTTAGAATAAAATTCCCAATTCTTAATATCTTCTGAAACCAAATATGTGTCGGAAAAAAAATTCTAAGTATTTTTCTTCCGAAGCCAAAATTTTCACAACTCTTAAGAATATCTTTCGAAGCCAAATTGCCTTCGGAAGCTTTTTCTTTAAAAAAAACTTCTGGAGCTAAATTACCTTCGGAAGATTTTCAACTTCCAAAATAACTACCTTTTTAGGTATTTTTTCAGAGGTGGGACCTACTTTCAGATTTCAAAGTTTATCCTTTTGCATTAACTTTGTTTCAAATCCTTTTCATATATATTCTCAAACAGTTTCCCCTCTTCTCACTCTCCTGTTCATCTACATTGTTCTCTAACCTAATTTCACCTACAAACCGCCTTTGTTCTTATCATGCTTCACCAAAAAGCTACGTCAAATGGCCAACCTTGACCGCAGAAATCAACATGATTTTTCCATGTATCTTCACAGGCAACATAATCAAGTTGCTCTGTTAGACTCTGAGAAAGATCCAGGTTTCTCAGAGGTTTGTCATTACCTTTCTTTGACCAACTACTTCACCTCCCTCACCATTGATCCTCCTCTCTATGAGGATCATTTGTTGGAGTTCTGGTGGACCTGCGAAGAGGTTACCATGGACGGGGAGAAGGAACTGTCAGCCACAGTGCAGGGGAGGACAATCTTCATCACTCCGGCCATCATAAACACACATCTTCAGCTAGATGATGTAGAAGGTGACATGTCCTTCCCCAAAGCTGCAGTCAACCACTCATTTGCGCAGATGGGCTATGAGGGTGACTTCTCAGTCAAAACCTTCAGGAAGGGGAAGGTCTCATCCCAATGGAAGTACCTCCTTCATATTGTCAAACACAGCTTGTCAAACAAGCATAGAGGATGGGATCAGATTCCAGAAGACCTCTCCTTCATAGTCCATGAAATGGTTCAGGGGGTCAAGTTCAGGTATTCTCAATTTGTATATACCAATTTGCTTGCTAACTTGGACTCCCTAGAGTATTACATGTTCCCTAGATATGTCCAGCACATTCTCAACTGTGAATTGGGCACACAGTTGAGGGGAACAGGTAATATTCTTAAATTGGTACAAATGAAGCCCGACATCTTCAAAAAATAAGGAAGCCAACTGTTGGCTTCTCTGGGGTAGAAACAGCCCTTGTCCCAAAATGTTTTAGCTCATTGCTCAAGGTGGCAACCTAGCAGCACCAGCTAGTGTTGAAACCACACCTTCTATCTCTCAAACACACATAAAACCCACAATAACCATTACCTACCAGAGAAAAACCAAACGAACCCCTGCATATGTTATTCAGCTTGTGCGGGCCCCCATATCACCAACCTTACAGGAGGAAGTGGACACTCGAGCTCCCACTTCCCCTGAGGAGCAAACCACTCCCATCTCTCATATGATCAGTTCTGAGGTTCCTCATGCTCAGCCTGATGAGCTCACACCCCAAACAGCCTTAAGCCTTCACTCAGAGTCTCCACACTCTAGTGAACAACCTTCCGGGGAAAGTTACCATCCCCAGCCGCTGGATTTAAACCAACCAATACCTAGCATTGACTTCTATGATGATGAAGACATGGCATTCAAAAAGTACCATAAGTCTCTCTTCTCCACACCTACTCAAGGAAAGATGAGTACTCATGTCTCACCCAGGTCTATCCCACATCATTCACCTATCACTGAGGTGGATCTTCCTGAACCTGTTCAGGAGATCCATATGGAAGAGGCTCTCACTTTAGCAAGTGATTACATCTTTAAGACCTCAACCATGGCAACCAGGCCTTTTGACACTTCTCTTGAAGCTGTCATAAGGCAGGGGAAATCCAGCAGCCAAGAACAATATGCTGGTGATGAGGAGGAGGATCTTGGTCCAATTCTCTCATCCCCCCATGATTCTTCTGATAAAGATGAGGGGAGTTTGAAACTAAAGGTGCAAAAAATATGCACCTATTTAGTCTCAAAGATAAGTTACCTGGAATCTCAGGTGACTGTCTTAGAAAGAAGGGTCAATGACTAGCAACTTGAGATCACCGATCTCAAGGGCCAGCTAGCTGAGAGACCACCAAGACAAACTCAACCAAGTCCACAAAAACCTGTGAATGTGACAAACTCAACCCCCAGCTCACTTATGTAAGAAGGTGATGCTACCAAAAAGGGGGAGAAAGTCCAAACAGTCACAGAACCTGGGAGTTCCTCTCAGAGTATGGACATAGAGGATTCACCACCCTATCTTGCAATAGTCCATACTCAGCAACCTCCTCAAGTCTACATGGATGTAGACTCTCTCATTCAAAGTCTATTTAAGGAGGGTATACCCAGAGCCATGCCTACCCCATCTCCTCACTCTGAGAACCCAATCATAGGATGGAGGTATGACACAGAAAAAAGAGCTCTCATCATCTCTAGAACTCAGGGTTAACAAGAAACTTTCAACTTTTCAAACCTGAGTTTCTATGAGTGCATAAATCTGGTTGATCTTCCACTTGTTAACCCAAGCCAAAACAGACAAGCTGGAAGACTAGCAGACTAGATACAAGAAAAGGTGCTAGAAGAGTTCAAGATGAGATCAAGATTATATAGACAGAGGATAGCAGGTGAGATCTTTGGTCAACTGGATGTTGAGGTGGACCCCAAGATTAGCTTCAAAGGGAAAACCTTAACTGAAGGCCCAGAGGTTGAGCCTGTAAACCTTGAGATAGGATCTCCTTCTGCATCCAGTACCCTCAGTAAAGCACCAGCTGGTGATGGTGCTCCACAACCTCTCTCTGGCTAGAGCTTGACTGCTAAACCAAGCAATGAAAGCCAAAGCTCTCTCCACCCTGAGTCACCAAGGCCTGTGCATGACAAAGGGAAGAAGAAAATAACCTTTGAGGAGTTAGAGGATGAGAAGAGAGAGAGGAAGAGGAAGCTAAGGGGAGAGAGTTCAGGAGGGTCCTCAGGCTTCATGCAAGCTGCTATCCAAGCTGTCCCCAGGTAAAACACTCAAGATGATGAGTTGAGGGCAGCTAGGCTAAACTACCTAGGAACCAGGAACTATAATGTTGATGATCTCATATCTCTCCCCTTAGAAGAGTTGAATAAGCTGGCTGACACTGAGCTATCAAAGGAGAGGAGGGATGCAGCATTGCTCCTCAACATTAAGGAAGAAAAGATACTGAAAAGGCTCTACAAACATGCTCCTGTCCTCTCCCCAGTTCAAGAAAGTCCTGAGACAGAGACTGTGGCACATGCACAACCTCGGGTTGATAGGGAAACTGAAAGAATGAATTTGATCAACTACCTGAGTGCCACAGGACTCTATCAGGTAGCTGTACTTCTTCCCTTATCCTTTGAGTACATAAAGTTTGAATATCTCAAGCAGGTGGAGGAACAAGCCTCAAAAGAAAGAAAAACTGCTAAGAGAAAGTTAAGGGAAGAAGCTGCAAGGTCAAGGGCCATTATCCATAAAAGCCAAAAGAAGTCTAAAGATAGACAAAGGATGATGAACTTCTTGAAGCTGTACGGATTCTCCGGAAGAAGGCTTGGTCCTATGTCTCTATCCACCATGGATGAGCATATAAGAGTGATCAAGCAGAAGATTAAAAGGGGAGAGCTTGTAGATTTGCATTCTTCACCAAGTCCAGCTCAACCTGAAGTTGAGGTAAAGGTTGAACCCCCTGAGACAACACAACCTGATCCTAGAGCTGCAACTCAGCCAACTTCATCTTCTGATCTGCAGCAGGGTTCTCCTCTCTCTCCATCTGAACCTGTGAGAGAAGAGATCCCAACTGAGAGGGACACAACAGAACAATCTAGTGCTGAAGACCAGTCATCTCAGTTGAAAACTTCAAAGAGGAGGAAGAGAATGGCCAAAAAAAGTGTTTCAAAGAAGAAGAAAACCAAGGCATCCACCTCCACACCTCAGGACGAGTCAGAGCATCCTGAGGAAGTACATAAAGAGGCTGCTCAACCAACTCCTATTCAAGTAGAGCCTCTTGCAATTAGAAGATCCATCTTGTCCTGGAGTTTTGCTGCAAATCCGGACAGATGGTATGTCATCAGAGATCAAGGAGGTCAAGATGTCTACTTCTGGCAAGACATGCTTGATCTTCCTTTACATAATCTTTATGACATGAGAATATACTATGAAAGTCTAAAGGATCCTGACCAGATAATGAAGAGAGGCTTGGTCTTGATCCTAATAAGGACTATCAACATCTGAAGTACTTCTATGTTTTGGTAGCATCAGCCAAGGAGGAGTTTGTAAGGTAATATCAGAAGATTATAAGGCTGATGCAACCAAAGAAGCCAAAACAACCAAAGGTCTTCCTGCATGCATGCACTGGATATACAAAGGTAGAAGTGCTTCGGAAGTTTTACACACTACATCAGAAAATACTCTAAGTGTAAAATCTTCCAAAGCCAAAGTCCAAATCTTCCGAAGCCAAAGATGAAGTATTTCGAAGCTTCAGAGACAAAGTCTTCCGAAGCCATTTTGCTTTGAAGACTGATTTCTTCCGAAGACAGAGAAAGACATGCTTTCTCTGATCTACTTTACATAAAGCTGACATATTTTCCGCTGCAACTCTGAAGACTCACCAACTTGTATGAGTTGGTGAAAAGTCCATGCTTTTGTAAACTGTATATTAAGGTCTTGTCTATAACTTCCTACTTTTGTACCTGTAAACCTTTTTGTAATAGAAAAGGATGTGAGTTATGGTATGTCATAGTCACTAGTCAAAAGGCAATCTGCCTTTTGACTTTAGACTGATCTTGTTGTCTATATTAGTCAATTCCAACTGTCCTTCTAAGTATTAACAGTTGTAGGATGTAGTATAAAGAGTCTCAGGTTCTTGTAACTTAAACATGCTTTCTAACACTTGTAATAGAACTTGAGAGCAATATACAACACTCTTTGAAAACCATATTTCTATGTTATTATTGCTTGTTCGGTCTCATTACTTACTTGTGTTCGTAGTATCATCATAATCAAACCCGGTTCCCTATTTGAACTGTTAAGTGTTCCAAGTCTCTCCTCATTATGAAACTAATTATGTTAGGCACCCTTTCTCGGTCCTGTAGTATCGTATGAAGTCATCTGTGATCACCAAGCAATATGAGGTCCTTCCTAAACTCATTACACTGGTGGGGGCATAGAGATCCATATGCACTAAGTGTAGGGGAGTAGTGATGGAGTTCCTTTCCTTTGGCTTGTGAGACACTTTGTGTTGCTTCCCTTTCAAACATACAACACAATGGTCATCACTTATAAACTCTTTCTTTGGCTTTCTAGTTACCAAATCATTCTTAATTAATTTATTCATGTTCTTAAAGTTTACATGGAACATTCTTTTATGCCAGAGGAAAAACTCATCACTATTGGCTTTAAATAGAAAGCAAGAAACTTCTCCTGATGAGGATGTTTCTTGCAAATCCATCTTATACATGTTCCTTTTCCTGGGGGCTCTGAACAGGATGTTCTCTTGAGAAATGACCACCCCGGGCTTGAGAACAACGCACTCATACTCAGTAAAAATCATGCTATGTCTCTGGTCACAATATTTAGATACACTCAAAAGATTGTACCTAAGCTCCTTAACATAGTTTACCTTTTTAATGATGAGCTTACCATTTGTGACCCTGCCCCTTCCAGTGATGTAACAACCTAATTCTCCTCTAAAAGCAATTGGCCCTCCATCAATTTTTTCAAAGTTCTGAAGTAAAGAGCCATTGCCTGTCATGTGCTTAGAACAACCACTATCAATGATCTATACATTTCCTTTGGTTTTCAACTGTTCCTGCATAGAAAGAGACGGTTAGTTACATTTGGAAACCCAGGCCTTGTTGGTCTTGGGCTTGTCAAAGTAAACTGAAGATAATTCAACGATTATTGATCCTATATGCAGGCTCTCAGGATCATTTGTTGTTGTTGATGAAGAACTTTCAATCACATGGCCTTCCTTCATCTTTCACACCATCATTGGATGATTATATTTGGCCTTTAAGACTTCAGAAGTTTTAATAACTTTGGAAGTTTTAGAGACTGGACCTTCGGAAGCTTTTGCATCCATTACAGCAGACTTCAGTAATTTGGAAGCATTCATTTCTTCTGAGACTAAATTTTCTTCCGAAGGTAATTTTTCACCTATCTTATTCTTCACTTTGGAGCTTTTGAAAGGAAGAGATTTTCCTTGTGAAGCTATCTTCTTCTTCTTCTCAGATGTTTTTTTCTTGGTCATGTTTATGGTACTTTTGGGGTTGTATATGCAATACTTAGCAAAGTGAGAGGTATCACCACACATGATACATTCAGTTGGCATACTTCTGAGAGTCTTTTTCTGAGTAGAAGACTGAGCTTGATCTCTTTTCACTTCCTTTTTCATCTTCATAGATGATGTAGTAGGCTTCTTAGGGTGAGGCTTGCTTTTAGAACTGAGTGGTTCAGGCTATGCAGCAGTGGTACACATTTGATCAACCTTTTTCTCTTGACCAGGATGATTTGGATATGAACTAGGACTCCTGGTACTAGAGTCCATGGTTGAGTCTTCAGTCTTTATCACTTCAAATCCAACAGAAATAAAGACTTGTTATTGCTTGGAGTTGAAGGTGGTATTGATATCTTGGGCTTTCTTTGATTTTTGTTTGGCTGCCTTGATCAAGTTCTTCCTAGCAGACTTAGTCATCCTTGGTTCTTTCTTCTCTCCAGAAAAATAGTGACCCTTCTTAGGATGATCTTCTTCACTCAGTTCAGATCCATGCTTTACTATTACCTCTTCATCTTTATCATCTTCTTGGGGTCTATAAAAGGCAGTTCATCTTGACCAGTTCCACACTTTAGAGGTCTTACAGATAGTAATGTGTGTGGATAAGCTATCTTACTTAAACCTAATATCTGCCTTTTCTGATAAAAAAATCTTTGCATGCATGGATGAAGATATGATGTTCTTGACAGTTTTCTCTTCAAGAACACACTTTTCTGCGTTGGCTTTGCTGATCACAAGCTCAATATTGCATTTAGTCAACTTGGTAATAAGATCCTTGATTTGAGTCATGTAATTTGTGTGCTCATGCTTAAGAGTTGAAATTGTTCTCTCTAAATCTTCTATTTTAAATTTATAGACATTTTCAGCTCTTTTGAAATCAGTTTTTAAAATGTTCAAGGACTCAAGGTCAGATCGCACTTTCAAGTTGTAGGACCTATACATGTTAACTTTAGCAATACATTTAGGTGTACAAAGATGTTCTAATATCTTGGCTTCTTTATGGTCAGCCATCAGTGCTTGGTTGGGAGAAAAATCTTCAACCTGAAAGCTACAGTCAAAGACTCCTTCTTAAACAGCAACAACAACTTGTTATTTTGGATGGCTTGGATTCTAAGGTCTGGGAGCAGCATCAGTATAGTTAGGCCTGGATTGTGCTTGGCCACCATTAGTTCTTGGTGCCTTGCACTCCCTAGCAAAGTGTCGCATCAGGTTATAGTTGTAACACTTTACTATGTTTTTATCCAGTCCAAACTTTTCACTGGATACATTGCTGGGAAACTTTCTTTTGGTTCTCTTGTAGAACTTCTTGGCTCTATGAGTGAGAAGAGCCATTTGCTGAACTATCTCCATATACTCCAGGTCATCTGGATGGATACAATCCAAGTCTTCAAGAGTGAAGAGAAAGTTATCATAACTTTCATCAGTAGACACAAAGGCAGAAGAGCTTGTCTCTTGGAATGGGCTTCCTTAGATGTAGCTCTTTCTTAGTGTCTTGGGGAAGGTGATGAAAGGACCCTTTTGTGAGTTGTCAGGGTGGCAGATAAGATGATGTTGTGGTTCTTTACTATCCCTTTCAACCACATGGAGGGCTGAACTTTGTTGATTGTTGGAAGAGCTGCTTGATGGATTTTGTATGTTCATCTCCATCTGGTAACCACTAAGGATACCATACAACTCTGTGAGATTAAGGGTAGAGAGGTTTTCATTTCTCTTAATGGCCATACAGCAGTGTGTCCATTGTCTGGGAAAAGAAAACATGAACTTCCTCATAATGTCCCTATTCTCAAGCTTTACTCCAACATCCATGAGAGTATCTACAATCTCAACATTGTATTGTTGAGTCATAGTTTTACCTGATTTGCAGGAAAAGTTCTCAAACTGTTGCTTCATGAGGTCTTATTTGTTTTCTTTGGCTTCTTTAGACCCCTCATACTGAGCTTCAGCGCATCCCAAAGCTGTTTAGCAGTTTTGCACTTCTTAAAGCCTTTGTATATAGAATTTAGAAGAGCAGTTTGGAGAGCGGTCATGGCTTTCTGATCTACATCAATTTTCTTCTAATCTTCCTCAGAATAGTCAGCTACTTCATTTGAAATCGTCCCACTTCCAGCAGTGGCTGAAGAGGTGTTTGGGATGTGAGGTCCTTTAACAACAGATCTCCACATCCTATTGTCTTGAGACTTGATGAACCCTTCCATACGTTGGCACCAAGTATCAAAGTCATAAGAAGTGATCAGTGGAGACTTTGTCATGGTACCGGTTTCCATATCCGCCTTTGTGAGAGTTGCCATTTGAGCTCGTAAGTGTTTTGTGAAACTAAAGAGATCTAAGATGGTGAGATCTTACAATCAAGAGCCTAAAATCCTCTGATACCAATTGCAGAACCGATGAAGGGGGTCAATGCAACAGTTTTATAGTTGTTAGGAGAGTTAGAACACTTAACATATCAAATAGAGAACTAACTTATAGTGAAACAAATAACACAAGTAAAGAACAAAACAAGAACACACTAATATGGTTTTTCAAGAATGATGTATATTGCTCTCAAGTTCTTACAAATGTTTACAAAGCTTAAAATGAAATGACAAATACTTAAGACACTTTATACTACATCCTATACCCAGCCATACTTTGAAGGCCAGCTAGAAATACTAATCTAGACAACAAGATCAATGTAAAGTCAAAAGAAAGATTGCCTTTACACTAGTGACTATGACATGTCATAGCTCACATCCTTATCTAATACAAAAAGGATAAAAGTACAAAAGTAGAAAGTTACAGACTCAAGACCTTAATCTATAGTTTGACAAAAGTATGACCTTTTCACCAACTTATATAAGTTGGTGAGTCTTCGGAGGTGGCATGGAAAAGTAGTTCAACTTTTGTTAAAAGGTGATTCAGAAAAAAAAACATGTATTCTCTGTCTTCGGAAGAAATCAGTCTTTGGCTTCGGAAGACTTTGTCTTTGAAACTTCGAAAGACTTCATGTTTAGATTCGAAAGACTTGGTCTTTTGGCTTCGGAAGATTTGATACTTAGAATAATATATTGAGTTATATCAAATCTTCCGAAGTAACTTTCTTGTACTTCACATGTGCATGCTGAGAGCTTTTTGGCTGCATCAGCCTCCAAGTGTAATCCTTACAAAAAACCATACAACCGAACTTATAAATTTAAAAATGTATTCATACACTTAAACATTGCCTATTAGTTACTTATAACTCATGTTATCTAAATTCGTTTTAAATATTTAGGTTTAAAGATAATACTTACACTTCTTTTTTTAACTTGGTAGATTAAAATGTTTTATTGATTTTTTTGTTATTAAATTTTATGAATTGCAATTCATTTTAATGTTAAGTAATTTATACGAATATATACATATATATATATATATATATATATATATATATATATATATATATAATTTAAATATCAACAATTATGTAAGCCCAAAATTTTTAGTTTAAATGCATTACATTAAACCAATTTTTTATTTAAAAACTTAAAGGCCAAATGGTAAAACTGAAACGAACCGAAACCAAAGTGAAAACAAAAAACCAAAAACCGAAAAAACCAAAACTAAATAGTTGTTAATAGTATTTTAAAGCATTATTCATCATTGTTTTAGCATATGTTTTTATTATATATCATGCATTTATTAGACATATTTTTATTTATTTTGAGTAATGTTTGTTTTGGTAGAATAGAGTCTACTTTGGATCGATATATTATTTTGTAGGTAGAAGACGGTTGCGCAGATTGAAAACAAAAATCAATGGAAGCTTTGGATGAATATTAAAGACTAGGGGTGATTTGGGATGACTTGAAAAGATGAAGGGTGTTATATTAATTGTTTGAATCAAAAGAAGTTGGAGATAACTCTTGAAGATTATATGGGCTTTGATTTTAACAAAATCACCAAAATCTGAGGAACTTAAAATTCCAAATCCCATCTATTTATTGAAAACAAAATTAAGAAGAAAAGGGGGATGTTCTTTTTGGCCATTCTGAAGTCCATGATTGAGAAAAAAAGAAGAATTGAAACTTTAGATCTTCAAAAGGTTTTGTATTTTAAATAACAATATTCATTGTTATCATTCTTAAATTTTTTTATTGCTTTATTTATTTTTGTTTTAATTGATTTAGTCACCATGTCAGGCTAATCAATTTTAGTTTCAACATTAAGGTTTAGTTTCTTTAATTTGGTTTGAACTTATGTGAAACGTTTATTAGATGTTTTTGTTTTAATGGTTTGTTTGTTTGATTCTTGATCATAAACCCGGATCTACTCCGGTATATATCAGATTGTTAGTAAAATTGGCCACTTTATTAATTATTCTAATAAGGTTCTTCAAAATTTAAAACCCTAATCAAGTTTTGATTTTTGAGGTAAGGAACAATTAACGGTTTGAGTTTGTCTATGAATTCATTCTAGTTATAGAATCACACAATCTAGTTAAGCATACCGACGGCTTGTGTGTTTAATTATAATTGATACATCTATCGTTGCAACCCGCACGCTAAGATCCGAATGCCACGAGCTTAGAGTAGCGGGTTGGCTCTAATCAACGAACTGCTATTGATTAGATATTAGATAGAGTGAATATCCAAAAGGCGTGATGTCTAGTATCGATACAAATCATTATTAAAAAATAGTCATTGCACAGTAATCGTTAATAATCGTAAGCCGAATCGAATCAAGAAATTACCTTAGTGTTGGAATTAGTTTTCATATTTGAAATTACTTTACAATTTAATTAAAGTTTTTAGTAATTCTTTTTCATAATTAAAAAATACAAAAAAAAAAATCAATTTTCGTTTTTTTGGCAGAAGCTTAACACGGCCACGTGGAATTTCCTTTACAGTTTTGACACGGTCGTGTCAACTTGTTGGAATTTTTTCTACTTTTTGAAATTTACTTTTAGTTTTAGTTTTTAATTAAAACCCCCACCTTCCTTAACCCATAATTTATCAAAGTAACTGTACTAAAACGTTCTTGGTATAAAATAATTGACACGTATCCCCGAGGACACGAACCCTACTTCTGCTCATACTATTTTTAGTGTGTGCACGTTGTGTTCACATTTTTATTATTTATTTGATGGATTAGACACCCAACAAATTGGTGTCGTTGCAGGGGATACGGGTATTCTAATCGTTTTATGCCAAGATCTTTTCGTATAGGTACACCACTCGAGATTGACTCGGAGATAGAGAAAACCACAAAGAGATTAAGGAAACAAGCGAAGCTCCGAAAGAAGTTAGCAAGTTCCTTAACATCTATTACTTCACCTCCGGTCACCGACATTTGGCAAGATATACCCTTGTCAAGTGAATTAGAATCTGAAAGCAAATCACCACAAGCCTAACAAACAACCATCACACCACAATCACCTACCCATCAAGAGCCACTCTTACCCGAACCAACCATGGCAGCTCAAGCCGAATAAACTCTTAGGCAATGGGCAACCCATGATGTTACCCAACAACCTCTCTGCATAAACTATCCTGCTATGGTGAACTTTGAGTTGAAATCCAGCCTTATCTAATTGTTACCACTCTTTCGTGGCCTTGAGAATGAAGACCCTCACAAATTCTCAAGGAATTTCATGTTGTGTGTTCCGGAATGAAGCCACACAATGTCACTAAAGACCAAATCAAGCTTAGGGCATTCCCCTTCGCTATGCAAGATTCGGCTAAAGAATGGTTATATTACCTACCACCGGGGTCGGTAAACACATGGAATGATCTTGCAAAACTATTAAGTACTTCCCGGAAGTCAAAGCCTCTATTCTACGTAAGGAGATTATCGGGATTAAACAAGCAAAAAGAGAAGCTTTGCATACCTACTGGGAAAGATTCAAGAAGCTATGTGCTCGATGCCCACAACATGGCATCTCGGAACATCAACTACTTCGGTACTTTTGTGAAGGGTTAGCACCACTAGAGAGGCATTTGATAAATGCCTCTAGTAGGGGAGCTCTACTTGATAAAACACCGACTCAAATCAGAGCCTTGATAACTTCTATAGCTGAAGATACCAAACATTCCTCACAGGAGGATGGATGGTATGATGATGTACCACGGGAGGTCAAAGAAGTAAATACCCCTCACATTGAAAGTCAACTTATCGAATTGACTAAAGCGGTAATGCAACTTACAAAAGGTAAGGATGTTGAGCAAAAACCTCGAGCACTTCAAGAGGATGTTGAAGAGGCACAAGCAATAGGAGGTTATCCGGGACAGAATTCAAGACCTTATGAACAACCCAGAAATAATCAAAATTGGGGACAAGCACCCAATGTTGGTTATCCACAAGGACCCCCACAATTCCATCAAATACCTCCATTTCAGATGCAAAAGAATCAACAAAACTTTCAGCCTCGACAATAAAAATGATGTAAGATTTACTCCTCCCCCTCCATTCCCTTCGAGACTAAGAGGTACACAAAAAGAACGGGAAGAATAGAAATCTTGGAGACTTTCCGGAAGGTAGAGGTAAACATTCCACTTCTTGATGCTATTAAACAAGTTCCACGGTATGCTAAATTTTTAAAGGAACTTTGCACGTTAAAGAAGAAGCTAAAAGGTAATGAAATGGTAAAGGTAAGTGAAAATGTTTCTGCTATTTTACAAAAGAGATTACCACCAAAGTGCAAGGATTTAGGTGTCTTCACCGTTTCTTGTAAATTGGGGAATGTTAGTATTCCTAGAGCAATGCTTGACCTTGGAGCCTCTATTAACGTCCTACCATACTCAATTTTTAAAACACTTTATGTAGGACCATTAAAGAGGATCGGGGTAGTCATTCAATTGGCTGATAAGTCAATAATACACCCAAAAGGTGTATTAGAGGATTTGTTGGTTCAAGTTAATAAACTAGTGTTCCCGGCTGATTTTTATGTATTAGATATAAAGGATGATGATTCTCCAAATTCAAGTTCTATCTTGTTGGGAAGACCATTTTAGAACTAAGATTGATGTTTATAATGGTACACTTTCTATGGAGTTTGATGGGGAGATAATGAATTTCAACATAGATGATGCAATACGTTACCTGTAAGTCCCCGTTCCCGGAGACCTCATAGTTGGACAATCATAGCACAATTTATAAAACATTTCATAATTTATTAGCACAATGCAGCGGAGTTTAAACTTCAAAAGCCATTCATTAACTTTATAAATGTTGTTGCTAAGCAATACATGTTTGATAACAGTTACAAAAGATCATTAGTTGTATTACGAAACAACAGTGTTATCTTCTTGAATGGATGTCAGCCAAATCCCGACGAGTAGCCTCCCCGAATGCCATCCTCAGCAAATTACCTGCCAACTGAAAACGCATAAAAGTCAGCTTTGCTGAGTGAGTTTTAATTTTAAAATCATAAAAATGTCTTGATAGATTTGTATACAAAATACTTCTTAAGAAAAATATCTTATCTTTCTTTCGGATGTGATCACACATCATACATACAAATCATATCCATTTACATCATCACAATTCTCTTTCTTGCTTATTTATTATTATCTTTCACTGTCGATATGGACCAAAGTGCTATACCCCCCATATAATGCGCATAAACCTGGTACTGGGCCTTGAAGTCTATAAATAGACTCCATCCGTGGTGCACATATGTTGACTCTAGTACCGGGGCAGCAACAGTGGTCCCCTCAATCTTAAAGATTGACCCTGTGTACATCCTTTGGGTTAGCTAAACCGTACACAGTTGAGCTAACGACAATATGGTCGTGCACCTCCTGTAAATTTTTACTTGCAAGTCTTTTCATTCTTTATGTTCCATTTTTCATTAATATTAATCTTTCACTTGATTAATAATAATACTTTATGATCATAGGCAATCCACATAGAGTCACATACTAATATCATAATAGGCATATAAGGGCAACCCACAACATGCATAAGATAATCAGATACAAGCATCAAGTCAACCATGGTCAAACCCTAATTTGATCTTCCAAATTCCAGAAAATTCCTTAAGTCTTAAAGAAATGCGGGTGAACAAAAACCAATGCGGGTGAACAACTTGCAATTGCGGATGAACAACTTGCAAATACGGGTGAACACTTAGTAATTGTTCTATCTTAAAAGAAATGCTGATGGACACTGTAGCAAATGCGCATGTATAAAAAGAAATGCTAATGGACATTGTAGCAAATGTGCATGTATAAAAAGAAATACTGATGGACACTTGGGCTGAATTTAGGCAAATGCGGGTGAACAACTGTAAATGCGGATGAACAACTGTAAACGCGGATGAACAAAACACTTAGGCAATTATCACAGTGTAAATGCGGATGAACCATCAGACCTATGCATGAGACTTATGCTATAACCAGTTCTAAAACCTCATTTTCATACATTCTTAACATAGATCTATCATGCTAAACTCTTAGAACAAGCTTACAACCTCATAGAACATAGAAGTTCATACACATACATACACAGTTATCATACATAACAGTTGTAAAACATTTAAATGCATTTTCAGCCCCAAAGAAGTTTAAAAACATAGAACCGGGGTCATAGAACTCACCTAGTGTAGCAAACAAGCAAAACTCCTCCGAACCTGCTTGTACACGAGTTCAAACACCTAAACAAGCAAAACAACCAACCAAAGCACATACAACACTTAGAAATCGGTTTCTAAGGTGGAAAACCTCAAAGAACCAAGCCAAACATCAACAAAAACCCACTAACCTTGAAGATTTCAGTTCTAATTCCTTCTTGGAACCGAGAGAGCTGGTCTGCAGCTTTCTTTCTTCTTCTTTTCGGTCGAACAACAGTAGCAGCAAGATGATATGGGCGGTCATGCCCATATAAAGTGCATTATGACTTTTTGGTACTATTTACACAAAGCACCCCTCAACTTTGCCTTCTTTTTACTTTCTTCAAAATACTTTTCTTTCCTTTTTATTTTGACCGAGGTTTCGGGTGTTACATTACCCAAGTGATATCTTATCCTTAAGCTATTTAGATATAATTGAACCACTAAGTGTTGAATGCATTAAGTTATCTAACCTTGATGTTCCAGCTTTAGTGTCAACCAAAATTATTAATAAGGATGCAAAAAAAGAGCATATTAAAAAGCTTAAGCTTGGGGAGGTTTTGATGGAGCTTGCACCAGACTGAATGAGATTTTAGAAAGTCTAGCCAAAGACGTTAAAGAAAGGTGTTATGCGGGAGGCAACCCGTATTTTCTTTATTTATTTCTTTTTCATTTAGTTTCATGCTAAGTAATTTTTTTGTTTTGTGTCAAATAGAAGGTTGAAACGGCCGTATCAAAAAAATCTTCATAAAACTAAAACGACCACATCAGGAATGAAAAAAAAATAGAATTGGAAAACGGCCGCGTAACGATTGTTTTATAAGTTAGATGCGGTCGCATAAGTTTTCTGCCATAAAAATGCAGAGAGAGAAAGGCTCACACCATCCCTTAACCATAATCACCATTTTCCAACATCCACCACCCGAATAGTGGACTCATTTTATTCTCATCCCTAAGCCTCGAGGACGAAGCTAGATATCAAGCTTGGGGAGGTATGTTCCACTTTACTATCCTATCTATTTATAGTATTATTATTTTATTTCTACATTGCATTTAGCTAGTACATAAAAAAAGTCTGCATTTTCCCGAATAGATTTTTGAGAGTAAACAGAAAAATAAAAATAAAAAAGGGGCATACCTGCATTTTCCTGAAAAGATTTTTGAGAGTACCATGAAAGATGATATTAATTTTATTATGCTAATCATAGGTTGCATGCTAAAAGGTCGATAGTAATAAAAAGACAACCGTACTCTGTTATACTAGTGCTTTTTGTTTTGGATTTACAATGGTAAAACGTCTAATATCCATGTGTGTCTAATGCTAATCTGATCACATAAGGTGATTGAGACCTAGCGAAAATAGGTTGAGAGTCGAGCCCATTTGATGAAAAAAAAATAAAAAAAAGAATAATAATTAAAAAAAGAAGAAAAAATGGGAAGGAAAATAAAAGAAAAAAAAGTCATAAATTCGCTGCAATAAAAGCAAATCATTTGTGATCTCGTGTTGTGAAAAATCGACCACTTACTCTCTATAGTCCTTGAGGTTAGGAAGGTCTCCACCGTGTGAAAAAAAGTATTGATACACTTAGACAATTAACTTAAATGGATTAACTAATATGAAACGATAAGTCTGGAACTTAAGGGTTAGAGGATCATAACTAGCAAATGGGGTACGTGTTGTTAATGAAAATCTTGAAGCCTCATTTATGCATGACAACTGAAAAATTAGCATAATAAGATGATTTCATACTCACACTTTTTATACGGGATGAAGACAGGTTTGCTAATACTCGAATAATGCTAGTATGTGCTTTCACTTCTTGATTTATTCTTATTCTTGACTTCCTTGAGGACAAGGAAATGTTTAAGTTTGGGGAGATTTGTTAATAGTATTTTTAAGCATTATTCATCATTGTTTTAGCATGTGTTTTTTATTCTATATCATGCATTTATTAGACATATTTTTATTTATTTTGAGTAATATTTGTTTTGGTAAAATAGAGTTTACTTTTGATCGATTTTATTATTTTGTAGGTAGAAGACGGTTGCGCAGATTGAAAACAAAAATCGATGGAAGCTTTGGAAGAATATTAAAGACTAGGGGTGATTTGGGAAGACTTGAAAAGACGAAGGGTGTTATATTAATTGTTTGAATCAAAAGAAGTTGGAGATAACTCTTGAAGATCATATGGGCTTTGATTTTAACAAATTCACCAAAATCTTAGGAACTTAAAATTCCAAATCCCATCTATTTATTGAAAACAAAGTTAAGAAGAAAAGGGGGATGATCTTTTTGGCCATTCTGAAGTCCACGATTGAGAAAAAAAGAAGAATTGAGACTTTATATCTTCAAAAGGTTTTGTATTTTAAATAACAATATTCATTATTATCATTCGTAAGTTTTTTTATTGCTTTATTTATTTTTGTTTTAATTGATTTAGTCACCATGCCACGCTAATCAATTTTAGTTTCAACATTAAGGTTTAGTTTCTTTGATTTGGTTTGAACTTATATGAAACGTTCATGAGATATTTTTGTTTTAATGGTTCGTTTGTTTGATTCTTGATCATAAACCCGGATCTACTCCGGTATATATTAGATTGTTAGTAAAATTGGCCACTTTATTAATCATTCTAATAAGGTTCTTCAAATTTAAAACCCTAATCAAGTTTTGATATTTGATGTAAGAAACAATTAACGGTTTGAGTTTGTCTATGAATTCATTCTCGTTATAGAATCACACAATCTAGTTAAGCATACCGACGGCTTGTGTGTTTAATTATAATTGATACTTCTATCGTTGCAACCCGCACGCTAGGATCCGAACGGCGTGAGCTTAGAGTAGCGGGTTGGCTCTAATCAACGAACTGCGATTGATTAGACATTAGATAGAGTGGATATCCGAACAGCGTGATGTCTAGTATCGATACAAATCATTATTAAAAAATAGTCATTGCACCGTAATCGTTAATGATCGTAAGCTGAATCGAATCAAGAAATTACCTTAGTGTTGGCATTAGTTTTCATATTTGAATTTACTTCACAATTTAATTAAAGTTTTTAGTAATTATTTTACATAATTAAAAAATACAAAAAGGTCAATTTTCGTTTTTCTGGCAGAAACTTAACACGGCCGCGTGTAATTTCCTTTACAGTTTTGACACGGCTTTGTCAGTTTACTGGAATTTTTACTACTTTTTGCAATTTACTTTTAGTTTTAGTTTTTAATTAAAACCCCCACCTTCCTTAACCCATAATCAATCAAAGTAATTGTACTAAAACGTTCTTGGTATAAAATAATTGACACGTACCCCTTAGGACACGAACCCTACTTCCGCTCATACTATTTTTAGTTTGTGCAAGTTAGGTTCATATTTTTATTATTTATTTGCTGGATTCGACACCCAAAAATAGTTTTAAAAACCTAGAAACCAGAATATCGGTTTTTGGTTTTGGTTTTAGGCCAAAACAGAACCAAACCGATCATGCACACCCCTAGATAGATTTAACTAAGAAAAATATGCCCCAAGGTTTGAGCTAGGCATTACATACTAATAATATTTTCTTTACCTTAATGATTTGTCCATGCCTAGTGCTCACCATCAGTCTAGACATACGATCATGGCTACTTATGTCTCTGGATTGATTTACTTCTCCATACATTTTTTAAAACATATTCATTAAAACATTGGCAAGCTCAACTAAAAGCTTAAAATATCAAGAAAATAGGGATGGTTAGCCTCACAGTGATGAGATTTCTGAGTGCGTCAACACACACTAGTTGGCGAGCATTTTACAATCCTGTATCATACAGATGCATATGTCATGTTGATATAACTTCAACGTGCGAACCCTCGGTATTCCCCACCCGAGTGAATCTATTTGACCGGCCATAGTCGTGTCAATGATCTCAAGCTTGGGTTTCAACAACCCCTAGTTATCATTTCCCATCATGGCTCGTGACAAACACACCTCAAAGAGCTAGGGTTCATGATACACCCCACATAGTGCCTAGATTGACCTATCTCACCATATCCTAAGATCCTTTACGTGTTTAATTCCTTGCCAACTATAAAGTTAATACACTATCATGTATTACCCATTTCTCACTATATTTAGAATTTATGCGTGACAAATCTGTTAATCAAAACATGATCATTTCCAGACCATAACAATTATATGCATCCTAATCACTATCTATCGGTTTGGCTCTTTTCAAAAACCTCGATTTACCCGAATAATCCATATGATGCATAATGTGAAGGTTTTAGAAACCTTACCATGACAGATCTAGGTTCTCAGTCAACTTTTAATGACCACGGCTCCACCATAGAGCAATATAACTAAAATGAGTTTTCACATGTCATATTCCCACACATATACAACCATAAATTGTATTTATAAAGGATTGAGACTTACAAATGAAACCCGAGCCTCCAAACATCAGTTCCACGCTAAATCAATTTCAGGGAACAAAACTATGAGCATGGTTCGTCCACATGAGCTTTCAAACATCCACAGATCTTAGAGAAAGAGAGAGAGATAGTTTATAGAGGGAGTATCGAGACGTGATTGTGTAAATGGGAAAATCTGGATTTCTTGGCTTTTATACCACTTGTGCCTGACCGGGATCCTTGGTAGACCAATAAGCAGGCCTTGGAGGTCCACTACCGAATTAAAATAGAATATTCGCATCTTTTAAATAGAATATTCATATATTGGAATGGAATATTGATGTGTTCTAAATTATACATAGAAAACCTATTAAAAGCACATCAATTATTCGTAAATATCTTCTTTAAAATGATGAAAAAGAACTTTAAAATGTTAAAGTGTGTTTTCAAGTTTTCAAAAGGTCAGAATGGACAAAAGAAGCATACTTAGCAATAATTTGAAGAAAACCGAGTTTTAAAGTCTAAGCATGGGGTCGTGCCTCATTAAGCATGCCCCCATGACCAGCCTGAAACACGCCCTCGTGCTTAAATTAGCACACCCCCATGATTGGACATCTGACATGACAAACAGTACTGTCCCCCAAAACTAATCATTGGACCGTGACCCATGCCAATCACAAGGTCGTGCCCCACTAGTCACGGGGCCATGCCCGACACACTCTGCACGTACGAACCGACCAACTTTCGTAAGCATTGTACTAGCATGGGGCCATTCTTAAACACTCCAGAAAGCCTATAAATAAAGGCCTAAGTCCATCATTTGGGATAGCTTTTGGTGGAAGGTTACCCTACTAATTTCTCTCGAGAATGAAGTCTTGAAGACCCTTGGGAGGCTTGGGAGGTGCATACAACACTTGGAAGAAGCTCGGGTTGTCCAAACATCATCCATTGTGGATCACCGGTTTGATTGTTCCATATCATCGATGATTTTATATCTATCTTATATATTGTTTGTTGTAATGTTCAAGCTTATTATAAGCTAAACTCTCATTATCATCCTAATTGGATGAAACTTATATAATTTATGATGAACTAATATTGTGACTTTTGTTATGTTAATGTTATGGTAATCTTGGGTAAACTTTTGATGGGCAGCATCTACATTTGAACGAGAAGTTATAAACTTATGGTTTGTAATTCGTGAAACTGATCTTCATAACAAATCCATGGCTAATGAACTAGAAATGGTTATTAGAAATCATATAACTTTAGATTTCTGATCATTTACGGGTTCCTTTTCATTAGTCTGAGAAATCAACGGTAATTGTTATGGTTTTCTAAAATTAATGGTATGTTAAAAAGAAACTTGATCAATTTCTTTCTAACATTAAGTTATGTTTTCAGAAATCGTATGTTGAAAGGTTACATGAGATCTGCCTACATTACTAGTGGCTTGGATGGATCAACATTATAAGTTACTCGATGTTTGTGTCCTTGTCACTACGTAGCTGGCAAACGAGAAATATGCATTGGCTCATGTTTATAAACATTAAATGACTACTTAAACTTATATCGTTAATCACACCATGATATTCATCACAGCTACATAAGTGAAATCTAATTAGGATGATAACCTTAATTCCCTGTTTTAAAACCCAAAAGTCTCAATTTTACTTTTATTTTAAATTATTGTTTTAAAAAACTCTAAAAATTTGGTTACATAAATGTAACTTATCATTTTCCCAAAACAAAATCCGATTTGATAGTCAATAATAAAGGTTGTTGAGTAGGCTCAATGTGTCCACGAATTGATACTTGTTACTTACCAACACTATATTACCACACGACATGTACACTTGCCTTTTGTGTGTGTAGTTAGTATAAGTAATAACCAATTAAATCTGAATATGTTCGAAAATCCTTTACCAAAATATATACACCTTTCTGCACACATCAAATATTCTTCAAGGGCCGTTAAGTCAGACCATGGCAGTCCGCGACCATCACGGTGGACTGTTACCCCTAAGCTTGGCGGTCCGCTATGAGGCCTTGTCTTCTGACCCTCAACCCCCTCCATGGTGGACCGTTATGGTTACCCTTAGACCCATAGCGTCCATTATGGTTTCATATTCTCAATACTTTAGAAAATTTATATTTTCACCAATTTTATTCGCGTATTCGACCTGTTTATGCGCCTGATAGCCCGTCTATTGGGTTGAGGGGTCACACCTTTGCTTAAACTTGATCAAATCGTAATAATCTTTGAAAAATCATCGTTAGAAGCGTTAAAAATTAAGATTTTTACCCATTAATAGGCACAAGTGATATCTAAATGGACCAAATATTAGGAGCACCAAAACAAAATTTATAAGGATTATAAAGTTGGACAAATCAATGTAGGTCTATCGGTAGTGTTGATTTAGAAAAATACATGTCACTTCTACCATGGAGTGGGTTGTTAGTGTAATAGTCGGGACAAGATACCACAAAGCCTTATGTAGTCCTTTCGTATGGTTATTTGGCTCATTAACCTCTAATTTCATATTGGTCTTTTAATAAATATCGAATATCATATGTGATTGAATTTTAACTTAAGCTCTAGACTATCACATTTCTATGTTTTAGTGTTCTTTAACATGCGAATGTTGGATTCAGCGTACAATGCACACTACAGTGTAACCTATGTTAGTAACAAGCTACACAACATTCCCATCATTAGTCGTATTGTAGTTATTACCAAACCTTTATACTACAAACATGATTATATAATCCAATAAAATAAAATATACGACTTGAACCATATTTCCTAGGAACAATTCTTTCGATCCACATATTCAAGGTTATTGTCTTAAATCATTATTGTTTCATGGTTAGACCTCTTTAATAATGAGTAGTAGTACTAATAACAATAAATAAAGTCGTAGATTTGATTTTCAAATTGTAAATAAAATTTAAACCTAGCTTTGTGCATGTGAATGACAACGTGTAAACTCCCTTTATAACATTACATCCACACGAGTCACGACCTAGCTTATCATGTCATGCCATGGTAAAAGTGCTTAACATTAATTCTTTTTCTCCAACCTCACACATATTTATCATACAACATACCATATAATAATAAAATTATGTATGACTATTTCTAAATAAACCCACGTCTTTAAACAATAAAACATCAACCCTTCTAAAATCCATCTACTGCTCAGTTTACAAGACGAGAACCCGTATTACTTCAATAAATATAAACATTAGATATCACTAGTCTACTCTCGAAAAAAAACTAACTACGTTCCGTGTAATTATATTATTAGATCATAGATCATTTTATCATAATTTCATTTTGTAAAAAAACTTATAATAATATGCATAAATAGGAGGAGGTTGCAGGCTATCCCTAACCCCATACACCATCCCTCTTTACTCCTCACTTTCACAAAACACACACACACACACCATCATCATCATCAATTCATCATGCTCACAGATCTCAATCAAAACCCTAGATGATCACCTACAATGGTCTTCAAAGGCAGATTCTTCCACTCTAAGAAATCATCCGACATTTCAAGCCCCGAGGGCTCCAACAGCCCCCGATCCACCGGCTCCAGCTCCAACTCCCCGATCAAATCCGACAAGAAGAAAGCCAAATCCACCGCAAAAGACGACCACCACCCCCCGATCGGGTCCTCATCGCGTCAAAATCAAGTCAAAGATGCGTCAATTTCGACTTCAGGTAGTTCAATCTCGAAGGATCACTCTAGGAGTAAGAAGGATCATGAAGTTAAGGTGCAGAGTAGCGGCGCCGGAAAACCTAGCTCCGGCGCAGGAACGTCGTCGGGATCGGGGAGTTTGAGCCGGAAAGAGGCGGCGGAAAACCTAGCTCCGGCGACGGTTTCGCCGATTCTGGCGTCGTCGCTAGGGTTGAACCGGATTAAGACGAGATCTGGACCGTTGCCGCAGGAGAGCTTCTTTAAGTTTGATGGGAGTAATAGTAAGAGTAAGGGTGGTGGTAAGATGTCTTCGCTTGGTGCTAGTAATCTGTCGAAATCGAAAAATGGTGATGGTGGTAATGGGAGTGGTTTTAAGGAGGGATTTGGTGGTGAAATGAAGAAGATGTCGGTTAATTTGGGAAATGAGAGTGGTGGTAGTCCGGACCGTATGTCTACTGATAGCCTGCAGTTGAGGGATCATACTCCTAATGTTTTAGGTCGGTCTCGATTGCACAATGGCGAATCTTCGTCGGATACTGGTATGATTTCTTGAACATTTAGCATCTAATAAACAGTATGTTTGTTTCATGAAATTGTGTGTTCTTCTTTGTAGATTTCCCAGCATTATATGCTATGTTAAGGATGTTACTATGTTAGTGTTAAGTGTTCCATCATGGTAGATTGGTAGGTAAAAGAACAGTAGACGTTACATGATACAGTTTTGTAGGTGGACTTAAATACGTTGAACATTTGAAGTTTAAGGCAGGCCCAATTCACAAATTATAAGCAATCAGCCAATCACTCATGTTTATCGGTTGGATTCGTGTTCGTTAATATAGGGATTTGAAATATCCCGGCTTTTACGGAAGCTTAATGATGTGAAGTTATGTGCTTCCCGATTAGGTTGTTCTACTAATCACGGAAGTTCTAGGAATATCTTAAATATAAATATAAGTAAATGGAATATGGTCTATATATTGCTCGATTATGTAATGTTATGTCATGTATACAGGTAATTGCATCTTATATATGATGAAAATATTTAATGTTTTCTTGAACATTGCTTTTAAAGTCTGCAGACATGTATCGTGCTAAAACCTTCATGCTTGTTGTTAGCTATGAACTAGCTTGAAACTGCCTTTCTGTTCCGTTTTGGGTTAGGACGAACATTCCTGACAAAATATATAGAAGCTGTAGAATCATGATAAATTGGTTACCGGAGCACACATGTTTCTTAAATGATGGAATTATTTTCAATGGCACATTGTAGCTTCTAGTGACTTTAGTTGTAGATAGTTAAGAATTTACCCCTCTTTGCTTATCTCTTTAGAATGGCATATTGACAAGACTTCCTTATTCGAACCCACATATACACAAGCTCTACTATCTACTAAACGCTTGTTGCTATCCATTAAATGCCAACTAACCATTATGATTTAGACTGAGCTTTAATAGGAAAAGTTAGACTAGAAAGTTAAAAGTGGTTTCTCTAAGCTCAAGTGATTTTTGATAAAACTTCTCATCACATTTTACATTAAAGGCTTGTCCTCTTTTAGAGATTAGTATGAAAAATATGTTTTTATGCAAGCTAGCTGGCATTATATTTAATAACCTTTTAGAGTGTTATGTGATAATCTATCACCCAAAGAAGTCCAACATTTGACTTTCCTTTTTACTATTGTTTAGTGCCTAAAGCCTTAAATTATGAGGTGCCTTACCTCTAATCTAATTAATCAGCCACTTACTACTAATGCAATTAATAAGTCACTTACTAATCCATTTAGTCCATCATTTAATTGAAGCATCAAGGGTGTTAACTCTAATATCTGCACCAAAAGGTTGGCTAAAAAATCAACAGCGTAACATGAGGAGGATCTGTATTTTGTAGCATAAAAATTAATAAAATCAAAACTTTGTTGAAGAAAATGTTATGTAGAGGCGTAGAGCATGAAACATAGATCACATCTGACAAGATATTGCAGCCCCTATATGGTTTGCAAGTTCTGTTGGACGCCACTTGTAAAATTGAGATATATTGCGGTTCTGTGTTTAGGAGCTTCTATGAGTTATTATGTAACATTCATCATTTTAAAAAAATTGTAAGTTATAGATGATGCTTAAACTTGAACATTAATAATCAGATTCGGGGTTGCCTCTTGAGTATCCTGTATCTAATTTTTTTTTTGGATTTTAGCTATTGATAAATAGATAAATTGTCTATAAATAGCAGCTGCACTTAAAAGGGAATGGAGTTTAGGCTTTATATGCCACAATTAGCACACAAAGAAATCTTTTGTAAGTGTGAATTTATATCATTTTACTCATTTGTAGAACACTCTAAATATCTTGATGTGACGTCTGTAAAGTTATGGCAATTTTTAATTGATAGTATTATAGTTATACTCCTTTGTTTTCTCATTGGTCATATAATTTTATTCTTAAAAACATATACTGTTTTTTTTCGCTATTGAGTTGATGTGATATGGCTTCTCCAATATGGGACAAACTAACCTATGATGTCTTAACTTTCAGATCTGTGTATTATGAAAAACAAATAGAAGAAATTTATGGATTCCTAGTGGGCTGAAGCCCATCTATTGTTTAAGTAATTATCTCAATTTAATTGCATGGAATATTCTGAAGATGATTGAGGGGCCATTATGAGAAGAAGAAAAGTACTGTGTCAATATAAAAGAACCTAAAATCTCACTGTAGCTAGGAGTTTCAAATTAAATAGATAGATAACTGTGAAACTAATGCTTGCATAGTTGCATCTAATTTTTATACTTCTGGTATTTGAACCTTTTTGGATAACAATACTTTTGAAGTTTATTACATTGTTTTCAGGTAAGGTATACATTTATAGTTCATATTGGATATAAAATAAACCAAAATGAATATCTGATAGTCGTTTTTATTGAACATTCTACCACTTTTATGGCTAAAAAACGTTTATTAAAATTACTGAATTTAGGGCACTTGAATTTGAGGGGATACTCAGGAGGCTTGAGGAGCTCAGAGGTTTGTACTCCAGAGGTGAAGGTAAGGTGTTGTGATGTGGCTGGTAAGGTGACAATCTTGACCCATTTACTTACAAAGGGGTCGATTTGGTTTTTTATCTATAACATGTCAAATAGGTAAAATCAAATAAGTTATCTAAAAGGGAAACAGGTCATATGCCGTTTAAAGTGTATATTTATGGTATAAAACTTCTTGTAACAATTTATTTTAAAATTTTGGATAGTATTAAAATAATTCAACTTTCAGTTATATTGACACACCATTTATTTATAAATGAGTCAATCTGACCTCTACAAGATTACCTGTTTGACCTGTTAGGCCGTTATACAACCTGCCTATTTGTGCCACATTTACGGTGTGACACATTTTCTATCCTAGTTACGCTGCTAGTCTTAGCAAAATCAGTTCTTCACATTCTGAACTTAAAAATATGTTCTGCATTTTGTAGACATCATATGATTGTGAAAACCCAAAGGAATCTGAATCTCCTCGCTTCCAAGCTATACTTAGGGTTACAAATGCACCTAGAAAGAGATATCCTGCTGACATCAAAAGTTTCTCCCATGAACTTAACTCAAAAGGCGTACGGCCTTATCCATTTTGGAAGCCTCGTGGCTTAAATAACTTAGAGGTAAATATATATCTTATGTACACTCAGTGCTATTATTTTTCATTTTTTTGGTTTGTTTGGTTGGTTGGAATGAGACAAGCAAGGTAATGGAAATATAACTACACCCTGTTATCATACTTGGTTGGCCTATAGGAATGAGATGGGTTTTCATTTCAGTTCTTTATATTGTGTATATAGAAATAGTTTTAACTTTACTCTATATATTTTAATGGAAGTGATTGAATTTCTTTGTATAACTAATAAATTTAAAATCTAAAACCTTAGATGATATTTTAATAAAAGATAAAAAAGGGCATACTCGGTGCTTGACTTTGATATGATATACGTAGGCTTACCCTACACTCAAGAATGTTACAATAAAAGATATATCTTCTATTTGTTTCTGGAAAAAAATAAAGTAAAATTAAAGTTTTCAGTTTTCTTCAAAAAGATTTCAGTCTATGAAGATTAGATGTAATTTTTCATTCTATTTCATGATGGAACAGAAGAAAAAACTGTCCATGGAATGAATATTAACCAATTGAAAAGATTCCATTCGATCCCATTACACAAAACAAACATGTTTCCATGTTTCATGGAATGAACCGTTCTGTTTGCTTCTTTGACCCCATCATACCAAGAATTACCTTATTGTTTTTTTCATTTCACCTTGAGCAGGAGGTTTTGGTAACTATACGAGCAAAGTTTGACAAAGCAAAAGAGGAAGTTGACTCTGATCTACATCTATTTGCGGCTGATTTACTCAACATTCTTGAAAAAAACACAGAAAGTCAACCTGAATGGCAAGAAACTTTAGAAGATTTACTAGTTTTAGCTCAAAGATGTGCTATGACTACCCCTGGAGAATTTTGGCTGCAATGTGAAAGCATTGTTCAAGATTTAGATGATAAACGTCAAGAACTTCCAATGGGACTCTTAAAAAAACTTCATACCCGCATGCTTTTTATTCTCACAAGATGTACAAGATTACTACAGTTTCACAAAGAAAGCGGATTGGCTGAAAATGAATTCGTGCTCCAGCTAAGACAATCTTTACATTCTGCAGATAAAAATATTCCTCCAAAAGCATCAAAACCACCATCAACGATAAAATATTACAGCCAAGAACAACACAGACTGCATGATTTGGGTTCGAAGAGAGATCAGCCAAATCAATATGATGATTCTATCCCTACATCTGGTGTAGAAATGGGTAAAGATGCAGATTTTGACTTGGAATCGCCAACAGGCCGAAACCGTATGGCATCATGGAAGAAACTGCCATCTCCTGTAGGAAAAACTTCTAAAGATGTTGTAGCTCCTGTCAAGGAAAAAAAGGTAATTTCTCCCGAGGTTCCTACTGCTAAAGATTCACACACAACTACCTCTAAGCATCAACATAAAGCTTCATGGGGGTGGGGGGACCACCAATCAAATTTTGCAGATGAAAGTTCAATAATTTGTAGGATTTGTGAAGAAGAGGTTCCTACTTTACAATTAGAAGATCATTCTAGAATCTGTGCAATTGCCGACCGTTGTGATCAAAAAGGTCTTCGTGTGGATGAACGATTGGTTAGGGTTTCTGAAACACTTGAGAAACTGATAGAATCTTATACACAAAAGGATTTGACTTTGGCTGTTGGAAGTCCAGATGGTGCAAAAGTGTCTAATTCAAGTGTTACCGAGGAATATGATGTTTTGTCTCCAAAACTTAGTGATTGGTCTAGAAGAGGGTCAGAGGATATGCTTGATTGTTTTCCAGATGGTGATAATCCGGGAATTATTGATGACATGAAAGGTGTGACATCATCCTCTATGCCATATAAATCACGTTTTGGGCCCAAATCAGATCAAGGAATGACAACGTCATCTGCTGGTAGCATCACTCCTAGGTCACCATTGTTAACGCCTAGGACTAGCCAGATAGACTTGTTATTGACTGGAAAAGGTTCTTTTTCAGAACATGCCGACCTTCCACAGGTATAATCCAAGTTTTTTTTTTTCTTTCACCAATTACCAAGCGGACCGTTAATAAGTTTCTTTGTGTGTATAACAATTGTTTTCTGTTTTATGTTGGCATGGCTATATATATCTTAGGATTAATGTACTCAGAGGCAACCCAAGTTTTCATAAGGTTCCACTATGGTTGCCCAAGTATAGACTTTATTTCATTTATGCTCATCCCGGCAAGAGCAAACCCGGCAACATGTTGTAAATTGACAAAATGTCCTGAAGTTTAAAACTCTGGACACATCTAGAGTTGCAAGCTGACAAAAATGATTAAAAATTTACTCGTTAAATAGAAAAAGTTGTTAGAGGTGATTTAAGGACATTTTTTTCGATTTACAACTCTAGAAATAACATAAGTTTTGAACTTATGGTTGTTTTGTCATTTCGTAACTTTAGAGATGTTATAAGCTCAAAACTTAGGGTCCCTATTGTCCTTTTACGACATTTCAATACAATTTTGGCTGGATTTGGCATAAATAAAACCTTTTTTTATAATTGTGTGGCCTATGTATAAACTATCCTTTTATTTTATGTTCAGCTAGTAAATTCAACTAAGAATTTTTCAAATATCTATGTCAAATTGCTTCATACATATGAAGCATGTATGAATGTTTCTTATAGCTGGTATTTGATGCTAAATTAGGATAATAAAATTGGAAAATGCTGTTTGTGGTCAAACCATGCACATAAAAGAATCTGTCTTTGAATATTATCTGGTGATGATCCCACATTCCCACTCACAAAAGAAACTGTATATTGAGATGTGGCAAGGAGTGTTCCTGGCTTCTTGCACACAGTTGAAAGGAGCATTGGTTAAACTAGCCCCTTAAAACAGTTTTTGTGGGTTGATGTGTCAAAGTAAATGCCAAAACAGGTTGGGTTTGATTGACCCAAAGACATTTTTTGTAATTTTGTAAAGCTCTATAGACAATCAATGTGTTAAATATGATTACATATGAGGGGTAGATATATTGCTGATGGACAAGCCACATTAACCACCCTAACTTTTTTGCATTCAGCAATCTGATTTTGCTTATAGCTATATTTTATTTTCACATTATGTGATATTTAGATGTATAATAATCTAGCAATCATGTAACAATATTTGTACCTTACACTAGAACTGATTGTCTATCATTTTGATTTGTTGAAATAAAACTATATGATTTGAGGGTGTTTTTTAATTATGTAGATGAATGAACTTGCTGATATTGCTAGATGTGCTGCTAATACACCTTCAGATGATGATCGCTCTCTACCATATTTGCTAACTTGTCTTGAAGACCTAAAAGTTGTCACTGAGCGCAGAAAATTTGATGCTCTTACTGTTGAGACATTTGGAGCACGTATAGAGAAGCTTATCCGGTGAGATTCGTTCCACTGTTAACTATTATTATTTGTGTTATTATTACTAATTTATTATTATTGTTGTTGTTGCTGTTTGGGTTTGTTTAAGGATTAGCTTACACTCGAACTCAATGAACTTAACTGAATCAAATTAATTAGGTAGCGAAATTATGATTAGGGTTTTGAGGGACTGCAGCCTAATTGAAGAGCAATCAATACATACAAGAACACAGAGAGAATAAGATTCTTTGTTTATGATTTGTTGAATATTACAAAACTGTTGTAATTAATTACACGAATCTAGAACAAATTCTTTGGTCTATTCTAGGAATTTATCTCTATTGTAATCAATTACATAAATACTCCTAACGTCACGCAAAGGTTCTTTGAAAGCGACTTGTGTTAGGTATCTTTACGCAGCGGAAATAAACACAAAACACTCGTACGCACACGAAAGCAATAAGAACACGAGAATTTAACGTGGTTCGGTCGATGTGACCTACGTCCACGGGCTGCAACTAGGGTTTTATTTATTTGCTCAGTACAAAGATTACAAATGCATGACATGGATATATATAGAGACTAATTAGGGTTAACAACTTAATGAACACGAAAACTTAAACATGGGCCCAAGCCCAAAGCCTTCACAAACCCAACAATCTCCCACTTGAAGGCTTTGCGATAAATTCTAGCCCGCCATTCAAGTACAAAGCAACCCAGTCGTCTAGTAACTTCAGTAATCTTTAAACAAGTCTTCCAAGCCTCCAGTTCCCAAGAACAAGCTAAGACTCCATCACATCTCCTAGTTGCAGCAACCCCTCATCATCAAGTACCAGAAGGGCCAGTTGAAGCTCTCTCGAGCTCCAACTCAGTCGTGGCAAATTCCACCAGCGACCCATCCTCTGTCTCAACTGGTTTACACGATCCACCAGATTCAGAGATACACCGAGAACCACTAACACTCTCCAAATTCAGCAAACAATCACCAGGAGAGAATTTGCCAGTCTTAGTCTTCAAAACCCAACGATTCTTCTTGACTGTACCCGAAACATGCCCCATGCTCCCACTGTCACAAAATCCTCTGATTGGTTTAGACTTCTGACCCCATTCAGCTACAATCTCTGCTCCAGACTTCATGTTTGCAAAATGAACTCTCTTAGCAGCAGATTTAGCGAACCCGACTTTGACTTGCTTAACCGGGTTGATCAATCCCTCAGCAGGTACCTCCACCATGTACAATGACCCATGCTTATCACCACGAGCAATCACCCGGTTTCCACTGATTACCCTCCATTTACCATCACCAAACCTGACTTCCAATCCTTGTTCATCCAGTTTACTAACAGAAATTAATTTCTTCTTCAAACCCGGAATCACCTTGACATTCTTCAGGTTCCATGTAGTTCCCAATGGAGTCACCAAATCAATATCACCCATGCCCATTACATCAAGCATTCTGCCATCAGCGAGACGTACCTTCCCAAAATCGTCTGTTTTCAGATTCACCATCATTTCACCGCTGTGTACGGCGTGAAACGAAGAACTAGAATCCATGATCCAAGAATCCACACTGTTTTCAGCCTCAAGGATTAACACGTCACCATCATTGACATCCTCAGCAGCAGTGTTTAGACCTTTCTTTGGACATTGACTCTTAACATGTCCATCCTCGTTGCAGTTCCAGCACCTCACATTTTTCCGAGTCCGAGTTGAACTCTTTCCCCGACTCCCACTGCCTCGGCTATTTTCCCTTCCTCTGCCAACATGTAACATCTCAGAAGATGATCCAACATTTGCACTTTTCAGACGTGCGTCTTCACCTATCACAATGTCTCGGATCTTTTCAAATGTCATTTCGTTAGCCCCCATAGAATTTGTAACAGCAGTTACAATCCCGGACCAACTGTCAGGCAGTGAAGATAGCAACATCAGAGCTCAAGTCTCATTATCGAATTTTATTCCCACTGATTCTAATCTGGTAAGAATAGACATCAGATCATTAATGTGAGAGGTGACTGAGCTTCTCTCTTTCATTCTCGTCATGAACAGTTCCCTCATCAAGAACACCTTGTTAGCAGCAGACGGCTTTTCATACATATTTGACAGAGCCAACATCATACCACTTGCAGTGGTTTCTTTCGTGATGTTAAAAGCAACGCTCTTCGTCAAAGATAACATAATAACCGCTCTAGCTTTCTTGTCCTTGGAATTCCAAACTGTTTCTTCAGCTTTCTCCATACTCTCCGGTTTCTTTTTCAGTACCATATCCAAATCCTTTTGACATAATAATGCTTCTATTTGCATTTTCCACCAACCAAAATCAGTGCCATTGAACTTTTCGATCACAGTCTTCCCGTCTTCAGCCATAATAGCAAAACAGAGATAAAAACCAAAAGAAATAGGCACACTGAACAGTTGATAACGAATCAACAAAAGAATAGACAAAACCAGATCTGGTAATTCCAACCAAAACCCTAGGCGGCGGCGCAGAAACCTCAGGTGACGGCGGCGACGGCAGAAACCCTAGGCGGCGGGGCTGCGCATAAACCCTAGGCGGCGGCGGCTGCGCAGAACCCTAGGCGATTGCGGCTGCGGCGGCAAAACCCTAGGTGGTTGCGGTGGCGGCGGCGGCAGAAACCCTAGGTACATGGCGGCGTGTTTCGTACGAAATCTTCAAGAGCCTGATGCTCTGATACCAGTTGTTAGGTATCTTTACGCAGCGGAAATAAACACAAAACACTCGTACGCACACGAAAGCAATAAGAACACGAGAATTTAACGTGGTTCGGTCGATGTGACCTACGTCCACGGGCTGCAACTAGGGTTTTATTTATTTGCTCAGTACAAAGATTACAAATGCATGACATGGATATATATAGAGACTAATTAGGGTTAACAACTTAATGAACAAGAAAACTTAAACATGGGCCCATGCCCAAAGCCTTCACAAACCCAACAACTTGTTCCCTTGAACAGGCTTTGAACAAACTTGGAACAACTTCTGCAGTAGGAACTTTGTGGTCGGTTGCAAGTTATCCTCAATGGTAACTTGAAGGGCAGTAGCATATTGCCTTCGGTAGCAACTTGCCTTCTACATAAACCTGCCCCGATAAGAGCCATAGCTCAGTACTAACGTGATCTAAGTAGTAAGTAGCAACTTCGACCAGTTTTAACTCCTTGGTAGTAACCGGCGTTCAATAGTAACTAATCAGTAATTACCTTGACTCGATAAGTTGTATTTACCTCGATAGTAACAAGTTGCCATTAGTAACAACTTGTTATATCAGCAGCAAGCCACATCGATAGAATTCTTTTTAATCCATCGGTGATAGCGGCACTTAGGCTCAGCAGTAGCAACTCTTTGAAGCACATCGGTAGTAAGCTCCTTCAGCATTAATCACCAAAAGTAACCTTTTCAGCAACAATTCAGCAAGCGCTAGCAACAATCATCGATAGCAATCACTATGAATTTGGTGATCAGTTCTTAAGGGGGTAAACCTAACAATTATTATTATTATTATTACTATATTTAGAGGAAATCGCATCTTATTCCAGGACTTGCACATTTGAATGCGGTCTTAGTTAGAGGTGGCACAATGAGCAAGTTGTTTAACGAGTCAAAATGCATATATAGTACAAGTCGTAATGGGTCGGGTTATCCAAAAATCTTTTTTGTTCAAGTAAATAGATTTTTCCCAATATTTTTAGATTTTTTGGTTAGTAGTTATTGTGTCAAATGGGCAGGTTGGGTAAAGGATTAAATGTATAATGTAGCACAGGATGAAACGGCTGAGGTTGAATTGACCTGATACACTTTTTGTCTAAAGCTTATAGATTCGTGATAAATAATTAACCAGGGTCAAGTATGATTACATGATTATATTATAACAGTAACAACATACTTTTTGATAAGAAATACACTTTGACGACTTTCGAACCATTCTACTTGTTTCTTTTGGCTAATCTTTTATTTTACTTGTTTGAAACGTTAGAGATAAACCATAGCCCACATCAATCAATATAAGATAAACGGTCACATTGTTACCTCTAGCACTAGTGCATTTACATAACAACCTATAAAGCAGTCATCTAGCTTTCAGTTAAACAAGTCAGTTTGCAGAAGCAGTGTAAACAAAACAGCAATAGTTTTAAAAACCATATGGACTTTAGTTGAATTTGCAGATAAGCCCTTGGACTTTATTTTGCATGATTAGCTCCTTGGACTTCTATAATGTAACAGAAAGGTCCTTTATACAAGGTTTATTAATCATGCAAAAAGAATGTAATGATTGAGTCATGCCAACCTATAAAGCAGTCATCTAGCACTAGTGCAGAAACTGAATTTCTGCTGATATTTCACGCGAGAATTTAGTGAAAATCCATGGTTATTCGACATTTCGATTTTCGCCTTATACAAAATATGAAATGTTTTACTCTTCTCTTATGAGAAAACAAATTTCATATGCTTGTCAAACAAACATAATAATTTTGTTACTTTTAGGGAGAAATATTTGCAGCTATTTGAGTTGGTTGATGATGATAAACTTGATATCACAACTACTGTCATTGATGAAGATGCACCATTGGAAGATGATGTTGTGCGTAGCCTTAGGACCAGCCCGATACATTCATCCAAAGATCGCACTTCTATAGATGATTTTGAGATTATAAAACCAATCAGCCGTGGAGCATTCGGTCGTGTATTTTTGGCAAAAAAAAGAACGACAGGGGATCTCTTTGCTATTAAGGTACATTGAAATTGTCTAATTGCTTAAATGCCTCTTTAATTGTTAATTGCTTGAGCTGCATGTGATTGTACCCACTGATAAATTATGGTTATTTGTTGCATTGTTTGTTTTTATGTTTTAAAATGCTCTTCCTAAAAAATAGGACTTCTTCTTCGTTATTGTTCACAAAGAAATATGCTCTTATGTTATACTATGACTGTATAGTAATGGAGGCGATAATTTAAACAGGAAAAGAAGACATCTGAACTTTTCATATAGATTTCCAAATTTTTCGTGAAGGTGGTAGAACAGCGGGTTGGGTAACTAGTCGAAACTATTTATTTTGAGTATGGGTTGGCATTGATCTGACTCAAAAAATATTAGTTCAAAAAGTGGTTTTCTTTCTGAATGGTTTTGTGTGTTGAATACAATTATAGTAATATATTCAATAATATTCTTGTTTTTAAATAAAATGACTTTAGGGGTTTTTATGCATTAAAATTACACTTTGGGTGGTTTTTAACCTGTTCGACTTGTCTTCTTTTAAGCAATTTTTTTATGTTTTTCTAGTTTGACCCGTCAAAGATAAAAACATTACCGGAATCAACTCAATAATATGTTACTAGGTCCAAATTCCCATCTTAAGTATTCTAGTTTCTTTGTTTTTTAGTTTAAACTATAGTGCCTTATTATATGTATTCTCTTGCAGGTCCTTAAAAAGGCTGACATGATTCGGAAAAATGCTGTTGAAAGTATATTGGCTGAACGTGATATTTTAATATCAGTGCGCAATCCTTTTGTGGTCAGACCTCAGTTTTTTTTCTTTTCGTTTTTTATAGCTTGCTACACATTATCTTAACTTATAGATATCAATTTTACGTGAAATATCATATTATTTCAGGTTCGTTTCTTCTATTCATTTACTTGTCGTGAAAATCTGTACCTAGTTATGGAATACTTGAATGGTGGCGATTTGTATTCATTGTTGAGAAATCTAGGCTGTCTAGATGAAGATGTTGCTCGTGTATACATTGCAGAAGTGGTGAGTTTAATTTGACAAACCTTGAGTTAAATTTCTTGGTCATAAAGGTTGCAATATATCGGGTTTGGTAATAGGTCATTTTGTTACGAGTTACCCAAAATACTTTTGTTGTTTTTTTAAGATAATTTAGTGCGAAATACGTATGCAACACATTGGTTGAGTGACGGGTTGAAACGATTAATTTTTGGTTTGGGTTGACCTGAAAAACATTATGTTTAAAATTCATTTAAAAAAAAAATGCTTAGCGTGTCAAAAACGTCACACTTTGTGTAACTTGTAATCTAATCTTTTAAATCAAATGCACCTTGGATGACTTTAAACCTGATATTTTGAACGGTTAGGCCTTTTCCTTTTTTAGCCAACTTTTTTGATTTTACTCATTTGACCTATTAGAAATAAAGCATAAACAGAATCAACCCATTTAAGTAATGGACCTGAGTTGACACCTGTATTTTTTCATATTATACATGATATTTGTTATATGCAGGTGCTTGCTTTAGAATATCTTCATTCTTTACGCGTGGTTCACCGTGACTTGAAACCAGATAATTTGTTGATCGCACACGATGGCCATATTAAGGTGTGTACTTTAAACATGCTGGTTTGTGTTTTAAAATGTAATTATACAAGATAACAAGACCCATGAATTATGACCAAATTATTCAAAATTATAAAACAAGAACTTTTGGATCACTAATATTATATATTAATCCATTGTTATAATTTTTTCTAGCAATGGCATTTTCGACCCAGTTACTTTTGAATGAGTCTTTTTTTTTCTGGAACGAGTTAAAATATTGTTTAGCAAAGGAAAAACATCAAATGGGTCGATGTGTCAAGCGGATTAAGTCATTTTTAGGGCATATATTATTAATCATATTATTCAAAGATTTATACTATTATTCTGAATACTTCATTTGTATTTATAATTAACACTTAAAATATATATAAGAAATGGAAGATTGTTTTTATTATTCAACATTTCAACCCAACCTGGCCCTTTTGACTCAGTCCACTCATCTTGCCTAGTTGCTTATATGTGTACATTTCAATCTAATAGTAATGGTTCTTTTGCTGCTTACTCTACACAACTCTTTCATGGTTTGCAGTTGACTGATTTTGGGCTGTCGAAAGTTGGGCTGATTAACAGTACAGATGACTTATCAGGCCCAGCAGTTAGTGGCACGTCACTATTGGGAGAACATGAATCCCAGTCATCTGTATCTGAAAGTCAACAAGAAAGGCGTAAAAACCGATCTGCTGTGGGTACACCTGATTATTTGGCACCAGAGATTCTTTTGGGAACTGGACATGGTGTGTTGATGATTAAATATTATATTATTTCTTATGCTATTTTGCATTCCAGTTTTATAAAACATGCTTATGATTTAGTTAAAATATAAAGTTTGCTGTTTAATACTTCATTACATTTTTTTAGGTATGTCAGCTGACTGGTGGTCAGTTGGTGTTATACTATTTGAGCTTATTGTCGGCATTCCTCCTTTCAATGCAGAGCATCCTCAGGTGTATTTCCTTTATTCATACGCGATGTATGAACTTTATATTCTTATATATTGTTAAGTTGTTTTAGTGTGAGTTGTTCTATCAATTAGTGATGCATGACACAACCAACATTGAAAATTGTCATTCACAGACTGGTGACCAAAAACATGATTATGTATACCCGCATGCGTGCGCACACCGACACTCCACTGGCCCCACAAGAAAAGTGTTCTGTTTGACTTTGACTACATACACTTGTTAGTAAAACAAGTTGACTACTTGACTATTAGCTAACTTTTAAATACCTTTCCCTATTTAATTTGAATAGTCTTTTAAATGGCTAAGAAATTAAAGTGTTTTCTTCGAACAATTGATATAACGTTTCCCAATGGCATCTATTAAGAGATTTGAATTCTCTTTTCAATTTTCTATACAAGTTGAGTCAACCTTTTTTTACTGTACCTTAATCTTGTTGCTTTATTTACTTTGCTATTTTTTTTTTTGGTTCAGACAATATTCGATAACATTCTTAATCGTAATATACCCTGGCCAATGGTACCTGAAGAAATGAGCCCCGAAGCGGCGGACCTAATTGATCAGTAAGAGACTTTATATATTTCTTTATGCCTAACTATCACTATATATTCCTTAAATTACGTTGATGTGGAAGCTAAAAACAAAAAGAAGAAAATTATCTTGTTTTTTTACATGTGAATATATATATTTTTTTGCTAAACCAAAAACGTGTTATCATTTTAAATTCCTAGTTGCATATGAAATCACTTTGTAGATTATTAACTGAAGATCCAAACCAGAGACTTGGAGCTAGAGGATCAACGGAGGTATAGTTAGTTCTATTTTATTACACTGGCACACATTTTTGAACTAAACATGACACTAAGTAATCTGATATTAAACTTTTATGCAGGTGAAGCAGCACCCGTTTTTCAGGGATATTAACTGGGATACTCTTGCACGACAGAAGGTGTGTTTGAGATCTCCATGTGGTTTATATACCTACATTAATTGGAGGTGGCAAGATGGGTGGGCTGTGTAGTGGGTTTCGGTCGAGACTAGCCGTTTAAAGTTTGTGTTGAAATGGATTAGACCGGGCTAGGTTGGGCTGAAAATACAATTTTGCTTCTTTTATAAAAAATAATTGATAACTAATGCATTAAATATGATTAGGAAAACAATATTATTATGAGAGTATTCTAAATCTTTAAAAAAACCGATCTTAGGTGGATGTAAGCATTAAAATACACTTTGGCAGACTTCCAGGTTCCAAACTATTCTTTTAGCTAGTTCTTTTATTTGAATCGTTGGGTCAAAACTGGCCATTTTAATACAGATTGACCAAAAACTTTACTTTTGTTTGTTTTTCTTAAAATACAAGAATGATTAATGCAGATAGCTGCTTACAAAAATTATCTTATTAGGATAATAGTTTAAATCTTTGAATAAGGCAATTGAGGCTGTATGCACTAAAAGCCGTTTGGGCCATGTTTTTATTTTTTAATGCTTTTGAAGAAAATCCTGTTCTTCCCGTTCGTTAAACAGGTCAAAATTGCTGCCATAACTACTATATATGAATACTTATGCGGAGTTATTTTGTATTAATTTTTTATTCATTTTCAGGCTGCATTTGTTCCTTCTTTTGAGAGTGCACTAGACACGAGTTATTTCACAAGTCGTTACACTTGGAATACCTCAGAAGAACATGGATATCAAGCTAGTGAAACAGAAGACTCTAGTGATAGTGGCAGCATGAGTGGTAGCAGTGGTTCGGCGATTAACCGCCATGATGAAGTGGTTAGTAGCTTTACTAGTTGCATATTTAGTATATTAAAAGGTGTTTTGGCATTTACTTCTGTTCTTTGATAATGTATGTGGGGCCACCCAAGACTGTAGTATTCAACAGTTTCCATGAGGCCACCTAACAATTATAGAAGTTTTAATGGCCACCGAAGTAGCAATTTGGTTGTTTATGCTGGCAAAAAAAATGCTTTGCTACAAGATTGTGAAATGACAAAATGCAGTCAAATTTAAACCTTACGTCGCATCTAGAGTCGTAAGAATATCAAAATTGCTCCTGAAACTACTCAAAAGAATCAACTCTAGGTGAATCGTCGAAACATTTATGAGTAGATTCAGGGGTACTTTTGTCATTTTTACAAGTTCAGAAAGTTGCAAAAGCTTTAACTTTTTATCATTTTACAGTTTTTCGGCAAGTTTTTTGCTAGAATTGGCATAAACAAAACCATACTGATACTTAAGTGGACTCTAAACCATATACATACTTAAGTGGCCTCTAAACCTTTTGAATACTTTATTGCCCTTGTATACTTTATCCCTTTATCTTATTTAGGTATATTATGTATGTGGTGGCCACCTGAGTATACAACTTCTTTTTCATTAAGGCCACCCACGTATGTCAAATTGGAAAATACTGTCAGATTTTTTGAAAAGACTATACTTTTAATCTAAATCATTTTGACAGGCCATCAAAGGTATTTTTGTCTTTTTAATGGTGTTTTCGTCATTTAACATGTTTTTGGCAAAATAAAAGTTGGTATAATTGAAATGAGATACATACTTGAGTAGCCTAAAAAGTAGGTTTAGCATACTTGTGGCCTTGTGAACACGTGGGTAGCCTCTGCATACATAATCCTATTAACTCGTAATTGTTTACGTTGGTATTATTCTTTTGCTTTATTATGGCATTTGCTTGCAGGTTGATGATTATGGAGGTCCCGCGGAAGATGGATCACCATCTTCTGTCAACTACTCATTTAGTAACTTCTCTTTCAAGGTATATATTTTATTAGTTTTTTTAATTTAGTGTTATTATGATCATGCTTATTGTGTTTTCCAAGGGCAGATAAGCACTTTTCAGTGTCTGGTTGAAGAAGAGTGCTTATTTTAAACTGATCGGTTTGTTTGAATTCAGAAATACAAATTCACCCTGTGAGATAAGTGTTTTCAGTAAAGCAGATTATCTTCTGCTTTATAAGAATAAACACAATCTGTTAAATAAGCAAACTCCTAAACACCCGTTAAAATTATCTCTTTCAAATTGGTATTCTTTTGTTCGGTAGGTTTAGTGAGAAATTCTAGAAATCGATGCTAGATGCATGGAAGCGTGTTTTATATACAGGCGGCGTTTTCAAATCATTACTTGTAAATTTACAATAGAATTAAAACACATAATGATTGAAAATGCCACCTGTATATAAAACACGTAATGATTTCAAATCATTATTATCTTTACCAGTTCAAATCAAACCTGGTAAAAATAATAATAAAATTTTGCTTAAAAGGAAACGGGTCAGATGTCGCCCTAAATGTATGGTTAATACGGACCACATTTACTAAATTGTTCTATTCGAAAAATTAGGTTTTAATTGTAATAAAATATTTCTTGTAACCATATTTCAAACAAAGTATTCACGTAAAATGTTTTAAAAAGTCGGACAAAAAGTGTTTCGGGTGAAGCCAGATCAGACCCGTTTGACTTATAAAATAACACTCAGTTTGACCCTTTTACGCAACCTGCATGAGCTGCCCCAACGAAATCTATTAAACTAAATCTCAGTTCAGAATTTTTGTGTTCTACAATTTGGCCAACACTTCTATAATATATATTCTGACTTATAATGTTATCCTTATGCTATTTCCTGAAATGATACATTTCGCTGTGCTGTTTCAGAACCTGTCCCAACTTGCTTCTATCAATTATGATCTGCTCACAAAAGGATTAAAAGACGATCAACCGACAAAGCCCAACGTATAAATCACTAAAATATCTGTCAATATCCCAGAGGGAACCTCAATGAAGACAGAAAGGCTGTAAATGTAAGTCCATTTACCTCTATCCACTTATATTTTTTTTTGCTTGAAATCAGTCAACTGATGAAATATTAATACTGTTGAATTTTTACAGATTGAAGTAAACTTAAAATGGTCAAATGAGCTATTGTGACCAAAATGGTGAGTCTTTTGGAGTCATCTGAAAACTGTTTATTTGATTAAAAAACATTTAGTTGGAAGGAAAAAAAAAAAAAAAGTCCCATTGTTCTCCAAATTTTGTTGTGTTTTTATAATGGAATATTATTGTGTTTTTATTTTCTTATGGACCACACTCTTTTTCTAGCATTTTTGTTGAATCGGTTTTTAGGTTATTCAGGTCGAATTTGGATTTCGATTTTAATTGAAATTAGAATTCCATCCAAAATAGAATTAGAACTACAAAAAACCAGTTAAATATATGATAGGATCCGTTTTGGAAATGTAGAATTTAAGAGAAATTCAAATGTTGCAACTCCAGAACCTATCATTGTAGTTTTATAATGTCTCAAATATAATGCTGTTTTGTAAGCACCCATTACCTACTTTTAAGCATGGTCTCGACCCTAAATGTCTTCATTTTTGGCATCCCGGTTTCATACTTTTTGAGCATCTATTCTTGGATGAATGTGATTGGGATGTTAAATTCGATTTGATCTAAATCAATGCCTCTTCTAAAACCCAATATGATGTAAATACCATGGGCAATCTGCTTTGGATACTATGTTTTTACAAGCCATGTACACTCCTCATAAAGACGTGTACTCTTTACTTAACACTACATACTCTAGTCTTAAAATCATCAAGATGAGGAGTACATTAATCTACCATCAAGATGTCCTATTTGACATGAGCATTTGGTATATGACCCCAACAAATCACCCCTAAGCCTTACTATTGTAAAAATCGCTAAGCGCTAGTCGGGTGGTGGGGTACTGATTAGCGATTAATCGGGAGTAATCGGGATTAATTGGATTGGAATTTTTATATATAAATATACATATTTTCATATGTAAATTTAATAAAACAGTTTAGGTTTATATAACATATTTGGCTGGAATTTTCAAGTTTAAGCCGGAATTTTCAATTTTTAGCCTGATTTTTTAAACCTCGCCGGAACCCTACCGGATTTCGCCGGAATCATAGATTTTTGGCCGATTAAGACCATCTAAGGTCCGGCTAGGTCTGATTTTTACCACCATTGACTGCCTAGTGATTAATTGGCCGATTAGCCAAAAATTACTAGGTGAGGGGCTGATTTCTTATTAATCGACGATTAATTCCGATTTTTGCAACACTGTTATTTTTTAATTGAAAAGTAAAAAACAATATGCTTAACTAGTTTCCACAACATGTCTTCTTAGCGTTGGCTTAACTTCTTTTGAAATCCTAAATATAATTGATGAACATAAAAGACATATCTACGTTTGCATATTTTTGCTTTTTCTTTTATTTATTTTTTAAAACAACTTCTAATCTACTTCATTGCATGTTACTTATAAGATTTGAACTCTAGACATCTAATATAGAGACATGACATATTTTACCATTTCAACTGTCCATTTGTAACTCTTGCTTCTTTATTAGTTACCTATTTCCTTATTCATATCTCCTCAACGTTTTCCTTCGAGACTCTTGCTTCTTTATTAGTTTTCTTAATTTTTTATTCATCATCTCGTCAATGTCTTTTTCAAATAAAAAACTTTCAATTGAATAATCATCCGTTCTTTATTCCTCGTCTTCATCTTCATCATGATCATTTTCAACATATTACTCATATTTAGATAGAAATTTCTCATATCTACCTCCACTTCACCCAACTCATTCTCTATATCCACAATGAAGTCAAAGAGTATGAGCTACATATATTTCATCTTTATTGTCATTATTTATAAATTCTTTAACATGTTCTGATGTACCCATTATAGCATCACTGAATAGTATTTAAAAGTTAAAATCAAAATTGAAGTATTAGATATCAATATTGTTATTATTTCAATGTTCTGACATGGCTCATGAATATTCATTGGTTCCACTTCTCTTTCAATGTTATTTTCTTCCTAGTATTCACTTGTTCTTGTTGTAGAGAATTCCTCTACATCTTGGTCATTGGCAACAATTTATTTTCTTTGTGCGAAAACATGCTTTTTGAGGGAGAGAGAGTATTTCAGCAATCAAGTTACACGTATTCCGACATGTTTATACCTAAGGTTTTTTCACAAAGTGATGACAAAACGTATAACTTGTAACAATTCTTTCTATTTTCGAAGTCGATCATCCATTCGTTTGTAGAACTATTTGCTCGATCGAAAACATTTGTAGAACACGTCTAACAAAGAGACAAATAATCACTCCTCCACATAATATCAACTTGTTCTTTTCAACCACACCATTGCACTTTGTAGAATTTCACTTGAATGACACTCTCACAAGTAAGTTTGTTTAATACTTGTTGGGGTCGAGCAGGTGGCAAGCCTAAACAAACTTATTATTTATATAATTTTTATTTAATATGCTAAATATATATATTCACATACTACTTATTATCTAAACATTGTCATAAAAATAACGCATTAATATATGTTGTACATAAAACATAACTATAAATGTATGTGCATTAAATAGTAAAATAATTAACAAATGTTATACAAACTGATCCCAAACCAAACTCAAACTTGGAAAAAATAGTCATGGGCAAAGCTTGAACTACAACGAGTCAAGCTCAAGTTTAGTTCTCAAGCTTGACCTGACCATTTATATTCTATCTTAAAGGCTTAAGAGATGCAAAATAACAAATTAAATTGATGTTTCCATATTTAATATAAACACAAAATCGATTTCTCTTAAGGAACATATTTCATAAGATTTATAACATCTTAGGCCATTTCCTAAAGTTGTGAATCCAAATTCTACATCACTTACAAGAATTTGAAAATAGTAAAATACATGTCCCCGTCCAATAACCTTATTTGAAATGTCATCCATTTCATGCTTTAGGAACTTTTTTATATCCAACAATTCAACAAACTTATCTTTTATCATACAACCTACTAGAAAAGTTTGTAAATTCACCGCACGGTGTATCTTGATAGAAAAAAGATTCCACGAGCCCCTGAAAACAAAAGCAAAATACAATTTTCCAGGGTTTTTGATTAACAAATAACTTATGTGTAGCAAAAAGTTGTGATATTCAGGATTCCAGTAGTTGCACAATAATTGCTTCGTACGCTTACCATATGTTGTTTCATGATCAAAGAATGAAATACCTCTTCTGATCCACCATGCGTCTGAATGTCCTAACCAATCTAAAGAACACGAAGAAGTTAAGATGATTGAACTGTTAATAAAGCTAACGGGCGATGACATAAAGATTTGATGATTGATGACAAAAATACCCTAACATGCAACAAATATGAGGGTAATTCCCGTTGAATCATGTGTTATAAAACGAAAACTACATATCTCAAACATGCAACTATTTATAGTTAGACCCAAATGTGTTATTTTTAACAAACCATTTATGTAACATACTCTGAAAACTGAATGTATAAAATCAAAAATAATTAATTTGTGTTAAATTTAAAAAATTATATTTAATTACACAAATAATCCATGTGGTTTAGTCTTAGTCGCACCTTTAGATTTAAGTTTAAAAGGTCGCATGTTTAGGTTATATGCTTTCATTTGATAATATATTTAGGTTGTGACACTAACTTCTACTAAAAATAGAGCTAAGTTTGTGTAAAATGACTAAAATACATTTTTATAAACCTATGAATTATTTACGTAATTTAGTCACATTAATATAGAAACAAAAACAAAAAAAGAAGAACAAATTAAAACAACAACAACATATCTCAAACATGCAACTATTTAACGTTACACACTCCTGAATGTGATAAAGAAACATACCTGGTCATAATAAGATGCATCCCCAATTTGCGTAGCAGCATATTCATTACCCTGCTTGGAAGCTTGCCGCCACAAAGAATGTGCACGTTGATGTCTTTCTAAATCTGTGCATAATCCTATGACACCCATGCACATGCTTGATTCACCATATGTATCGAGAATCCACGCGGCATTACTTTGTGCCTCCTCATATCCAAATTCTGCCATTCTTAAGTATAACAAGAAAGCCTTCCCAATTTCACCTTTAAGGTATGAGTCTAATGCCCATTTAGATAAGGAACTCCATGGTCCCTTTTCTGCAACTAATTTGTACAATGATGTTGCCTGATAATTATAGATATTAAGAAAAAAGGAGATTAATGAATGTGTTATCTCAATAATAATTTTAACACAACTTTTACCCTATTTATGTCAATTAAGTTACACTATCAAGTTTCTCATTCTACATTTAGATAGAATATATCATGAAACTTCATTACTTGCATATTTCTCAAACTTTGTGCATTTCAAAAGGGTAAACATTTGTGAGATGTGTGTAACACCTGATATTTATTATGAATAGTTATTGGGTTGTCTTCTTTGAAAGATTTATAATGCTAAATGTTGTTTGGAGTTTAAATAGGTGATTAGAAGATAATCTCGAGATAATCTTTAGAGTGAGATTATAGGATAAAAGAGATCATTCTAAAGATATGCCCAGTGCTGTTACGGACAAGGGGAATCCGACTGTTTAATTAAAACATATAAAAGAATGCATACCGTTGGAAGACTCTTCTTTAGCCCTACACCAGTGTGGAACATTTTTGCTAACTGGTAAAGTGCTATTGGGTTACCAGTATTAGATGCTAGTATGAAATACTTGCAAGCTATTTTCACATCTTTCTTCACCCCAATTCCTTTGAGATACATTACACCCAAGTTGTAAAGGCCACCAGCATGCTGATGATCATTATCAGCAGCTTTCTCAAAATATTCTTTCGCCTGCAATCACAGTGTTATATACTAATATGATATTATCTTAACTATAAAGAAGAAAAAGTCCACAAAAAATGTAGTTCATACACTATCCTTGTGTTTGATGTAGTGGTGCACATATATGCAATACTCCAAGATAATAACTTTATGTGCTCAACCTAACAATAGTGCCTTTTAGTACTGCAAACTTCATGTAAACTCCATCGTAGTTGAAGATAATTACATAAAAAAGATAAATGAGATGTACATTTGCTTAAATCTAACAATTGGATAAGAAATTAAAATGATGTAGACACATACATACACATAGTACTTATAATAAGCATGTACGTATCTCATTTTAGCTTACGGATTCAACTCAGGTTACTGAGTTATCCCTATTCTTTCATTAGCTTTGTTAGATAGCCTGTATAGGTATGACCCAAGGCCCAAATTCACTACACCCCTTCTTTGTCCAATGCGTAGAAATTAACCAAAAACTAAGTATCATTCACATGCTTAATCACCTAATGTAAGATTGTAAGCGTCTTGATCTTGAAAGAAAAGTTCATCTGTATTTGAGAGAATGAAAACAAAAACGTGAGACGTATGAATCCAACTAATAAAGATGTTTGATGTTTCAGGTGCACAAACAAAGCTTTCTAGGTTTTAATATTACCATAAGAAATCACTATATCGTGCATTACATAATATTTACCTGATGTCCAACTCCTACCAAAGACACCTCTGTTCCATGAAAAAGTGTTTGTTTCCTAATTCAGGTTATAAACTTGATACTTCTCAAATTGAAAATTAATATGCTTCTTTTACAATTTCTCAGGTATAAAGTTTTGGCAAATGGCTTAAGCTCCATAACACGCATTACAAGTTGAAATTTGTTTGTTAATATCAACACCAAGCTATCTGATAAAGTACCATGCAGGACCAAAAAAGTTAAAATGTATCTCTATTCCACAAAGATGTGTCAGAAAAAGTTGATGCATAGAAGTCTTAAGTTAGTTAAAATTTGACACAACAACCATAATACAACCTAAACTTGAAGGTAAAGAATAAGAAAAAAAGGACAAATCATGAAAGATATGAGAAAAGGAAAACTAACAACAATAACAGCATGACTTGCATCTCTACAATTAGGTAGACTAAAAGTGATAGTCATCAGATACGGATAAAGGAGTGCTACTAAGTCAAATGAAAAGATAAAAAGGATAATCAGGATTGTCAAAAGAAAAGATAGACAAAATCCAATAAGTGCAACAAAACTAACAAAACCTAAACAGATGAAGGTCAATGTACTAATCATTAGAGCAAGCCAAAAACACACTCCCCTGGTCCCAAAAAAGAACGTCCATTAAAATTCAACCCCGATCAAAATGCACATACCTAAAATGTGTTTTCCAAAGAGTAAAATTGGCGTTTAGCTATTATATAATGTATCAAAGATTCATTCTAAAACTGTGTTTTTTTTCCTTGTGAATGCTTATTAAGGACCTAAGGAGTACTATATCGAATCTGAGTTTCAACAAACTTACTTTCGTATAATTCTTTTGTTCTACTCCATAGCCAGTGAAATATAAATATCCCATCCCATTGTAAGCTGAACCAAGTTGCTTTTTGGATGCCAAGGTTAGCCATTCAAGCGCCTTTGTGTAGTTCCGCTTGACTCCAGCACCTCTTGCATATATTTCACCAAGAAGCTCCATAGATTTAGGTTCACCCTTATCCGCAGCTTTTGAAAACCATGAAAATGCTTTAGAGTAATCACGCCTGATTCCTCTTAATCCAAAGTAGTAAAATAGGCCAATTTTATACATTGCTACAGCATTTCCTTGTTGTGCCTGGTATTCCAGCATCAGGAAATCTTCATCGTCTTTCCCTTGGGATCTCATGAGAGCTTCTTTGTTCTCTTTTGCTCCGTTATGAATTCTAACTGGTTCAATCACAGTGGAGTCTTTTGAGATCAAGGAACTGTTAACAGCAGCTTCAGCTAGTTCAGCATACAAAATGACTGCTTTTTCATATGACTGTAACAGATGAAATCAATCATTCATCAAAAGGAGAAAACTGAAACACATGATGGCAACCAATACATGTAAACAATGTACAAAGAGACATGTCATGGTTCTAAATTTCTAATAGTGTAAGGTGTATTCTGTACAAAATGATCATCAATCAAAGGTCACAAATTCTAGTAGGGTTGTTTACAAGCCGAGCCGGTTTGGTTTATACATGATCCGAGCCAAGCCGAGCCAGCTCACGAGCCATTTCAAGTGAGTTATTCCGAGCTTCTTTCAAATGAGATACAAGCTACAGGTTACTTGAACGTCCATAGACTTAGTTTGTGCAAGTAGGCAGCATAATTATAAGGTATTTTGACTAGAATTAGGATATAAACTAAAATTTATATAATTATTGTTATTACAAAGTAACAAGTACACTAACCAAAAGCATTAACCACTCACAAACAACTACACACACTTAATTAAAAAAACCAATTCAATTCTACCCAAATCAAGCCTGGCTTGAGTTTAAACGATCCGAGCCGAGCCTGGCTAAGCTGGCTTGGTTTTGTAAACATTTCAAGCCTAGCTGGCTAGGTTTGTAAACGAGGTGTTTTCGAGTGAGCTTTTTCTTAACGAGATTCAAGCTATTTGAACAACCCTAGATTCTAGTTCACCAGACTTACAAGTAAGCAGACAGTTCATCACAGACTCACAGTTAAACAAACATCAGAGACTCACAGCTCATCACAGCTTACCTCTTCACGATAATACGTATAAGCGAGTGCGAATTTCGACTGTATACTACCATTATCAGCAGCAAACTGATGATACACAAACGCTTTACCACTATCACACTCTCTACCCATCCCCATACCATACAAAAACCCTAACAACGACTGTACGTGAGGATCACCAGTACCGGCAATCGATTCAACCTCCGAAGCAACATCATCCATCGATCTACCACCATGACTCACCGCATCAACCAACTTCCTAACAACCGAATAGTACTCTTGTAACTGAGAGTTACTCACAGAATCTGATCCTTGGGGATCGAATATAGGGATCCAGGATCCGCGATCAAGCTCTTCGTCCGAATGAGGATTCGATTCTTCGAATTCATACGGATCGGTGATGGCGGAATGAGGGAGGGTGAAGAAGAATGATTGGGAGGTTACTGTGGCGGAGAGGAGGAGGGAGAGTATTATCCGGTGGGCGGCGTACGGTGGTTTCCGGTGACTTTGCATATCTCCGGTGGGTGGTTTGTTGGTGGTTGGGTGAAATGGAGGGAAGATGAAGAAAGTCGTTGTATGAAGGAATAAAATATTGTAGTGGACTAGTGGAGTACAAAAAGTCAACAAGTCAAACATATACCCCAATCAAATCTTGTAGTTACATGATTTGTCGTTTTTTGTTTTAGGTAAACATGAATTGGTTTCTCATCATTAATAATAATAATAATAATAATAATAATATATAATGGTTAATGATTAGATGAGTATTTTCTGTCAATAAGTGCTAATTTATCGATCACTCTTTAAGACAAAAAGACGAGTAAGGGTTAAATCATTATATAATTATGATATTTTATGAGAAGTTATGATGTTATTACGAACGTTCCAATAATGTCCATGGTTATGGTGTAAGGGCGTTTTAAGGTGTTATAATACCTTTTAACACCCCAATACTTTAGGTTTAACAAGTACATTATACATCATTTATGAAATAATTGTTTGTAACAAAAGCATTATTTACATTAACTGTAACTAGATTTTTTCGTTAAATACATTCATGTGCAATGAACATGGTTTTTTTTAGTATTATAGTTTTTGTTTTATTTGTTTCTTGTATTTTTACCCCAAAATAACTATTTTTTAATATAATTACAAAAGAACTTTGTAATTTACTGGTTATTGAAATCCATGGTGTGGTTTGAAATCATAGAACCGTTCAAATCAATCATCAGTCTTGTTTCATGGTTGCTTTTTTAAAAATATTTTATCACTTGGTCGATTTAAGAATTTTTCAAACCATGCTGAATAACCAAATACTATGTGTAAAATAACCGCTCGAATCCATCGTAATTCAAGGCTTTTTAGCTCAAATTCATCATCGGTTTTCTCTGATGATCCCCAATCACATTCTGCATCTTCTTTGGTACATGAACCCATTCATTTGTCTGATAAATTGCGTATGGGTACTTTCTCCATCCTTAATTGATTGCTTGTTATGCTATTGGGAATTTTGAAATGTGGTAGTGATTCTCATAAGATATTACATATATTCTCAAGTAAATTAGAACGATAATCATGTTGGTTAGAAAGAGGTGAAGGAATTGCATTTTGATTTGTTAACTAACTGGTCTATTTGGATAATAAGTTTGTGTTGTTGCATTCTAGACTTGAAACCTAGGGGTGATATCCGAACACAATACGAATATTCACGGGTGTCAGAAACACGGCCTGTTTAACATGAGTTTTTATGTTCTTTTTGCTTTTTTTTTCATATATAACACATTACTAATATATAAAATCTAACGAAATTTCTTCTTTAAGTTTTTAGTTTTAGCATAATACACCAACCTGTTTAATTTATGACTTAAAATGTACTTAAATAAAAATAGAGTAAATTACTATTTTGGCCCCCTGGGGTTAGGTTCATTTAACACCATCAGCTCAAAAACGAATATTTTGACATATCAACCCTTAACGTTTTATTTCTTAACTGTTTTAGTCACTGACGCTAACTCTGTTAACTTTTTTTTGTTAAGTGTAAGGTTATTTTGGTTATTTTCCATTCTAAGGATTAATATGTAAATGTTGAATCCTTAAGGGTATTATGCATATTTTCAAAATTACCACCACCATAAATAATGCACCTGTTAAAATACATCAAGTCCGTCTCATTATGCTACATGAACATCATAATAGCTATAAAGTTTAGGCAAATTTATGCTTCCATTTTTGTCAATTGTATCACAGTTGAGTTATCATACAGGTTTTGATTGCTCATCTTAATTAGTAAATTAAACAAAAGCTAATTCATGATGTTATTTTTCACAAAAGAACATTCATTACTAAATTTGTCTGTTGCAGGACTAAACCCTGCAATATATGGTACACAATGAGCTAGGTTGCAAACTTAATTGCGAAAAAAAGTTGAATGACTAAGATTATTGTTGGATTTCATTAGTCTTTCATAACTATTAATTAGTATGATATAATATTTTATCAATATTCACTTGCAAAATCCAGTACCTCTTGTGCAAAAGAGAAGGTGAGGCGGAAGCCGAGCATGGTGGAAGTGGTGAAGTGGTTGGAGGAGCGGGCAGTGGTGGCGAAGCCGCCAGAGACTGCATTCCGATGATATTTTCCGGTGGTGGTTGTATTAGGTGGTGGTCCTTGGTTGTGTTAGGTGGTGGTGGTGTGTGGTGGTAGTATTGGTAAATTTGAAAATATGCATAAATAACTTTAAGGATTTAACATTTACATAAACAGTTCTTAAGGTGGAACATGATTAAAATCCTCTTACATTTAACAGAATAAAGTTGACAGAGTTAGTGTTAGAAGCCAAAATAGTTATGAAATGAAACGTTAAGGGTTGATATGTCAAAAGATTTCATTTTGAGTTAATAGGGTTAAATGACCCTAACCCTAAGGGTCAAAATAGTAATTTACTCATAAAAATATAATAAAAATAGATGGGTTAAATAGGTTAATCGTCTACCTAAATAGGTTTGCGGGTTTAACTCGAAACTGATTTGAACCTGTTTATACTAAATCCAAACACATAAACTTTGTGTTAGTTTCATGCCGTGTTAAAATTAATAGTGATTTCTATTCAAGTCCTGAAATCCTCTTTGTGTGCCCTATGTTGAGGGTATGGGCCAAAGTGATGTATACAACATGATTGTTTTTTGAGATGCACAATGCAACAACCAAATCAGGTGGACTAAAGAAGTGGTAATTTTAGCCCATGTTATTATATATGAACAGGTTGGTTCAAGTTACTTTTTCTTTAACATGTAAAATTTATAAAATAACTTAAATAAAAAGGTCAAATGTGTAGAAACTCCCTAAAGTGTGTATATATATATATATATATATATATATATATATATATATATATATATATATATATATTAATTCGTGCAACCTCCTAAAATATTTTATTAATATAAAAACCAACAATGAAACAACATAATCTTTATAATCATATTAAACATACAAAAGTCAACCCAACCCGAGTCCCACCATGTAAAAGACATTTGTTTCGACTTCTTACCCAACTCGCCCAACCCATTTTGCTACCTCTAGATGAATCCGAGAGGGATTCTGAAAATGGGTTCTATAGTTTTGACAACAGAGATCTAAACATAATCGATTCAGTCAGGCCGCCAAGCTCCACCTACCGTCGCCATTTTTGCACTATTTGTGTCTCAAATTTGTTGCCTAGACCAGTGAAATATTATGCAAAGGATATCAAGATTAATGAAAACTTCTTGTTTTATTTGCAGGTAGCAAAATATCCGAGTGCAGTTCATGGTTGTAGCTGTAAAAGTTCATTCTTGTTAAATAGTTTCGCTTCACCAAAAATCATGACCCGTATACAGATTCAACATGCTATCCGAGACCACAGTTAATTCGATTTACTTGTCACACATCAAATTTGGTATGGGAATTTAGTGATGTTTATATTATTTCAACTGTCAAGTTGCTCCATTCATACATTTGATACTAGTTGGTAGCACCTCACTGTTTTGGGAATACATGTGGATTCTTTTTGTGTCCAAACAACATAAAATGAATTGTTTGTTTACTGGTATGACACATGAACCATATACTTTCAAATGTCGAATAAACTCTTGGTTTTTAAGTCTGTATGCCCGTTATCACCGCAAATTATTATCTTCAACAACTTTAATGTGTTTTTACTTAAAAGAGTAATTGCTTTTAGTTACAAAATATTGATTATGTGATAATGTGTCAATTTCAATTATTTTAAAGAGTAAATTACAAATTGTGTCTATTTTTAATACATGAAAATACACTGTGTTCTTTACTTTCAATAATTGCACTATATGTTTTTTATTTTATAAAAATTGCACACATATTGTCTCTTACACTAACCTCTGTTAAAATTTTAAGTTAAATGAGGCATGTGCCTCTCACTTAAGGAATAATTATGTATTTTACATGCCTACAATAAGTCAAAATAATATTACATCGCTTCATTCATGTTGCTTTCATGTTAGGTGTTCAAAGTTGGATATCTGAAATTTTCGGATAGTAAAAATCACTATCCGTATCCGTATCTGTATCTATATCTGCAAATTCGGATATTTGAAGTTCAGATATCCGAAATTTTAGATACATATACTGATAACGATTCAGGTATTCGAACTCTTCTTTTTTATTTTTGCAATAATTAGATATATGTTATTATAAAAATAATATAAAAACAATACACATTAAAAAAAGTCCTACTACTTTAGAAAATAACAAAAAATATTTTTAAGTTTGGGGATAATTTTAAAAATATTTTAAAAATACTTTTTGTTATTTTTTTAAAGTGTTAAATGTTTTTTTTAAATTTTGGTTGGGACTTGTTAGTGTATATTAGGACTTTTTTAACGTGTTTTGTTTTTATATTATTTTTATAATAACATATATATAATTATTGAAAAAAAGAAAAAGTTCGGATATCCAAATCGCTATCCGTATCCATATCCAATACTGAATTTCAGATATCCGAAAACTTCAAATACGGATACGGATAATGAATTCTACTATCCGAAAACTTCAGATATTCAAATTTGAACACCCTACATGAAGACGACATGAATCAAGCGACATAAAAATGTATTTGACACATTGTAGGTATGTAATATATATATATATATATATATATATATATATATATATATATATATATATACATATACATATATATATATATATACACATATATATATATACATATATATATATATATATATATATATATGTATATACATATACATATATATATGTATATACATATATATATATATATATATGTATATACATATATATATATATGCCCCTTATACGAGTGACACATGACTGACTTAACTGTGAATATGGATGAAGGTTAGTTTAAAGGACGATAGATATGCAAATAGCTATAAAAAAGGACATTACGTGTAATTATTAAAACTAAAGGACATAACATGTAATTCTAATAAATGACACAATTTGTAATTTACTCTATTTTAAATGAAAACAAACCGTAACTAGGAGTGTAAAAGAGTCAAGCCAAGCCAAGTCGAGGCCGAGCTCGCTTACGTTCGAGCTCAGCTCGTTTTGACTTTCTAAAGCTCGAGTCCAGCTCGTCAAAAATTTTTCAAGCTCGAGCTCAGCTCGTTTATTATTAAATTATTAATTTTTCTAATTTTTTAATCACTTTTATATTAATACATTTATAATTTTAGTTTTTATATATAATATAATGCATATCATTTAATTATTTTTTATCATGATTTTATATATAATAATATTAATTATATAAATATATATTTAATATGTAAATAAAATTCACATAAACAAAAAAATATTTTAGGCTTGCCAGCCGGCTTGAGCTTGATATCTGAAGCTTGGGCTCAAGCTCGTTTACTAACGAGCCATAATACGAGCTCCAGCTCGTTTAAGCTTGGCTCGATTCGAGTTTTTATCGAGTCAATCCGAGTAGCTTGGGAGCCGTCTTAACTCGTTTACACCCTACCATCAACTACTAACTAATGGGATCATACAAAACACGGGTTACACTAGGCCTTGTTTCTAAAAATAGCCCTCGAGGCTAGCCTAAGACGTGAGATGCTCGAGGCGATCAGGAAAAGGCCTTAAGGCCTTGAGGCGACGCCTCATGCACATTTAGGTCAAATTTGGTCAACAATGGTCAATATTTGGATCAATGAGAGAGTGATACGTAGAGACAACCAAAATAATGAAGATGTTATAATTGTTTACATAATAAAAAAAGAATATGTAAAAGGGATGAGAGAGATGCAACTTTTAGTTATACATAAGACTTGTTTGGTTGTACATATAGCAACGTCTCGCTTACGTGGCATTCTTGCTTCACGCCTAGCGCCTCAGGCTTTTGAGGCCTAAACGCCTCGAAGCGCCTCACGTATTTCAAAACCAAAAGCTAGACGTATGGTCTTCAAAAGGTTAAAAGCACAAACCCTATAAAAGTTGGATTCGTACGTAAGATCTCTGCAAGTAGATTATACCTGGTCAAAGAAGTCAAAGATTAACTAAATTGTAAGAATATTTTAAAACTAGCTATATCTTATATTAAAAGAACAATAAAGTATTGGGTCCGGGTCAGACCCGACCTATAATAACTAATAATAAAAAAAACTTGGGAACATATATTTTGGGTGTGTTAAAAAGTAAAGTAGATATGATATTATTGGAGATCAAAACGTGTGAAATATGATGATGTTGTTGTTAGAGAGAAATAAGAAGGAAATTTAGCATGCGGGTAGAGTTTAAGGTCTAACCTGTTAGTTAGGTTTGAAAGGTGATCCTGACCTAATACACACATACCCCCATCTTTACGGATTCTAACTACATTACCAACCTCACATCGTCCATCACTATTTAATTATTTATTAATTTCTTTTCTTCATTTTTAACTTTACTTTCTTTGTATAATAAACATACTGTATACATAGATATACACATACATATACACACACATATATATACATGAGAATTATCAAATAAGAACTTCTATTTTTTCTTAGAAGTTCTTACGCATTATCACATAAATTTAAAAACATTATTTTATAAATGTGTAAACATATATACACTTCTCACAAAATTAAAAATGTTATCATTTATATTCTATGAGTACCTTTTTATTAAAAAAACTCGTTTTTTACATGTGTACTAAAAATATAAGTTATTTTTAACACATGTACGTGTGTGTAAAGTTCATAGACTAAGAACAACACATAGGAAAGAGAGAACTGGTCCAAATTTCTATTAATAAGGTATTCAATGTCTTTGTTTTCTTCTAGTTTTTGTTCTGTTAACTTGTATAGAATACTCGAAACCAACTTAAAAGTAGCTATATATATATATATCGTGGTGCTTAAGTTAGAAGTGTAAATGTTGTCCGCTAAATTAACACACAAATATAAAGAAGTTATAATAAGAATCCTTTAATATTTAACAATCATTCAAACCATTTTATTCATCAGTGAATACGTAACTGTATTTATTAATGTACATGTTTGTTCCAATAATAGGGACCATAGAGTATTCACTTGAATGCATGCATTCATGAGTTGATATATATTTGAGTGTCAACAAAATTGTAGTGTCATAATATTATAGTGTGAACAGAATTGTTTCTAAATCGTTATACCCACCCCGTGTGTGTATAGGCGCACACACATATATAGATATACACAAACACGTATATGTGAGTGTGTTAAGTGAGGTACGTGTTTCCATACAAAGTCATTTTTCTTTAAAAAAACAAAGGAAGTCAGGAGGATACAACATGTGTACGTATGTGACTTTTATGAGCGAAGGCATTTATATCCAGTTATGTACACAAGATTTACGCACCCACACCCACACCCACACCCACACTATGTAAAATTGGGTAGACTTATCATGTAAAACCATTAGACCCGTATCTACGACATGTAAAATGATATAAACACACATTGTAAATGAGTTAATTAAACGCATTGTTGGTAGACTTATCATGTAAAACCATTAGACCCGTATCTACGACATGTAAAATGATATAAACACACATTGTAAATGAGTTAATTAAACGCATTGTTTATTATGCATTATACTTTTCTTTAAAATGTTGTTTGAAATAACTGTAAAATTCTTGATTTTAAGGTAGAATATTTTTTATAAATAATAACGTGTATTAACTTATATAGGTTTAATAATTGACACAACCAGGTTTTTAATGCACAGAATCAACAAAAGATTAATTCTTTATTTAACCCCTCTAGGTCATCACCAACTATCAACTAATTACAAAATTATCATCACGTACATCCGTTATATCATGCATTAAATTGATACAATCAAACTGGTTATTAAAAGAAGAAATAGAATTCTATTAGATGAGATGTCTATACACATAAACGTACGCGTATATGCGTGCATACACATATATTTATACCATACGTGTATGTATATCTTTTCGGAAAGCATACGTAACCTCATGGTTTTTGTTAGACTAATATAGTCTACCTAAATTACGGCCTAACAGGTTTCAATCTCCAAGACTAGAGAAGTAAAAAGATTAAAAGTATATAATAAGTGAACTAATTGAGAACACACAAAATTAAAAGTTATGATGATTTTATTATATTTAGTTTACCATTTTTAGAAAAAAAAAGGGGAATAATCATGTTTACAAAAAGTCTTAAATCGTTAACAAAGTAACAACTAACTTTGTAGTATTATAATTAATATTATTAGTTTATTTGCTGAAATTGACAAAGGTTGTTTGTAAGTAGACGTTGTAGGTTAGAAACTCATAAAGACGTTAAAAGGAGACCGGAATTTATCTCACCAAGCAACCTTCCTCCCATCTCTCTCTCTCTCTCTCTCTCTCTCTCTCTCTCTCTCTCTCCCTTTCTCTCTCTACATCTCTACATATAGATACACACATACATATTAACATATAGATACACATACATACATATATACATATATTTTTATCATTTCTATAACAGTGTGTCTAACTATATATGTTACGATAGTGCATCCAACTTTGATTAATTATTTGATTCGTTTTTATAATGAGTTTTAATGTGACGTATAAAATAATGTATCTAACCTACTACAAACAATGCGTCCACTTTCTACTTGTGATTCAATGTTGTAATTGGTTTTGATTCATTTGTGTAACAGTATGTCCAACCCATTACGACAATGTATATAGTGGCTTCCCTAGTCAATTACAATGATACATTGATATATATTCTAGTTCTGATTCATTATTGTAATGAGTTTTGATACATAAACATATAATAATCCTAAAAATACAGATTTAGTTCTAGACTATTTTCAAATATTTTAAAAAATGTAGGAAAAAACATTCACAAATTGATTTTTTTTCTAATAAACCAAATTCATCATAACATCACACATAAATATATCGGTAAATGTTGATCAAATATAAACGCTTTTTTCGTTGCACGGTGTATTGATCATATAAATTCAATAGTTAAGATTAAACAATGATCTTAAATAATAACTATTGAATACATGTTGGAACCCAAAAAAAAAAAAGGAGATAGTCACTCGTGGTTGATATGTTTGTTTACAATTAAATCTACTTCAACCAACTTTTATATAATTTGATATTTTTTTATATGCTTTATTTATATATCTTATAAAATAAATATCTTTTATCATCTTTAATTTAAGTGCACGATAGTGTTATCTTTTTTTTATTATTTTTTTAAGCTGATATTTAATCACGTACCATGCGTAATTACATACACAATACATAATTACGAGGCATGATATTGAACAACTATAACGATGTGTGATTATACATACATGCAATACGCAACTACAACCATATAGTGCACGAGTATATACACACACAATTGTGATTGTGATGTTTATATACTAACATATACGTGGCGTATTTTGATGTAATCTTACGTCTCACATGGAAATAAACTACCCTTTGTACATTAACAAGCATATATGTGTGTATGTATGAGTATACTTGTGTACATATAGATGTGTGTGTGTATATATATATATATATATATATATATATATATATATATATATATATATATATATATATATATTTCATATATACACAAATTAAAATGCATATATAAATAAGAAAGAGGTTCAGATACAAAGTGTATTTTTGCTACAAAGTGTGAGAAGACATAATGAGTCAAAAAAAGTCACAAAAAAATTATATCTCACAATCTAAATCGAATTTTGAAAAAAGTAATTCCGAGCTTTTGTTCCCCTAGTCGTCCTCACTAAAAAAAAATAAACGAAAAAAATAAAAAAAAAATTAATGTTTTTTTATTGTGTCATTTATGAAAAACACAATGACGTCATTGTGTCATTATGAAAGACACAATGACGTCATTGTGTCATAAAAGACACAATAAAATTTTTTTATTTTTTATTTATTTTTTTTACTAAAAAAGGACGACGAGAGGAAGAGATACTCCAAAGTACTATTTTTAATCGACTTAGATTGCGAGATATAATTCTTTTGTGACTTTTTTAGCTTCATTATGTCTTCTCACACTTTGTAACAAAAATACACTTTGTAACAAAAATACATTTTGTAAAGTAACCTCACGTTATAAATAATATTGTAGGTTTAGTTAGCCTAGACGTTGCATCAGTTTCTGGTACACTCTTCTTAACAGAAACCAACTCCTTTATCATCCATCTATATATGAATATATTATATATCCCCACTCACCACCCATCACCTCCTCTCTCCTTCGATCAATCTCTTCAAACACACACAAACACTCATCAACATTCATCAATCGCCCATCCGATCCACCGGCTCCGGTTCATCGATGTGCAGCCGCGGTCACTGGCGGCCGTCGGAGGACCAAAAGCTCCGGCAGCTCGTCCACCAGTACGGCCCTCATAACTGGAACGCCATCGCCGAGAAGCTTCAAGGCAGATCAGGTTTATTGTTTGCTTCCGTTCGTTAATTCGCGTTTCAAGTTTTGTTAATATTCATCGTAATTTTGGTTATATCTGTATGACGATCGTGTTGATCGATATATATAGTTGAAAACCCCCATGGATATATGATGATGATGATCAGTATATCGCTTTATAGCTAGTCATCGAAGTTATATATGATCGTCTTCTCGATTCGTTATTGGTTTGTGATTTTAGGTTATAAATCCATCATGGATGAAAAGCTCCAGATGAAGATCAGATCAGATCGTATCAGATCTCTTTTTGTTATATACTTAAGTTGCATATACATCATGAATTTTTTTTAAATCTATGAAAGATTTAGAGTTTGTGTGGTGGTTTCTAGTTTAAAAATCGTTTCATAGTGGTTTATGAAGAGTCCGCTACGTCAACCAGCATACTCTACTGACACCGACTCCGCTTGAGTGGCAAGCGGAGTCTAGATGTGAAGATTCTACTGGTTGATGTAGCGGACTCTTTATAAACCACTATGAAACGATTTTCAAACTAGAAACCACCAGACAAACTTTAAATCCTTCGTAAATTTTAGAAAAATTTGATGAAAATAGCTGAAATCTTCATTGCATATGCGCAGATTCGTAAACAAATAAAATGATATCGTCTTAATCAATTTAATACTTTTTGATGGATGATTTATGCTTCGTTTGGTGTAGGAAAAAGTTGCAGATTAAGATGGTTCAACCAACTAGATCCAAAGATCAACAGAAGTCCATTCACAGAGGAAGAGGAGGAGCGGCTTTTAGCGTATCATCGCGAATTCGGGAACCGATGGGCCAACATTGCAAAGTTGTTCCCTGGTCGGACCGATAACGCGGTTAAGAACCATTGGCATGTGATCATGGCTCGTAGGGTCCGCGAACGGTCTAACAGGATCCACCACCATAGAACCACCGCAACCGCTATTGATCATGCATTAGCAGGAAGATATCAATACAATAATTTTCCTTATGACCTTAGTAGAAATATTGCATCATGTCATCTACAACTCTCAAAGAATATGGTTCAACAATTCAAGAATATCGATGAAGGTATAACATATGGGACAATTGGGTTGATTGGTAGGGTTTGCTTATATTTTATTGAGTAATTAATTTTAAATGGTTTTCTTAAAGTATTTAGGTTAATATAGGTTATAATTGTAATATTTGTTGTTATAAAGGTTTAAAGATGATTAAGAGTATTATCATGTCAACCCAATCTCATCTTATATATATTTTAGACTCGTTTCAACTTAAATCGATTTTAATATTAAACCTGGGGACTTACAACTAATTAAATAATTTAAAAAATGTGTTAGACAATAAATATTATTATTGTTGTTTATTATTTAGATATCTTATGTTTGGGTGAGGCTAAACATACCTTTTATATGTTAAGCACACCCCTATGATAGAAAATGTTAAATTTTAAGGAAGATGATTTGTAAAAAGTTTTACTTTCTTTTTTCAATTTTCATTAAATGTATAATTTGATTTTTTTTTTTTTTTTTTTTTTTGATGTTTAAAACTTAAAAATCTTTGCATACATAGTCTTGTTAAATTCTTAATATTTTGATATAAACTTTATTGAAATCTAAGTTATATAAAATTACAAGTTTTATAAATCCTATTTTAATAAAACCTACTAGTATTCTATAAAAAATTCTATTTTGTATTTATGTTTGGTTGTTAATTATGATTATTGTATTGGAATTCAGATAAAAGAGATCAATCTTTGGAGTTCTACAACTTTCTCCCGGTAAATACCGACTCTAGCAGGAGTGAAGTAATCGACCATAAAAACAAAGATGAGGTCGAGGTGGAGCAAGATGCAACAAAACAACAAGGGGACGACACGACCGTACCATTCATAGATTTCTTTTCAACCAATTAAGTTGCATTAAGAAACTAAAAATATTTAGGATGATTAACTATGGGCTTATAATTAACTCATAGCTTGATCACATATAGCAAAAATGAATCTACCTTCAATCTTTGAATATTGATATTTTATACAAACATTAACTTTGTCCATACAAAAACACTTTATGTAAGACAATGTGTCCGTTTGTCAAAAAGCCACATTTGATGAGAACATTGTGTGCATTAACTAATGGTTATAGTTTGTTGCATCATAGATTTATAATCATTTATGCTTATATATATGATCTTAACTCAAGGCCATTGTTATTTAATCATGTTGATTACAATCATGACATCATATTTGCTAAGTAGTATAACCGAGCCAAGCTAGAATGTGCTGAACTTAAACAAGCCAGGCTCGGCTTGGTTAATCTTAACGAGCTGGAAAATTGGGCTCGAGCGTTTGCTTGTGCATGTTGTTTGGTAATCTTGTATATGTTGATTAGTGATTACAATCATGCTATACACAAAAATACGGAAATGTCGAAGTGAAGCAATGAACCAAATAATCAATCTTGCATATCTTTTTAAAACTAATGAAATAAGTCCAACAAATATAGTTTAGCATTAGTAGAAATTTATAATATTATATAAACCCAGTCAAAGATTTCTAGAATAAATAACTAAGGTGATTAACATTCAAAACTAAATTAAAAATATAGTTTATTAATCAAATATGAATCTGATTAATTCTTTGATAAGAAGACAAATGACCTTTCTTTGTTGGAAGAAAAGATGTCTTGTAATTATAGGTAAGTCGTTCTTTCTCTCACTTTTACCAAGTCATGATCTTTATTATCTTAGAGAAGACACATACAAGAGCCTTGTTGAGGTACACAACCAATTCGAACTCCAAGAATCAAGAAGTTTATTAATCGATCGAAAACGATTACAAGAAAGAAACGAATTGTAAAGTACAAAGAATGAATTGAACTACGCGCTCATAACCTCCCTTTTAAACAAGTCTAACTACCGAATAGTCTGACTGTTGAATTCAGCTTCCGAACACACTAACTATTGAATTCCCTGCCGGGTCGCAACTACCGAATTACAAACCTTATCTGCATGAGCATTTTCAACCCTCTAAGTTTACACTATGACAATTATGACCCTTTATTCAACAACCCCAAATTAACCCCGTAAGTGATGTGATAATCGAACTCGATTAGAGAATTTGTTGAGTTTACATCCAAGATCAATGGTGGCAAGGTGTTTAAAAACATTAAGGATGTTATTATCTCTGTTACGGTAAGGTATTTTTGGAAATGGAGAAATAATAGATGTCTTATGAACGTGTAAGGATCTATCTGAAGATTATGAGGCTGATGCAACCAAAGATCTTCCAACATACACTAAGGAACAAGGAAAAACTTACTGCGGAAGCTTTACACTCTCTAAAACTCTAAGTGTAAAATCTTCTGAAGCCAAAAGTTCAGAAGAAATTACTTCGGAAGCTTTACACTTAACAGAAAATATTCCAAGTGTAAAAACTTCCGAAGCCAGAGGCCAAGTTCTTCCGAAGCTTCAAAGACAAAGTCTTCCGAAGCTTCAAAGACAAAGTCTTCCGAAGCCATTTGCTGTGAAGACTGATTTCTTCGGAAGACAGAGAAAAGATGCTTTCTCTGATCCACTTTTGATAAAGCTGACCAACTTTCTGCTGCAACTTAGATAACTCACCAACTTGTATGAGTTGGTGAAACTTCTATGCTTTAGTGAATAGTAGATAAAGTCTGTGTCTGTAATTTTCTTATTTTGTTCCTTTAGACTTTTTTATACTAGGAAAAGTCAGTGAGCTATGGCATGTCATAGTCACTAGTCAAAAAGCAATCTGCCTTTTGACTCCAGATTGATCTTATTGTCTAGATCAGTCAATTCCAACTGTCCTTTCAAGTATTGACGGTTGTAGGTTGTAGTATAAAAGAGTCTCTGGTCCTTGTATTTTAATTATGCTTTGAACACTTGTAATAGAACTTGAGATCAATATACAACATTCTTGAAAACTAATACTTGTGTTATTGTTCTAAGTTCTGTCTTATTGTTACTTGTGTTCCTTGTATCTTTAAAGTTTCCTGTTCCCTATTTGAACTGTTAAATGATCCAAGATCACTCTTCTTGTGAAACTAATTGTAGTTAACACCCTAACCCAGTCCTGCAATTGGTATCAGAGCATTCCAGACTCTTGATTGTAATATTTCACCATCTTAAATCCTTTTAGTTTCACACTTCACTTAACTTTTCAAATGGCAGGTATCTCAAAGGCTGATATGGAAACTGGAACTATGAAAAAGTCCCCACTGATCACTCTTGAGGATTTTGATACTTGATGCCAAAGAATGGAAGGCTTCATCAAGTCTCAAGATTCCAGGATGTGGGAGTCTGTTGTCAATGGACTTTATGTACCATACACCACTTCAGCTGCTGCTGGTGGTGGTATGATACCAAAGGAAAGGGATGATTTTTTCTAAAGAAGATTGGAAGAAAATTGATGTTGATCAGAAAGCTATGACAGCCCTTCAAACTGCTCTTCCTAACTTCATCTACAGAGGTTTCAAGAAGTGCAAGACCGCCAAACAGCTATGTGATGCACTGAAGCTGATGTATGAGGGGTCCAATGAAGCCAAAGAGAACAAGAAAGACCTCTTGAAGCAGCAGTTTGAAAATTTCACCTTCAAGACAGGTGAAACCATGACTTAACAATACTTCAGGTACGTTGAGATTATGGATACTCTAGCTGATGTTGGAGTAACCATTGAGAATAGAGATATTATTAGGAAGTTCATGTCCTCTCTTCCCAGACAATGGACACACTACTGTGTGGTCATTAAGAGGACTGAAAACCACCAGACTCTTACTCTCGCTGAGTTATATAGAATACTCAGTGGATACCAGATGGAGATGAACATGCAGAACTCATCTGGCAACTCCAACACTCATCAGAGTTCAGCCCTTCATGTGGTTGAAAGGGATTGCAGAGAAGCACAGCACCATCTCATCTGTTACCTGGACAAATCACAAAAGGGTCCTTTCATCACCTTTCCGGAGACACCAAGGGAAGGCTGCATCCCTGGAAGCCCATTCTAGGAGACAAGTTCTTCACAAGCTTTTATGTCTTCTGATGAAAGTTCAGGCAAGTTTCACTTCACTTTTGAAGACCTGGACTGTATCCATCCAGATGATCTAGAATATATAGATATAGTCCAGCAGATGGCTCTACTCACTCATAGAGCCCAGAAGTTCTACAAGAGGACTGGGAGAAGGTTTCCCAGCAATGCAGCCAGTGGAAAGTTTGGGCTGGACAAAAGCAAGGTGAAGTGTTACAACTGTAACCAAATGGGACACTTTGCCAGGGAGTGCAAGGCACCAAATTCAAATGGTGGACAAGCACAATCCAGGCCTAACTACACTGAGGGAGCTCACTAGAATGAGAAGCCAAGACAGCAAGCTACAGTTGCTGTTGAAGAAGGAGGCTTTGATAGGAGCTTTTAGGTTGAGGATGCTTCTCCAAACTAAGCACTAATGGTAGACCATGATGAAGCCAAGGTATTGGAACATCTTTGTACTCCTAAATGCATTACTAAAGTTAATAGATACAGGTCCTATAACTTAGAGATGAGATCTGATCTTGAGTCCTTAAATATCTTAAAAGCTGACTTTAAAAGAGCTGAAATGATTATAAACTTAAGATAGAAGATCTAGAGAAAACCATTTTGACTCTGAAGCATGAGCACACTAACTACAGGACTCAAATCAAAGATCTCATCTCAAAGTTAACTGAATGTCAGGCTGAGCTTGTAATCAGTAAAGCCAGGGCAGAAAATTATATTCTTGAAGAAGAGACCTTCAAAAACATAATATCCTCATCCCTACATGCAAAAGTTTATTATCAGAATAAGCAGGGACTAGGATCTACTGAGATAGCTCCTCCACACACTCTATTGTCTGTAAGATCTCCAAGGTGTGGAACTTATGAAGATGAGCTTCCCCTCATAGACCCTATTGTTGAAGAGGATAAAGAGGAGATAGTGAAGGATGACTCTAAGAAGAGTGAAGAAGATCATCCTAAGAAGGGTCATTATTCTCCTAAGGAGAGGAAAGAGTCTGGACTGACCAAGTTAAAGAGAAAGAACTTGATTAGAAGAGCTAAGAGAAGATCAAAGAAGGCTCAAGAAATCATGGCCACTTTTGACTCAAAGCAGAAACAAGTGTTTATTTCTGCAGGTTTTGAAGTGGTAAAGACTGAAGACTCAACTATAAACTCTAGTACCAGGAGTTCTAGTTTAGTTCCAAGTCATTCCAGCAAGAAGAAGAACACTAACCAGCTGTGTACCACTGCTACACAGCCTGAACCATCCAGCTCCAAGAGCAAGCCTCTCCCTAAGAAGCTTGTTGCATCATCTGTAAAGATGAAGATGGAGATGGAAAGTGATCAAACTCAGTCTTGCTCTCAAAAGAAGACTCTCAGAAGGAAGGAACTCAACTGTGTCATGTGTGGTAGTACTTCTCATCTGGCTAAGGGTTGCAAGTACAATCCCAAAAGTACCATCCACATGACCAAGAAGAACACTTCTGAGAAGAAGAAGGAACAAACAGCTTCGGAAGGAAAATCAGTTTCTTTCGGAAGCTCCAAAATGAAGAAGAAGACAGGTGAAAAATTGCCTTTGGAAGAAAAGTTGGTCTCGGAAGAAAGGAATGCTTCTGAAGTACTGAAGCTTGCTGCAGTGAAAGCAAGATCTTTCGAAGGTCCAGTCTCCAAAACTTCCAAAGTTGTCAAAACTTCTGAAGCTTTGAAGGTCAGGCCCAATCTTCCAAAGGTGGTGTGGAAGATGAAGGAAGACCATATGACTGAAAGTTCTTCATCAACAACAGCAAATGATCCTCAAAGCTTGAATATAGGATCACTTACTGTTACATTGTCATCAACTCATTTTAATAAGCCCAAGACCAATAAGGATTGGGTTTCTAAGTGTAACTAATCACCTCTTTTTATGTAGGAACAGTTAAAGACCAAGAAGAATGTTTGGATTATTGATAGTGGCTGTTCCAGGCACATGACTAGCAATGGTTCTCTGCTTCAAAATTTTGAGAAAATTGATGGAGGACCAGTTGCTTTTCAAGGGGATTCTGGTGGTTACATTTCTGGAAGGGGCAGAGTCACAAATGGTAAGCTCAGCATTGAGAAGGTAAACTTTGTTAAGAATCTTGGATACAATCTTCTGAGTGTATCATAATTTTATGATCAGAAACACCATATGCTCTTCAATGAGCAAGAGTGCATTGTTTTTAAGCCCGGGGTGGCCATTCCTCAAGAGCGTATCCTGCTCAGAGCCCCCAGGAGAGGGAACATGTACAAGATGGATTTACATGAAACATCTCCCTCAGGAGAAGTTTCTTGCTTTCTGTCTAAAGCAAATAGTGATGAGTCTTTTCTTTGGCATAAAAGAATGTGCCATGTAAACTTTAAGAACATGAATAAATTGATTAAGAATGATTTGGTAATTAGAATGTCAAAGAAAGAGTTTACAAGTGATGACCACTGTGTTACATGCCTGAAAGGGTAGCAACACAAAGTGTCTCACAAGGCAAAGGAAAACTCCATCACTACTCCCCTACACCTATTACATATGGATTTGTTTGGCCTCACCAGTGTAATGATTTTAGAAAGGACCTCTTACTGCTTAGTGATCACAGATGATTTCACAAGATTCACTTGGATCTTTTTCCTTAAAACTAATGATGAGACCCCTGATATCTTGAAGAATTTCATTCTAAAAATTAAGAATCAATCTGATCAGAAGGTCAAGACCATAAGATGTGATCAAGGAACAGAATTTAAGAACCAAATTCTTGATACATTTTGTGATGAAAAGGGAATCACAAGACAATATAATGCTCCCAGGACTCCTCAGCAAAATGGTGTTGCTAAGAGGAGAAACATGACACTTATTGAAGTTGCAAGAACCATGTTGTTTGACTCTAAACTGCCTATCACCTTCTGAGCAGAGGCAGTTAACATAGCCTACAATATGCATAATAGAGTTTTAGTGGTTAAGACTCATGGTAAGACTCCTTATGAGCTGTGGCATAAAGGAGACCATTTATTGGTTTTCTCAGGTAATTTGGATGTCCTTGCACCATCTTGAATACCAAAGATCAAGTAGCCAAATTTGATGAGAAGTCAGATGATGGACACTTTATTGGATATTCTTCCTAAGCTAAGGCTTATATAGTATACAATCTCAGAACTAGAGTAGTTGAGGAGTCAGCTACTGTGACCTTTAATGAGCACACTCCTAGTGTGAAAGGTTCTGGTCCGGATTGGCTATTTGATCTTGACTTAGTTACCAACTGTTTTAACAAGTCTTGTGAGAATGTTTTAGGATCTACAAATAATATATCAACAGGAGATCCTGACCCAAGATTTGAGCTGAGAAGACCAAGCAAGATTACTACTTCAGCTCCTTTGGTGACTAACCCTGCAAATGAAGATCCTATCAGCACAAACATGACAAATTCAGCTGATACATCTGAGGTGCCTTCAAATTCTAGCTCAGAGGTTCAAAACTCAGGTGAAGGAGCTTCAAATGTAGGAGGAAATGGAGGTGGTGATAGCGATCAAGAATTTCTTGATGCTGATAACCACTCCATAGAGGACAACATAAATGATGTCACATATTCATTGGATCAAGTCTCACATGATAAGTGTGTTGATGTGATGGGTGACACTCCATTTACAGATCTAAATTTCTCTAATTCGGATCTATCTAATCAACTTGTTGTGATCCCTCAACTAAGGATCCACAAGTCACATCCCACCACAAACATCATTGGAAATATTAAGACTAGGGTAAGAACAAAAAGACAAACCCATGACCAAAATGTTTGTTTGCACTCTTGTTTATTGTCCCAGATTGAGCCAAAAAAAGTTGATGAGGCTCTGAAGGATGGAAGCTGGGTTGAAGCTATGCAAGAAGAGCTACTTCAAATCAGAAGACAGAAGGTTTGGAACCTATGTCCTCTTCCTCAAGGGAAGACTATCATAGGAACCAAATGGGTTTTTAGGAGCAAGAAGGATGATAGAGGACTTGTCATGAAGAACAAGGCAGGACTAGTTGTTCAAGGGTACATACAAGAAGAGGAAATTGATTACACAAATGTTTTTGATCCTCTGGAAAGACTTGAAGCTGTAAGAATATTCCTGGTTTTTACTGCATCTAAGGATTTCAAGGTCTACCCACTTGATGTCAAGTGTTCTTTTTTGTATGGGGTGATTGATGAAGAGGTGTATGTCAAACAACCACCTGGCTTTGTAGACCCAGATCATCCTGATTATGTCTGCAAACTTGATAGAGCTCTTTATGGGCTGCACCAAGCTCCAAGGAAGTGGTATGAAACACTATCTCAGTATCTCTGCCAACATGGTTACAAGAGGGGTACTATAGATGGAACTCTCTTCATCAAAGGGATAGGGAATGACTTAATGCTGGTTCAAGTATATATGGATGACATTATCTTCGGGTCAACTAATCCAAAGCTCTGCAAAGACTTTGAGAGGCTGATGAAGAATAGATTTGAAATGAGTGCCATGGGGGAACTAAATTTCTTTCTAGGAATTCAAGTGAAGCAAGTTGACAATGGCATCTTCATAAGTCAGTCAAAGTATGTGCAAGACATAATTCAACATGACTGAATGTAAGGTTGCTAAGACACCCATAGCCAGAAACCACTCCCTAGGACTTGATCTTGAGGGGGAGTATGTGGATGAACATTGGGTCTCTTATATACCTAACAGCTAACAGGCCTGATATCATGTTTGCCACATGCATTTGTACAAGATATCAAGCCAACCCTAAGATGTCACACCTGGTTGCTGTCAAGAGGATTCTTAGATATCTCAAAGGTGCTCCCATGCTTGGCCTTTGGTATCCAAAGAGTTCTGACTTTAACCTGTATGCTTATACAGATAGTGACTATGGTGGTTGCAACATGACTGCAAAGTTTACATCTGGGAGATGTCAATTCCTTGGTAGAAGGATTGTCTTATGGCAATGCAAGAAACAATCCTGTGTCTCTGCATCAACTGTTGAGGCTGAATACATTGTTGCTGCAAGTTGCTGTGCTCAAGTGCTTTGGATTCAGAATCAGATGCTGAACTATGGATTCAACTTCAAAGAGTCTCCCATCCACATAGATAACAACAGTACTATCTCCATTACAGAGAATCCTGTGCAACACTCAAGGACCAAACACATCAACATCAAGTATCATTTGATTAGAGATAATTTTGAGAAGGAATTAATCAAATTAGTCAAAGTTAACACAAACGAACAATATGCTGATCTGTTCACTAAAGCTTTTGATGAACAGAGATTCAAATATCTTGTATCTGCTATTAGGATGATTAACTTTGAGTAATTTTTTTTTAAAAACTTAAATCCACTTTATTTCAAAAACCTGTGTGTCCATTTTATCACCTTCATAAGCCCGGTTTATTTTGAAAGAAAATTTTAATGATATTCCTTAGATTTTTGAAATTTTTCAAAACATATTTTCCTTCAGAAGATTTCAAGTTGCTTTCGAAAGAAATTTATGTCTTCAAATCAAGAACTACTTATAAGAAATTTACCTTCGGAAGAAATTCTGAGAATATCTTCTGAAACTTAAATATGCTTCTAAGTACTTGCATGTATTTGAAGGACAAATATCTTCCGAAAGCAATTAAGTCACGAAAGATTTATTCTCTTTAGAATAAAACTCCCAAGACTTAATATCTTCCGAAATCAAATATGTGTCGGAAGAAAAACTCTCTAAGTATTTTTCTTCCGAAGCCAAATTTTCACATTTCTTAAAAATATCTTCCGAAGCCAAATTGGCTTCGGAAGCTTTTTCTCAAATCTTCCGAAGCAAAAATTACCTTCGGAAGATTTTCAACTTCCAAGAAAACTATCTTTTTGGACGCTTTTTCAGAAATGGGACCTACTTTTGGATTTCAAACTTTATCCTTTTATATTAACTTTGTCTTAAATCTATTCTATATATATTCTCAATGGTTCCCCTTCTTCTCACTCTTTTCTTCTTCCACAAATTCTTGACCTAAAATTCTCTCAAAATTAACCTTCTTCTTCACCAACAAACTTCCGTCATGGCAAACATTGATCGACGAAACCAACCGGGTTTTACCATGCACCTTCACAGACAACACAATCAGGTTGCTTTGTTAGACTCTAAGAAAGATCATCATTTCTCAGAGGTTTGTCGATACCTTTCTGCGTCTCACTACTTCACCTCCCTTACCATTGATCCTCCTCTTTATGAGGATCAGTTACTTGCATTCTGGAGGACCTGCCAAGAGGTCACCATGGATGGGGAGAAGGCACTATCTGCTATAGTGCAGGGGAGGACAATCTTCATCACTCCGGCCATCATAAGCTCACACTTTCAGCTGGATGATGAAGAAGGTGAGTTGTCCTTTCCGAAAGCTGCTGTCAACCATTCTTTTCAGCAGATGGGCTATGAGGGTGACTTCTCAGTCAAAACCTTCAAGAAGGGGAAGGTCTCATCCAAATGGAAATACCTCATCCATGTCATCATACACAGTCTCTCCAACAAGCATGGAGGATGGGATCAAGTTCCAGAGGACCTCTCCTTCATAGTCTATGGAATGGTTCAGGGGGTGAAATACAGGTACTCTCAATTTGTCTATACAAATTTACTTGCTAATTTAGACTCCTTAGAATACTACAAGTTCCCGCGATATGTCCAGCACATTCTCAACTGTGAACTGGGCTCACAGTTGAGGGGAACAGGTAATATTCTTAAATTGGGACAGATGAAGCCCAACATCTTTAAAATACTAAGAAAGCCTACTATTGGCTTCTCCGGGGTAGAAACAGCCCTGGTTCCAAAAATGTTTGAGCTCATTGCTCAGGGTGGCAACCTAGCAGCACCAGCTAGTGTTGAACCCATACCCTCTACCTCAACTCCACCCCCACAGCCTCAAATTACCATCACCTACAAAAGAAAAACCAAACAAACTGCACCTGCTACTAAGCATATGCAGGTCCCCATATCACAACCCATACAAGAGGAAGTGGAATCTCGAGCTCCCACTTCCCTTGAGGAGCAGACCACTCCCATCTCTCAAATGATCAGTGTTGAGGTTCCTCATGCTTAGCCTGATAAGCTCACATCCCCAACAGCCTTAAGCCATCACTCTAAGTCTTAACACTCAAGTGAACAACCTTCAGGGAATAGTTACCACCCTCAGCCGCTGGACTTAAACCACCCAATTCCCAGCCTTGATTTCTATAATGATGAGGACTTGGGTTTCAGTGAGTACAATAAGTCTCTCCTTTCTTCCCACACTCAAGGAGAAATGAGTATTCCTGACTCACCCAGGTCTAGCCCATATCATCTACCCACAACTGAGATGGGTCTTCCTTAACATGTTCAGGAGATCCATATGGAAAAGGCTCTCACTTTAAAAAGTGATTACATTAGTAAGACCTCAACCATGGAAACCCAGCCTCTTAACACTTCTTTGGAAGTTTTCATGATGCAAGGGAAATCCGGCAGCCAAGAACACTATGCTGGTGATGAGGAAGAAGACTTTGGTCCAATTCTCTCATCCCCCAGTGATTCTTCAACTGAAGATGGGGGGATTCTGAAACATAGGGTGCACAAACTGACAAACACATGCACCTATCTAGTTTCAAAGATAGTTCACCTGGAGTCTCAGGTGACTGTCTTGCAGCAAAGGGTCAATAACCAGCAACTTGAGATCATCGATCTCAAGGGCCAGTTAGCTGAGAGACCCTTAAGGAGGACTCAACCAGGTCCACAAGAACCTGTGGAAGTGATGGATGACACCCCCAGCTCACCTATGCAAGAAGGTGATGCTACTAAAAAGGGGGAGAAAGTCCTCACAACCACAGAACCTGGGAGTTCCTCCTAGAGTATGGACATAAAGGAGTCACCAACCTCTCTTGCAATTGTCCAGACTCAGCAACCTCCTCAAGTCATGAACATAGACTTACTCATTCAACACTTGTTTGAGGAGGGAATTCCAAGAGCAATGTCTGCTCCCTCTGAGAATCCAATTATGGGATGGGGGTATGACACCAACAGAAGAGTTCTTGTGATCTGTAGAGCTCAGGGTCAACTGGAAATCTTCAACTTCTTACACCTAAGTTTCTATGAGTACATCAATCTGGTGAATCTTCCACTTGTCAACCCAAGCCACAACAAACAAGCTGAGAGATTAGCAAACCGGATTCAAAATAGGGTGCTAGAGGAATTCAAATTGAGATCAAAATTATATATACAGAGGCTAGCAGGTGAGATCTTTGGTCAACTGGATAGCTTCGAAGGGAAAACCTTGACTGAAGGCCCAGAGGTTGAGCCTGTGAACCTTGTGACAGGATCTCCCTCTGCACCCAGTACCCTGAGTGAGTCACCAGCTGGTGAAGGTGTCTCACAACCTCTCTCTGGCCAGAGCTTGACTACTGAACCAAGCAATGAAGGCCAAATTTCTCTCCACCCTGAGTCACCAAGGCCTGTGGTTGATAAAAGGAAAAGGAAATTAACTCCTAAGGAGTTGGAGGAGGAGAAGAGAGAGAGGAAGAGGAAGCTGAGGGGAGAGAGTTCAAGTAGGTCCCCAGGCTTCATGGAAGCTGCAATCCGGGCTGCCTATAGGCCAAATACTCAAGAAGATGAGTTAAGGGCAGCCAGGCTAAACTACCTGGGGACCAAGAACTACAACATAGATGAACTCATCTCTCTCCCCTTAGAAGAGTTGAATGAGCTGGCTGACACTGAGCTGTCAAAGGAGAGGAGGGAGGCAGAGGATGCAGCATTGCTCCTCAAGATTAAGGAAGAAAGGAGACTGAAAAGGCTCTACAAACATGCTTTTGTCCTCTCCCCAGTTCAAGAAAGTCTTGAGATAGAGACTGTGGCACAGGCACAACCTCAGGTAGATAGGGAAGCTGAAAGAATGAATATGATCAACTACCTGAGTGCCACAGGACTCCATCAGGCAGCTGCACTTCTTCCCTTATCCTTTGAGTACATAGAGTTTGAATATCTTAAGCAGCTGGAGGAAAAAGCCATAAAAGAAAGAAAAGCTACTAAGAGAAAGCTAAGGGAAGAAGCTGCAAGGTCAAGGGCCATCATCCACAAAAGCCAAAAGAAGCCTGAAGATAGACAAAGGATAATGAGCTTTTTGAAGCTGTATGGATTCTCCAAAAGGAGGCTTGGTCCTATGTCTCTATCCATAATGGATGAGCATATAAGGGTGATCAAGCACAAGATCAAAAGGGGAGAGCTTGTGGACTTACATTCTCCACCAAATCCAGCTCAACCTGAAGTTGAGGTAAAGGTTGAACCCACTGAGACAACACAACCTGAACCTAAAGCTGTATCTCGGCCAACTTCATCTTCTGATCCACAGCAGGGTCCTCTTCTCTTTCCTTCTGAACCTGTGAGAGAAGAGAACCCAACTGAGAGGGACACTACTGAACAATCTGGTGCTGAAGACCAGTCCTTTCAGTTGAAATCATCAAAGAAGAGAAAAAGGATGCCCAGAATAACCCCTACAAAGAAAAAGAAAACTAAGGCATCCACCTCTACACCTCAGGATAGTTAGAACATCCTGAGGAAGTGCATGAAGAGGCTGCTCAACCAACTCCCATCAGAGTAGAGCCTCTTGCAGTTGGAAGACCCGTCGTGTCCTGGAGTTTTGCTAACAATCCAGACAGATGGTTTGTCACTAGAGATCAAGGAGGTCAAGATGTCTACTTTCAGCAAGACATGATTGCCCTTCCTTTGCATGATCTCTATGACATGAGAAGATTCTATGAGAGTTTGAAGGATCCTAACCATATGATGAAGAGAGGTTTGCTGCTGATTCTAATAAGGACTATCAACATTTGAAGAATCTCTCTAATTTGGTAGCATCAGCCTAGGGGGAGTTTGTAAGGATCTATCTGAAGATTATGAGGCTGATGCAACCAAAGATCTTCCAATATGCACTAAGAAACAAGGATGAACTTGCTGCGGAAGCTTTACACTCTGTAAAACTCTGAGTGTAAAGTCTTCCGAAGTCAAAAGTTTAGAAGAAATTACTTCGGAAGCTTTACACTTAACAGAAAATATTCCAAGTGTAAAAACTTCCGAAGCCAGAGGCCAAGTTCTTCCGAAGCCAAAGATGAAGTCTTCCGAAGCTTCAAAGACAAAGTCTTCTGAAGCCATTTGCTATGAAGACTGATTTCTTCGGAAGACAGAGAAAAGATGATTTCTCTGATCTACTTTTGATAAAGCTGACCAACTTTCTGCTACAACTCTGATAACTCACCAACTTGTATGAGTTGGTGAAACTTCCATGCTTTAGTGAATAGTAGATAAAGTATTTGTATGTAATTTTCTTCTTTTGTTCCTTTAGACTTTCTTGTACTAGGAAAAGTCAGTGAGCTATGGCATGTCATAGTCACTAGTCAAAAGGCAATCTGCCTTTTGACTCCAGATTGATCTTGTTGTTTAGATCAGTCAATTCCAACTGTCCTCCAAGTATTGACGGTTTTAGGTTGTGGTATAAAAGAGTCTCAGGTCCTTGTATTTTAATTATGCTTTGAACACTTGTAATAGAACTTGAGATCAATATACAATATCCTTGAAAACTAATACTTGTGTTATTGTTCTTTGAAAACTAATACTTGTGTTATTGTTTTAAGTTCTGTCTTATTGTTACTTGTGTTCCTTGTATCTTCAAAGTTTCATGTTCCCTATTTGAACTGTTAAGTGATCCAAGATCACTCCTCTTATAAAACTAATTATAGTTAACACCCTAACCCAGTCCTGCAGAACGTGTAATGGAAGCCGAAGGTGATTTTTGATGACATCGTGGCTACTTCTTTCTTGTGGATCAAGCATAGGGGTAATTTTCACTCGTTTGAGTGGAGTAACTGGTGTAATGTTAATGTTTCTTTGTTTTTGTAAACTTTTTGTGTTCTAGCTTCTTGCTAGTTTTTTTTTACTCTAATGCGCGTTGCTTTTGCTTGTAAAAAAAAGTGATGCGCTTAGTCGAACAGAAAACGAAACATGAAACCGACAAAATAAAAACTGCATTTCCCAAATTAATTTCTAGGGTTCTTTGAAACAGAAAGCCATGAAATAGAAGCGAGCACTCAGTGAGTTTTACTTTTTGTCCATCAATTCGGTTTTTGATTAAATTAACAAATACGAACAAAAAAATTTGTTGGTTTAGTTAAACGAATCAACATGAACACATATTTTGTTCGTTTATTTACATTCATGAACGTTCGTTTATGTTCGTTTATTTACATTCGTTTGCTTACGTTTGTTCGTTTATGTATTGAAACAAAATTTCATGTACATATATCTTTTAGAGTTTTTTAGATGAGTCACTATTAATGATTTATTGATAAATTATTAAGGATTTTTGATAAAATCATATTTTTGATGAATCATGTATATTTGAACTATTAATTTACTTGTGTTGTTTTTTGATAAAATATGATGTGCTAGACTTGTTCGTTTGTGTTCATTTATGTTTTTTAATTAGTTCATTTATTTTTATTTGTTTATGTTCATTTACACTCGTGAATGGTTCGTTTAGCTTTTTAACGGATGAACATGAACAAACACAAGCATTTTCACTTTTTTAATTAACAAACACGAACAAAAAATTGTGTTTGATTATGTATTCGTGTTCGGTTAAAGTTAAATGAACAAACTCGAACAAGCACATGTTCGTGTTTGTTCGGTTCGTTTACAGGCCTACATAGTAGTCCATTTAATCTACAGTTATATAAATGATAATGGAATCAAATTGAAATCGTTAGTTCTAATCTGTCTTTTTGTTGCTATTGTCTTTAGAATTGTTTATCTACATTGATCTTTTGCTTAAGAATGATACTAGCTTCTTAAAAAAGAATAATACTTGTTGTACCCGGTGAGAGAGATGTTGGTCGTTAAATGGTGTGCAACAAGGCCAAATGCCCAAAAATGTCATAAAAATTCTACGAATTGTTGTTAAAGATAAAGGAATGATACTTGCTATTGATTTTTTGATTAAGAATGATAATTACAAAGATTTTTAAAAAATGACATTTGCGTATTTTATTATATATCATGTCTACCTCCAAGCATTACAGTGTTGTGATTAGGTCCGACCGGGAATCGCCATGGCCACCAGTCTGATTAGGTGTAGTTCGTTTTGGAGGCATTGAACCAGCCGGTTTATCCCGAATTGGCAATTGGAACCGGTTGAACTGGGGAGTCGGAGCGGTTGGATTGTTTTTTTATATATATATTTAAAATTTTCAGTATTTTTTACAGGTATTCATTAAAATAGTTATAATTTTATCCGGTTCTCATAACCGGTCCTACCAGTAAACCAGTAAGGCGTCCGGTTCACTATCCGATCCGGTTAGCAAGTATCTAATAGGGTGTAGCTCAAAGTCGCATGTCTCCCTTCGATAGCATATATATAGTAGTGAGTAGCTTGAAGCCAATCTTCCCGGTCGGGGCCTTAAAGGTAAGTAAATCGGTTTCCTTTTTGTTGTCTATTGTTTTGGTTGGTCTGCAAATGATCTACGATATATACATGTTCTGAATACGTTGGTTTCATCGTTTAAGAATGCAGTTAATTTTACATATGTAGTCGAATAAATTGTCACTTTTGACTGGTCCAAATTTTATTTGTTTTAACATGCTACTTTTTGTCGTTACAGATAAAAAACTCTGGATCTACCACTAGACACATACGATAACCTTTGTAAGGCTATCCACAATGATGTGGTTCTTCACCGCATGTCGGTGACGTGGAAGGTGCATGCTAGAAGGTGCACACCACCTACGACGGTGTTCGTTACTTTTGTGGTTGCCTCATTTGATTTGTTTAAACAAATATTTTTTCATATACAATAAAGAAAACCTTTTTTCATTTGTATTTACGATGGTTGATAATTATTGTATAAATAAGATAATCTTAACTAATACATAGTTAAACTATTAATTTTTTATTTAGAGTTAATCTCGATTTTAGTCCCTGATTTTTGCAAATTGTCTCCATTCGAGTACCAATCTTTAATTTGTCTCCATTATTGGCTTAAGTTTTAAAAATCGTCTTTATTTTCGTCCTTTTGACTGACGGTGTTAACATGTTCTGTTAGATTTTTTTGAAAATGCTAAAATACCCCTAGAGGCAATAATAATTAATAAAAAATCTCACTATCTTACTTTCTAATTTCTCTCCCTCCTACAACCACCTCCACCGCCACCTTAAACAAACACACCACAAAGACCACCATCACTACAAAGAACCACAGTCGTATTTACACAATAGTAGCACCATTCTACTAGGCTTCCATTTTTGTGGTTGTAGCTGCTGTGGTGGTCGATTGCTGTTGTTGCGGTGCTCGACGGCCGGTGCTGCAATGATCAATGGGTGGTGATGCAGTGATCGATGGTCGGTGTTGCGATGGTGACAGTGTGATAGTGGTGGTGGAGAAGGTGACAGTAGCATTGTTGATGGTCGGTGTTGCAGGGGACTAGAATTGAAGAAGAAGGAGAGGGGGAGGGGGTGTGTCTAATACAAACATAGATATATCTATTTTAGTATTTAGTTTTTAATATTGAATGATGGGTATTTTGGTCATTTGGCAATCATTTAACAAAAAATTGTTAATATTATTAGTCAAAATGACGAAAATAGAAACAATTTTCAAAACTGAGGCCAATAATGAAAACATATTAAAGATTGGTACTCGAATGGAGATATTTTATATAACTCGGGGAACAAAACCCAGATTAACTCTTTTATTTAATTATTGAAATTATTGTCATTTAAATCTTTAATAAAACAGTTTGCCAAAAATATAAATACTAATTATTATATTAATAACACATAATAAAAGATAAATAAAAATTTAAAACAAACAACCAATAAGAATTCCTATCGTGCTCGTCTTCCCTTGGATTTATCATGTTTTAGATTTACAAAATGAAAGTTGTGAAGTGAAGAACTGAAGATAGACATTTGGATATTTATAACTGCTTTTAAGAATAGCCGATAGAATTTATTTCCTTTATATTTAAGTATGGTTTATTTAGTTAGTTTTTAAGTATTTGTTTTATTTAGATATTTACCTTAAATAAATAATAGATTTATTATATAAATTAAAACTAGTGATGTGGAAATAAAAGAGGTATTTATGAGAAGCAATAGTTTGATAGTATTAAAAGTGAAACTTGTTTATGGGAAAAATAGATAAAAGTTTATGTGACAGCCGATTGTATTTGTTTTTTAGAAAAATGGGATGTTAGCATGATCATAAAAAATTAGATACAATATTTATAAGGGTTAATTTTGTAAAATAGTAATTAGGTTTCCGTATTGTTCTAATTAGCTCACTCGTAATTTTTTTGATCCAATCAGATCATTAAAATATCAGTATTGTTATAAATCGGTTATCATAAACTGTATAATATTTTTGAAAACTTGAAATATTTAAAAAATTAATAATATTTATACAAAACTGAATTCTTAAAAAAAAAGCTGTGAATTATTTAAAAAATTTTAAAAAAATATAAGTGACCTAATTGGAACACTTCTAAAACTTTAGTGCCGTAATTGGAAGAAATAAAAATATTAATCACCTAATTAAAACAAATAAAAATATTAGTAAAAACTAATTAAAACACTCCTAAAACTTATTACTATTCTGTAAAGTTTTTTTCTATTTATATATACACCGAGCTTGTGTTTTAGATTTTTTTTTTGGTAATTAACTAATTCTATTAAACAATTTCGAGGTCTTCAAGTGCGAGTGAAATTAATTTACCTTCATATTTCGAGCTTGTGTTACTGATTTTGTCCGATTTTATTGTTCTGGCAGCTTCATGCTCTCTTATGTTTGCTTTAGCGTGGTGATGATGTTCGTTTCATTTGAATTTTTTTGTCTATGATCATCAGAGAGACACGATCTGAGACGATATATGTTGATGATTGTGTAAATCGATGATGATGGTTGTACACACATCTGAGGCCACTCAATGTTACAGTTTCTATCTGATTTCATTGTTCTTAATGTAGACCCGTGTCGATGACTATGAACAATCTCATCCGAGGCCGATTGTGGTTAGGTATATCATTGTTTCAATGTTAGAGGGTGGAATATGTCGAGTTGCTGCTTATTTGTGATGAAAGTTGGTCCATTGGGTATGTTGTTTGACGAGCCATGATGATGTGACCGGTGTTGTGTCGGTTGCCTGGGCGTGGCTGCCGTTCATGGCTAGCAGCCGCAACCGAACGCCATTTCTGAGCCCGATGTGACAGTTATTGTGATGTCCATCACACCCGCAACGCACTTTGTCGGAGCACACTAGTTAGTATCAATATTCTTATTGCTTAGGCTTATTGGAACCATTAATGTAAACCGATAGAAGTAAAATTTTTAATTTACATGAAATTGTGGGCAGTGTCTTATTCATAAGAAAGCCTGGGGACTAATATGTGAAAGCTTGAAAGATAAAAATGACAGTATGTTTATGCTTTTTAGTTGAATTGATATTGGAATGTGATGAAGTATGTTTCATGTGGTGTAGTATTAAAAGTGATTTTGGATGATTCTCTTAAGTTATTAAATCATAACGTGTTGTGATAAGTTACACATACAACCTATTGATCTAAACATCAGACATAATTAATATATAATGAGGATAGAAAATTAATGACCTGTTTAGCATATAATGACCTTAGTTATCATGACGGATAAGTATATAATGAAGAGAAAACAAAAGCAGAAGAAACAAACAAAAAAAAGAGTTACATAGATGATGGGGTTTATCATTTAGGATGAAGTTATTCTACAAAGTGTATTTTTGTTACAAAGTGTGAGAAGACACAATGAGGCTAAAAAAAGTCACAAAAAAAAATATATCTCACAATCTAAATCGAATTTCAAAAAAGTACTTCGGAGTTTCTGTTCCTCTCGTTGTCATCTTTCAGAAAAAAATAAAAAATAAATAAAAAAAATTCATTGTGTCTTTTATGAGACAATGATGTTATTGTGTCTTTCATAATGACACAATGACGTCATTGTGTCTTTCATAATGACATCATAAATGACACAATAAAAAAACGTTAATTTTTTTATTTTTTTTTATTTTTCGTTTATTTTTTTTCTTAGTGAGAACGGCTATGAGAACAAAAGCTTGAAATTACTTTTTTGAAATTCGATTTAAATTGTGAGATATTTTTTTTGTGACTTTTTTTTTACCCATTGTGTCTTCTCACACTTTGTAGCAAAAATACACTTTGTATTTGAACCATCTTCTATCATTTATGTGAGTGAAATTGGAAAATAAAATTCACATGCCTTCGTTTTTGAAAAGGAAAAGTATTTTGGCTTGAAATTAGCTAAAAAATACACTTGAAAGTTCAAAAATGGGGCTTTTAAAACGAAACGAGTTGCATTTGGGTTGCGTCTATGGACCTAGGTGGGCTGTTTTGTGGGCTTTTGACAATGGAGAATAATTATTATTACTTATTTCAAAAACCAACTCATGTGCTATAGGGTAGTTTTGTAATTTCTAAAATTGGCCACCAAGGTTTTATCTTTTCTTAAAGGTAAAGTGGATTTAATAATCCAAACTATTACTCATTGGCCAATAATAATCCATAATTCCAAACTATTAATGTGGCCAGTAATAATCTCAACTTTCACTTTTGTTACCAACAACAGTCTTATTAACATAATTATTAAATATTTATGTTTGATTTGCACTCGATTTCGTTCACGATAATGATTATAAATGAAATGAAAAAACATACAAGCTAAATCGAGCTTAAACTAAATACAAATTGAGTGTGAGTGTATGATAGTTATACTACTGGGATTACCATTGGTAACAAAAGTGAAAGTTGAGATTATTAAAGGCCAAATTAATAGTATAGATTATTAACAGCCAATGAGTAAGAGAGAGAGAGCCTGGCTTCAAAATTATCAACAAATATTATATTAGTTTCCAAAAATTATTTAATAGAAATTATACATAACTTTGAGAGATGCCAGTTTGACCCCTTCAAGTTTCTAAATCAGCGTAATTCGATTTCGTTTACGTTTTGAAGTAAATTTTGTTCCGAATACTAGTTGGGTGAAATATAAATGCTTTGGTGATAACTTTTATGTACTCTTTGAGTTTGTCTATGTTTGGACGTAGATTTTGTTAGAAAATAAGTGAGGTCAAATACAATATGTTTTCGTTCGACGATATAAATTCAAGTAACTCTAGACGTAAATTAAGTTTGAAAATAAGTCAGGATAATTGTATTATATACTTTATCACACTGTGTACGAGTCGCCACAACACGCGGTATATTTACTAGTTGACATAAAAAGACTAAACCTATTACAATTTAAAAAAAAATTGAATAGCAGCAGAATAGAAATAGCCCATTCTCCCCCTCGTAACTTTTTAAGTAAAATTAATAATTGGGACACAAATGGGCTCAACTTAAAAATTGGTCAGTGTGGAATTTTGAATGATAAAAATGGGCCAGTAGATTTTTTCAAACAGTGTTCTTATGGAGTAATAGCCCATTCTCCTCCTCGTAACTGCCTTGGCCCAAGGCCCAATAAGAGGCGTCGTGCAATTGTGCAAATGAAACATTAGAGGTTGTTTGGTAGCATCTGAATCAGCCTTTTAATGGTTCAGATGGCTTAATGGTTCAACATTTAATGGTTCAGACTGTTTATTTCGCGAGCAAATGTCTGAATGGTTCAGACATTTGCCTCTGAATAGTTAAGTATTATATTAATGCTGAATGGTTAAGCATTATATTAATGCTGAATGGTTAAGAGATCTAATACTGAATGGTTAAGACCACTTATCTGAATTGGTCAGACATTTGACTTTGAATAGTTAAGCGATATACTAGCTCTTAATGGTTCAGCACTTAATGGTTTAGATCTTTTATTGGTTCAGAACTTAATCATTCAGAAATTGCCAAACAACCCCTTAGTTTGTTTGACCCAGTTGAATATTCTTCTATGTCATTGCCTTTTAATTCCATTTCTCTCTTATATATATTTTAATTAAGACGATGATTACACAATTAACTTATAAAAAGTGGTTTTCACCAATAGACCAAACCACAGTATCTATCGTAATATGATGTATTAATGTTAAGAAATGGGAACCGAATCGTGGACACGTGTAAACTTATGATGGCCTAAAATAATGTGTGGTTTTGTATTAATAAATTAAAATAACAACTAAGAGAACAAAACTAGACATGAGAAAAACGAATACAGATAAGTAACCTAGGCTTCGAATTCTCTTAACTTACGCTAAACATTTTAACTTTTGCTTTATGATGATTGTTCCTTGATTGGACTAATCCCCTGTCAAGAATGAAACTTAGTGAAGCAAATACTTAAAGCTAGAGCCGGCGCTTAGGGGAGGTGGGGTGGGTGATCGCCTAGAGGTTGATCTTTTTAGGGGTCTGGAATTTTTGAAAAAAAAATTATATATATTATATATGTGTGTATTTTAAAAAAAAAACTATAAAACTATTAATAAACTCATTAAAAAGACCCAATAACATTTTAATTATTTTAACATATTAAACTTTATCTTAGAGCTCATTAACAATCTAAATAGTTTAGCCCGATATCATTTACTCTATCTAAACTCAATTTAATATACTACTATGAAGTTCCATCAACTATGTAAAGTGTCAAATACAAACTAACTCCCTACTAAGGTTCATCTTCCATAATCAAAAGAAAGCTAAATGCTATAGACGCACGCTAACCACCAAAGGTTACGAAGCAAACTCCAACCAAATCAACTTATAACTTTGAACAACGTAAACACCACAAAAAAGATGTACCTCCCGCTAGCGTAGCCTATAAATACTCATTGATAAATAGAAAAGATCATGACAAACACTTAGGCCCTTTTATTCATATCTAATTCTATGATGGTATACTTAATCAGCCAACTATACCATTAAATTCATCTATCACCCGTTAAAATTTCCGGCCCTAGATTGACAACTAAAAGTTAACAAACAAGAAATAGCTAAAATCAACCGATGAGTATTCTATATACCATATCAATAACAACCACACCAATCAAATATATAATCAATTCGAAAAAGCATACGATAATATCACAGTAGTTAAAAAAGTCAAAGCTACACCAATTCATTGAGGATGTTGATAATGTTAATGGAATGTGATCATAAAGAGTGTGAGCATATGTAACAAGGGTTGTAGGAGGACACTTGTTTTAGCGATTTGATGTATTTAAAGAGCTAGAAATAATAAAACCTAATTTGATCAAGAAGCATCTATTATCAAGATCGTGGAAAAAAAATCTTCGAGATACTCATTGGTTAAAAATAGATCGAAATTGGGGAAACTATATAACTGTATTAGTCTCGCTAATGTAGCTTTCTCTATACTATTTGATTTTTGATGTTTCTTTATTGTTTTACTTGATCTATCTAGTAACTTGCTAGAGTATTATTCTACATGGTTTATGATTTTGCTATGAATTTTCATCCGTTATTTTAAAAAAGTATCGTATGAAGAATACGTGAATCAGCTCTTTTACAAAAACTAACTCTACCAATCATGTTTGCCATAATTCTGGTCATATAATAAAAAATAATAGCTATAATCTATTTAGTCAAATGTCATATAACCATAAGTCCATGAGCAAAGGTTGAAATTTGAAGCTACTATTGAATGTTTTGGAAATTTAATTATTTTAACCAAAAAATAAAAATATATATCAACAACTCATTTGAAGTCGACTTGTCACTCTAAAGGATTGCCCTTTATACAAAATCTCTAACTTGAGAAAGTTAAGTTTATGGGGGTGTTTGGGATTCCTTCTGAAATAACTTATTAACTTATTAACTTTCTCAATAAGTTAATAAGTTAGTATGGACTGACTTATTAACTTATTTTTCTCATAACCATCACATTGTCAAACACTATAAAATAACTTTTTGATTTTTTAAAAGTTAATAAGTGAATAAGTTGTTTTGATAAGCAATCCCAAACACCCCCTATGTTAATCTAAGCTTAATCTCAATTTGATACACATATCAAGATGGTTAAATGTTAACTGTATATATTCAACTAGATTTAGTGAACCCGTGTATTACACGGGTTAAATAAATAAAATATTAAATAGAATAAAATTGTATTAACTTTTAAACTTAACTTTTTAAAGTTTTGTTTTTAAACTTTTAAAATTGAATAAATATATAATTTAAATTATGTATGAGTAAGGACTATAAGTAATGATATTAACTTTTTAAAATTTTATTTTTAAACTTTTCTTGTTTTCTCCCAAAAAAATAAGTTAAACATCCGTTTCAAAACAAAACATGTTAAAAAATATCATTTTTAAAATATTTTGTATTTAAAAAACAGTATGATGATTTAGAAAAAAAAAAATTTATAAAAATTTGTTTCTCTAAAAATAAACATTAAAAAAATATCTATTTCAAATTTTTGAAAAATTATTTTTAATCAAAAAGAGAATTAAATAATAAAATTAGTAATTAATAAAATTATTTAATAGGTGAGAGAAGCGTGAAAATTTTGTTAAGAATAAATATGATGTTGTCATGTGACAATCCTAGTTACCCTTTTATTAGAATATGTTGATGGATTTAGAGGAATATCAAAAAAGGTATTTTAGGAAGATTTAAAATCAGTCGTATTCGAGGATGATTCGAAACCTCTTTCTCTTAGGCAATATATTATAAATAATAATACGAGTAGTGTTAACGGTTTTGAAAAATATATAGAACAAATCTTTTTTCAAACTTAGAAATAGAAAAACAAATGGTTTAGTCCCTATATGATTTTAGTTAGGGTCGTAAACGAACCGAACATTCAGTGAACAGTTCATGAATCGTTCGGCGGGAAGTTCTTTTATGTTCGTTCGTTTAATAAATGAACGAACACGAACAAGAAAATTTCATTCGTTTAGTTAAATGAACGAACATGAACAGAGCTTGTTTTCGTTCATTTATGTTCATGAACGTTCGATAATGTGTTCGTTAACGTTCGTTTGTGTTCGTTCGTTTAAAAGTTATGTTTAAAATAATCATGTTACGTAATTATTTATATTTGGTGGATATTACATAATCGATATATGATGGTTTGTATTTGTATGTTTTAGAAATTTCATTTGTTAATTAATGTTGATGAATATTTGTGTGCGTTCGTTTGCCTTCGTTTATGTTCGTGGACAGTTCATAAACAGATTTATTTTATTAATTAACGAACACGAACAAGGAATCTCGTTTGGTAAGCGTTCGTGAACAGTTCATGAACAAATTATTTTCTTAATGAACGAACATGAACAAGGTCTCGTTCGTGTTCGTCTGGTTCGTTTACAACCCTAATTTTAGTTGAAAAACAATGTAAATGACAACTATTAATGTAAATTTCTTTAATTCGGCAATTAAAATCAAGTTTGCCATATTCAACAAGTTGTAATGATACTATCATGATCCTCAATTACTTCTCCCACAATAAATTAACATAGTTGGACTTTAGTGAATTGATGATGTTCACGCCAATTAAACCAACTATTAATTAAACTCACGCGATGTATCATATTTGCGTTATTTGTTTACCATATTATAACATATGTAACGTTCACGCGTTACTATGATGACATTAACGTGGTTAATTACGTAAAAGAAGCGTGCGAAGTTACGACGTCTCGGTTCTCAAGATTGAACGTAGAGTTAACACGTCTTGCGGTGTTGACATAGACATGCTAATCAACGCAAAGAGAATCTTATGAACTTGAAGTGGCTCATTTTCTAATATCGAAATGCAAATAAAATAACACGTTAAGAGTATATCCGGAAATCAAGAAAAAGTTATGTCGTCGTAAATATGAGCATTAAGAATCACGAAAGCGAATTAGAAAAATAAAATTATATTATATTTTCCCAGCCACCATTTTAAATGATGTTTACATCGACTCAATTTTGAATATCAAAACGTAAAAATAAAAATACATGTGATAACAATATTAAGTGAATAAACTACAACCACAATTAATTCAAATATATTACATATATTTAAATACAATATTAGTTGAATCTTGAAAACGTTAAATAAAATTATGTTATATCAATTTAATTTATTTGAACTTTGTTGGATATTAATTATGTGCTGTAAGTTAAAACTAAATAAAACTATAGGATAGAAAACAACATACCACCAATATATGCAAAATAATAAAAAAAAATTGATGTCCTAGGATTAGAACCTGCAGTATTAGCTTTCGGTTGCATGAGTTTAACCATAGCATTCAAAGTATGTTATTTATATTTATATGAGTATATTTTATACTCTAAAAAATCTAAAAAATGTACGAGTGGTTGTGTGTGGATGGAAGAGAATGTTACTGTTTATATCTATACTTAAAGAATCACTGTTCAAAACTTACAAATTTTTAATATTTTGAAAGTTGTTGTGAATGTAAGAAAAAAATAATGATAAAGGTATAAATAATTATTATTTAATTAAAAATAAGAAATAAAAATAATAATTTTTAATATAATTATAAGAATGGATATGAAGGACCGTGAACCACCAATCTTACATACAATTTGTTTAATAATTTATTTAGCTGTCAAAATAAGACTACGTACGTCAGATCAGATAACGATCCGGCCTCTCCCTGAACCCTCTAAGCAAAGCGGAACCCAGGTCAAGCACCGGATACGCTATATAGTATAATGTAAAATGAATCGTTTGTAAGCATAATTACACAACACATTATGATAGTTAAGTGATGTATATTACTATGTTATTTATAAAAATATGAGAATTATTTGTTACAGTAATTACATACATAATAGCACTAAAACACATATATAGGGATGGAAAAACTAAATAGAAATTTAAATTGCCTCATAAATTTTAAGCGCGGCCTCTACGTTTAACAGATTTTGGATGATTGATCGTATCGATTCAATTGTTAGCATAAACTTACATGTATAAATAGACACAACCGTCCCAATCTCAAATCCACCGGGTCCGGTTCAACTGGCTCACCGATCCAACCAGTTCAAATAAAAATAGCCTGAAAAATATAACCAGACTGTATATTACCAGTTTCCAGTCCACCAGACTGGTCCAGTCTAGTTCTGAAAACACTAGGGCACGTTTGATTCACAGAATATTTTGCAAATGAATTAGAATTAGAATTGAAATGAAATCTTGTTAAAATTGATAATACGTTCGTTGAACATTTCATAGGTAATTGAAAGGAACGTGAATTCTAATGAATATAAAAAAATATTATAATTTTATTTTCATACATTGACCAGTCAAACATAATTTTAAATAAACAGTTTTCCTTTTTAAATTATTAATAATTTTATGAATCAAACGTAAGTAAGTTTACTTATTTTGAAATATATTGTCATCGATCATTAACAGAATCTAATCATGTGTGATAATCACGTTTACAGTATCCAACCACCTCTATACAAAACCTAATCACTTCACAATTCAACACTACACACACTTCACTGCGCCATTAGAGACAGATCTACGATTCTCTCACACACTAACAACTCAACAATGGCGTCATCGTCTTCCTCCGGCGGCACCACGGCGGCGACGGAGACGGTGACGGCGACGGCGACGGCGACGGAGAAGTTGAAGAAAGGAGGATTAGGATGGATAGAGTGGCTAAGAGGTTGGTTCTATTTGGCATACGAGATGCTCTTTCAGAGAATAATGGCGTCGCATTTGCAGAATCCGATGCCGTTGCCTCCGATCAATGATCTCACTTGCATTATCACCGGATCCACCAGTGGTATTGGTCGAGAAACTGCTAGGTATATTTTATTTCATCTTCATTCGAACTATTAGCAGTGATAGTTGATAGTTGATTCAGGTTTTAGGGTTTTGGAGAGTAGGATTTCTGACGAACTGTAAATTATGTTTATCACTGTTGGTGGTTGATGATATTTTGTACTACCAGTAATGACCGGTAACAATCTCAACTTTTATTAACATGATAATCGAATATTTACACTTGAATTGCACTCGATTTTCTATTTGTTGCTCATTATGAGTGATATGAAGAAAAAAAATACAAGCGAAATCGAGGTGAAAATAAATGCTGATCGAGTGTGAATCTATGATAATAATGCTACTAGGATTGCTATCGGTGATAAAAGTGAGAGTTGAGAGTGTCACTAGTCAAATAGTATGGATTATTTTCGACGAATAAACATTTACACTTGATTTGCACTCGATTTTCGCTCATTATGTACGAAATGGAAAACAGCATACAAGCGAAATCGGGTGAAAAATAAATGCATATTGAGTGTGATTCTGTGATAACTATGCTGCTATGATTGCCATTGATAAGAAAAGTGAAAGTTGGGAGTGTTATTGGTCAAATTAATAGTACGGATTATTATCATCGGCAAATGGTTAATAGTTTGGATTATTAAAATTAATTTTTCCTTATTGAAATGAAATAAGTTGAATGAAGTAAGGTAGAACATAAGGAAGATGGAATGAACAGGGGAAACAGTAGTTTATGCCTCGTCTTTTACATATAGATTATCATCCTTGTAGCAGTTAGAGTTTGTTTAATCATAATTGATTATATTGTTCTTGGAATTTAATCAGACAGATGGCAGAATCAGGGGCTCATGTTGTTATGGCAGTTAGAAATACCAAGGCAGCCCATGAACTGATCAGGAAATGGCAGGATGAATGGTCTGGAAGGGGCCTTCCTCTCAATATTGAGGTATATATTAACCACATATTAAGCTTTTCTTTCACTTAATAGGTGTTTGGTTTGAGTGTAGTGGTATGGGTTTGATAGCAATAAAATTGGGAATCATACATACCCAAATAATGGATTAATGGGGTTGGGTTTGAAAATCTATACCCTTTCTTGTTTCGCTCCACCCTGTTACCATACTGATAGTGATTTATTACTGCAAACCAACCGCCATGTTATTTTGGGCTTTCTATAAATCAAGCTTATTGAATTTCTGCAATCAAGGTGATGGAACTGGATCTTCTCTCATTGGCTTCTGTTGTGAGATTTGCTGAGGCGTGGAATGCACGCTCAGGACCTTTACATGTGCTGATAAATAACGCAGGGATATTTTCTATAGGAGGTTAGTGTGCGCTGCCTGAAGTTTTTGTCACGTTTTTTTTTAACTAGTGTTTGATAACTGTTTAACTCACTTCCTATCCATGACTTGCATGTGAACTTGTAATTTCAAGTTGAAGTAAGAAAAACTATTAATACTTTAATAAGACTGGAAAAAAGATGCTTCAATTGCAGGGAACTAAAAAGCAAATAATAGAAAAAAAATGTAATAAAATGAAATAGGTATTGATTGTGTATTAGCCATATCATAGGATATAGAATTTGATGAGAATGCCAAGAAATCAATATTCTACGTTCAATAAAGCAAGAAACCTAAGTAAATGCTAGCCCTCTTTGTAATATGTGATTTTAATATCCAAACAATTGGATGCATAAAATACGCTCCAATCAAACCAATTTGCATGGTTCACCAAATGCATCTATTAGAAAAAGAATTATCGTCACTATTAAGAGCTGATATAAATTGGAAAATGGAAGACAAAAACCTAATCAAGTAACCTATGAATAGTTTTACAACCTCGGTTGACATAACTATTTTGTTTCCAAATAGATAAAACATGAAAGCCAAGTGAATTTTGAAATTATGCTTTATTAGCTATTTAACTTTGAAACTTGAGTTCCATTATGATTTGACTAGTCAACATATGTTTACTTCTCCATAAACCTGTTTGTAAACCATGAAAACATCAAAATCAAGTTCACAATATATAATCAATATTTACAGAAGTCTGCAAATGAGTTTTGTTTTCTAAAAAACATGATCAATTGCCAAACACTGTTTTGTTCCAAACACTTCTTTTTATCTATAGAAGTTGTAAATGGAGGGTTTGCCGTTTGGCACAAGCTGCCTTGGTTGTTCTGGGGATGATGGTCAAGCCAACGGAACTTTTAACTTTTATATGCTAATGCGATTTATTATTATTATTTTTTATTATAGAACCACAGAAGTTTTCAAAGGATGGATATGAAGAACACATGCAAGTGAATCATCTGGCTCCAGCATTGCTTTCGGTGCTACTATTACCATCCCTCATACGAGGTTCTCCTAGTCGAATTGTAAACGTGAACTCGATTGTAAGTTTTCATCTAATTTTTATGCATCTCTTGCTTTATATATATTCGCTTATTTACAAGCTTTTAATGGTTATTTTTTGTCAATAATGTAAGTTTAATGAGTGCTTATCAGTCATTCACTTGCTTTCTCCAATCACTTTGTTCTTAAACAGTGCTGGAGCCATTAAGAAAATAGATACTTAATGTTCTCACTGAAGTTAGGTGAAAGATAATTATATTTACCTCTGACTGAGGTGAGAGGTGGCAAAATGGGTTAGCTAGGTGGATTGGAAGGATCAAAATACACACTTTTTTACAGGTCGAAACAGTTTGATTGGGTTGTCAAGCAAACACTTCCATGTCCAAAATATTTTCATTTTTGGTGAATAAGTAATTTGTTGCACATGATTACAAAAACCGTATGTGTGATGTCAATTTATTCTTTTAGAAGTACTTGATTTTTAGTTGTTGTACAAGTAAAAGGGCATCAAGACAGGTTAAAGCACAATATGATAGTCCAACCACCAAATATAATTTTATCCCTAATTAAATATTTGTAGTTTGATTTTTATTATTGTTGCATTTGTAAATTTTGTAAGTGTGTTCTGTTTAGATGCATCAAGTTGGATTTGTGGACCCAGAAGATATGAATGTTGTTTCCGGAAAAAGAAAATATACAAGTTTAGTGGGTTACTCGAGCAGCAAATTAGCCCAGGTGTGTTTCTGCTTATATATACATACACATACACACACACATATATATATACACATATCCAACAACAATACCCATTTTGAGGGCCCCCTAAACTACTCCTACAAGATTTGAACCTAGGTGGTCTCCAAAGAGTCTTTAACTCTTACCACTGGGCTACCAACCCAAGTGGCCTATAGAAAGTGGGTGGCCTTGACTTTCTAAGAAATTTAAACACACACACACACACATAATTTAATATAATTTTCTCATCATGATGCAGGGTTTCATTGTTTTTCCTTTTGTGAATCTTTTTTATTCCCCTAAAATAATTTTAGAATGTTTCTTTTTGCTTTTGGTCCCCACCGTCTTAAATCCTTGTGTGATCCTGTGTTTTCAAGAAAAGAATCTAAAAATACTATAAAAATGAGTTGTTGAATTTGATGACAACAATTTTTATGCGTAATAATCCTTCTCATGATAAGAAGCATTTTAGCATTAACCCTCCCAGGCTCCCATATGTGTGCGCATGTGTAGTGTTGTGTACATGGCATTCAAAGTCCGTACTCCCGTAATATCACAGTTGACAATTTCAACCCGATTACCTATGAACGGGTTCTAATTGAGTGCTTATTAAAGGATAAAATAGAAAACTTGGGTTAACAGAATGGGTAAAATGTCACCCAAAAAGCTATAATTTTTATTGAAAATTATATAAATTTTGTGATCATATTTGACACAGGTTCATTTAATCTGTAGGTTATGTTTAGTAGTGTCCTCCACAAAAAGCTGCCTGCTGAAGCTGGCATAAGTGTAATATGTGTATCTCCAGGAATAGTTCAGACTAATGTTGTAAGTATTCTGAACTGACTTTCATTATTTACCTTTTTAATTTAAGAAAATGGTATTTGATAAATACCAAATGGCTGTTTTATCTGAAAGGAAAGATCCAGATTTAACAGACAGTAGAATCAGTTTCTTCTGGATAAACTATATGAATGATTATTGTAATTAATGCTGCAAATTATCATTTTGGTGATCAAACTTAATAGCAGTAACAATTTAATGATCAAACTTTATATCAATTTGGTGACAGTAATATCATGTGGCAATTGCAGGCAAGAGATCTTCCTAAAATAGTTCAGGCTGGTTATCGCTTAATTCCTTATTTTATCTTCAATGCTGAAGAAGGCAAGTAGTTATTGTGCACCAATATCTGAGCTCTCTCTCTCTCTCTCTCTCTCTCTCTCTCTCTCTCTCTCTCACTACACATAAACAATAAATCAACAACTTGTATAATACTATAATTCTAGCCTTCTAGGGAAGTTATTCAGAGGTCAAACGGGTTAGAATCCAGCCTAAAGTGTTTTTTAATGCATACATCCTCTTAAATTGCTTTATTAAAATTAAGATTAGTATTGTTATAATGTAGTTTTGGTAATTATATCTAACGAGTTAATTATAAATAAAATAACACCTAAGAATGGAGCAGGTTATATAAGTTGTCGACTACTAGAAGTTAACTTCATATAATATCATATTTTTCAAGCTTTTCAATATTTTTCTGGCAATTACCCAACCCAGCCTGTTTTGACCCGTACAAAAAGGTACCTATTTTGACATGCCCGTTATACAACCTGCCCATTTTGCCACCTATACTTGCATTTGGTTAAAGTTCTTGACCTTTAACCCTTTTGATCCCAGTAGACTTGTCTAATGCTCTTATTTTACATGTTCTCAAAACTCTCTTTTTGCAGCTAACAACCCTCTATCACTTTTAATTCTTTAATAATTATTATATACTTACAACATTAATTTTATTTTTTTGGATTAAAAAATACATCTTGGGTGACTCTCAACCTGTTTGACTCGTTTCTTGTTTACCTACTTTATAAATTGTTTAAATTGTCTGTTTGACCCATTAGAGATAAAGCATAACCCGAATTGACCCATTTGTAAGTAAACGGGCTTGAGATTGACCTGTATGTTCTACTTCTACAGGCTCTCGAAGCTCTCTTTTTGTATTTACTGACTCTAAAATGCTTCAATCTTTTTAATAAATAATTAGAATCATTTATTTTTATCTGAAATTATATTTGATTCTACATGTTTGACTCATTATAGATGAGTCATTACCTGAACGACCCATTCCTAAATAAACGGGTCAAAATTGACCCATATGATCTACTTCTACAGGTTCTCGAAGCTCTCTTTTTGCAGCAACTGACCCTCAAGTTCCCGAGTACTGTGAAATGTTGAAAGCAGATGAATGGCCCACGTGCGCTTTCATTTCTCAAGATTGTCGGCCCACCAACCCGTCTGAAGAAGCCCACAATGTTGAAACTGCTTCTAAAATATGGGAAAAGACATTACAAATGGTTGGTCTTCCTTCAGATGCTGTAGAGAAGCTCATAGAAGGTGAAGATGTGAAGTGCAAATATGGAGCTCATGATGATTAAAATTAACTCAAAAACCTCAACTTATATTCGGTTTTGCCCGCCACCCATACTTGCAATCCTAGTTTTTCATCCATCGATATGTAGACAACAATATGGTGAAACCATGTGAGATAATATCCATCACCAAGAAGGGTTTTTCGTGTTACAGTTTTATATAGTTTTATTTGCTACAAGTCTAATGGAAAGTGTCTCATTGTAACATATGTGTCCCATGGGATGGATGTTTGTTGAAAGTTACAGGACATTCTCTTCTCCCATGAAATCTTCTCGGTTTTTCAGATGTAACTTTGACGTTCTGTTTTTCATTAAACAAACCAGTTTTGGTTTTCATTAGGTTTGTATGTTTTGTTTTGGGTTTTAGAAATTTGATTAGTTGTTGGTTATATTGTTATCTACCTTTTTGTTTACCCTAACTCCCTAAGGGTTACTTTTATGGTTGTAACTAAATGAAGATGGTAGTTTTACGCAAGGTGTATTTATTGTCTGGTTTGTAAACACAACATGCGACAGAATTTGCAAAACATAGAGCAAAATAAAGACCGAAAACCTAAAGAGGATGGTGACCAAGTGAATTCGACTTCCTAGAGGTGATTATTTTAACATAAGTTAAAACGAGCTTGTTGATTTATGTTATATTTATATTGAGCTTCAAACGATGTTCTTATCAGACAAAGGCGAGGCGAGCGCCTTGGTGCAAACACACGTGAACACTCCATAGCCATAGGCCAAACCACAACTCTTTTCTTATATATTTGTAAAATATATTGATTTCTAAATCTATTATATACCTCTTTCATTATTACACTTCGCTTTTTTTTTTTTTTTTACCTACACAAGAGTCGATATTATTCAATACATCAACTATTTATAAAATGTTCACGAATCAATATGACCTTACCTATTTTAACCTAGCTCATTCTAGCATGTTACCCAACCTCCTAACTAGTCCATTTTTGTCACATCTTGAGCTTACTTTTTTTAACCTGTTTCATTCTAACAAGTTACCCGACCCCCTAACGCGTCCATTTTGTCGCATCTTACATGCAAAAACGATAAAATGTACTACAAAATGCAAAAAGACAGCTCTACGCCTTTTAATGTGGATTCAAGTCACATATCTAACAAAGACAACAATAAAACAAGCATAGTAAAGGTGCATTTTGAAGTTGAACCCTAGCACCCACATCACACCATGTCCAACGATATCCAGACAATGTACGCAGACGAACCAGATCGACTTAATGTAGGAATTTCAGGATAATATTTGAAAACCACCAAACAGTCAAAAGCCCATCATCTATCCCACTCCGAGGCTGCTGCTAGTTGTGGATGCACCTTCAAAAGATTACTGCCAACACCGTCTGTTGGCGTGTTCGTGCTATGCGCCCAACCCATGATGTGAGGCAAAGCAAACTGCATTTCAAAATCAACAAACAGCAAACATATTATAAACCGTTTTAAAAGGTAGATAGCTAGCACATGAAGCAAAATGTACATTTGATTCAAGACATCCATAGGTCCCAGATATTTCCCAATGTATATAAGCCAATTTTAATGAGTTGATATTGATATATTTCAGGTTTATATAGTGAAAATTGACTTAAAGACATACACTGAAAGCTGAACGCATAACTGCAAACTCAGCTGTAGTCACAGGAACCGTGAACCGTTCATTAGTTTTCGAGATATTGTTTGTCACACCTGCAAATAATTTGAAAGAATGTTTACACATTTTGCTCCAACAGTCCAACTAAAACTGCAAATAAGGTGAAAACCATGATGATAATAGATATACACCCATGAAAATTGCAAATAGTTCACTAACACATGGTTCAATACAAACTATTAATCTACTTTCTGTAGTATCATTTAACAATGACAAAGTAGCGGAATGTTGTAGACTAAAACAAATAACATCAATAATTTGTAGAGGTGGCGAAACAGGCATGTTGTGCGGTTCAGGTGACCCAATCAAAATATGTAATTTTTTTGTGCATGTCAAAACAGATCAGGTCGGGCCCACCAACCAACAGTTTCTGTCTATATTGTCTGTAATAAAAACTAATGTATTAAATTTGATCTTATAAACTACATTGTTTTGAATAAAATATAAAACACAATTTTAGAAATTGTATCTTGTAAGCATTTGAATACACATACGGCTATTTTTAATCTGATTAATTTTTAGCTAGTTTTCTACATTTGACCCGCTATCAATAAAGACAAGCTGAATTGAAGCATTTATAACCACGTGTAATAATTTTTAACAATCAGTGTGGCCAAATATATATGTTTAGCTTAGAATGTGCACCCAAAAAGAAAAACAAATGACAGAAATGTTGTTGGACGTACAGAAATTATAAAAAGGTCTAAGGATGCAAATATGTTTTACTGAATCTAGGATATTGGATTCATTGAGCTGAGTTGACTTTTATAATAACAATGACTACTTGGTTCTAGAAAAAGGAAAGAATAAAGTCTTAAATATGCAAACAGTTAGTTGAAAGAGTTTTACGCTGATCAATCCATTCGACCCATTTGACGTGCTTGCTTTTCAGTCACTTGTATATTTGACCCGTTTGATAAATAAATCCATTAATATATATTAGGGTTGATATTGCCGCATCTACTTATAAGTTCTGTTAGAATATTGGCCTAGAAAAAACAAAGATAAGACTCGGTATTTTGTGGGAACTACCACGACTCTTTTTATAAATATGAAGATCAAAAGACCACACCTTAAACTCTATACGATGACCCTCTTTTATACTACTTCTAACCTTAATTACTATAAAATCACAGCTCAAACACAGCTGGAATGACAGCCCATTCACAGCCAAAACATTCAATACTTTCCTAATATTAAGCTTGACTAACATATTATATATGTTAACTAGTTCCACCCTCATCTTTCTTGGTTCACCCGTATACACCCTTGAACATCAAGATTAATTTCTAACAAGTTCAACCAACAACATAAATAACAAAGCAGAATATTAATGAAAGTTTATAAAAATTCAACAGAAGCATGTGGATGAGAAGAGAAAAATAACCTACTTAGAGAAATGAAATAACCATCAGTGTGTGGCTTAATTGATAAGCTTTTCCTCACTTGACCTGCATCCCTATACAGCAAAACCTCTAAATAAACACCATATTTCTTTTTCAACAAGATATGACTTAAAAGTTGAAAACATGAAAAAAAGAATATTATGGACACAAAATGGGAACAGGCTGTTGGACTAATCTTGTCACTATTCAATACTTAGAAGGGTTAATTAGTAAAGTTATTTATTTAATTGTTTGAGTCTGATTTAGTTACTTAATTTAGTTTGATTTAGTTTCTTAATTTAAGATTATGTAGGGTAAGTTAGTCTACAAGTTGATTTAGTATAAATAGGGGTCATTAGTTTCTTTGTACTTGTGCGTTAAGTTCAATAATATACTAAAAGAGTCGAAGAATTTTACTTCAATTATACGTGTTTGCGTATGTTTTCGGGTTGATCCAATTGGTTATTCCAACAATTGGTATCAGAGCTAAAGATCACGACCTATGTAGAGCCGATCTGAATTCAAGGGTGGATAAGAAACCGATTCGAATATCATGGAGAGATAGCATCCGAACTCGACTAGGAGAGATAAAGATAAAGGGAGGACCGAGATGAAAATTCACTCGTTTACTGGTTAGATTTAATTATTGCAGCCGGAAGAAAAAGAGAAAAAAGAAAAAAACATGGCAGTAGGTTTCTCAAAGGTTAACAAGGCTGAAAATTAACAAGAGTTTCTTTGGAGGCACGATTATCAAGACAGCAGGTGGGCGGTTTTGCACAATAAATAAAAAAAGTTTACCGGATAATTTGTGTTGTTCTACACAAAGTTGAAAGACAACTGGTTGGTTTGGTCAGCGAACAACAGGTTAGCAAGGAGGTTTGATGCGATCATTGCAGATTAGCAGGGGTGATCGATCAAAGGCGTTAATCAGGTTTGTTCGTAATCAACAAGTGTTTTCAAAATAGGATCAACAACAGACTTGTCTTCCTCGCCAAGAAAAGAACATATTAACAGGTGGTTAGTTCTTTGGCAGAAGTAATCAGACATAAGGTGCAGGAAACGAAACAACATGGTGGTAGGTTTTCGTTTAGCAGCCGGGTAAAAACAAGAAAGCAAGGGGCTAATTTTTCGGTCGGAGGTCGATGAGCAGGTGGCTTAAACGATTCGGGAAGAAGTACAAGTCAAAGAAACATGTTTTGATCCAAAGAAATTGTTGTTGAAAGCAAGGGTTCAATTCGAGAAGACTTTAGACGTGTCCGAAATGGAGATCGGGTATCCAGGAGAAGTCGAGTTGAGGAAGACTTTGGATATGATCAAGGTGAAGGTCAGGGGTTCGTGAGAGGTCAATGAGATGTTGGTTTTAGCGAGATAAAAGTCACAATAGACGTCTCAAGCCCGGCGTTGCTATGAAGCATAATGCAAGACAAGATTAGGGCGGTGATTGTTGGACTAATCTTGTCACTATTCAATACTTAGAAGGGTTAATTAGTAAAGTTATTTATTTAATTGTTTGAGTCTGATTTAGTTACTTAATTTAGTTTGATTTAGTTTCTTAATTTAAGATTAGGTAGGGTAAGTTAGTCTACAAGTTGATTTAGTATAAATAGGGGTCATTGGTTTCTTTGTAATTGTGCGTTAAGTTCAATAATATACTAAAAGAGTCGAAGAATGTTACTTCAATTATGCGTGTTTGCGTATATTTTCGGGTTGATCCAATTGGTTATTCCAACACAGGTTTGGGTCAAAGTGGATAATTATTTGGTGGGGGTTGAAACTCGAAAGTGGTCAAGTTAGATTAGGTTAACCCTAAACACTATAGTCCAAGCATGCAAAACTTTTATAAATAATTTGGGTCAAATATGACTACAAAAATTAAACTATTTCTATAATAATGTAATTGTTGAATAAACTTAGAGTGAAAAGTGATTTTACAAGATGCATCATAAGAAACAAATGGCTACCTCGACTGCAGTGATGGATCATGGTAGAATTCACAAGAATCTCCAGGTCCTAAACTTATGAAGGACCCAACTTCTGTCACTGACAATGCAAACAACTACACAACATAAAACTTGTTAGATCTCAAAAAACTTATATACTTTCATAAGTAATAGGTAATATATGATTAATGTTTTGGATATCATTACATAGGCCACACAAGTAATTAAAAGTTTTTGGTAAGTCCACCCAAATATTAAATCAGCTTTAGAGGTCACCCAAGTATCAACTTGTTTCACTTGTGATGATTTTGGCACAAAAAAAATTATCAAAAAATTGCAAAACAACAAATGCCCTTAAATTTAAAAATTCAATCACAGCTAAAGTTGTAATCTGATAAATGCCATTGAATCTTCTTAAACATATTTTGGCAATTCATTTAGATATGATTTTTTTCAGTTGGTTAGAGGCATGTTGTCATTTTACATCTCTAGATGTGACAAAGTGGTCGGCGTAATTGAAACCAAACTTTTGAGTTTCAACTTTCAAACTCTAGATGTGCCAAACTTTATATTTAAAGGCATTTTGTCATTTTAAAATTTTCAAATTTTGCTGGAATCGGCATAATCGAAACTGATTTGATATTTGGGTGGCCTCTGAAGTTGCTTTAATACTTTGGGTGGCCTTGGTAAAAACTTTATAATACTTGGGTAGGATACACACACATTATCCCTTAGATTAAGAGTTACACAGTGACTCGTATGTTAATAGGTGACCACATACAAAATACATAAGTTTTAAACTTTTACATGTTGAATCTAATATTTTCTCTTTGTATCAAAATCTAGATTATGAAGATGTTATAGGGAAATATAATGTATAAAACGAACTTAAATATGCAGGAATGTATGGCAAGTTACCTGTTTTTTCTCTGAATCATATTTGCGTTCACCAATAGCAGGTCGGAAAGTCAGCATAATTACGCCACGTCGTTCTACTTTCGTATAACCAGACTGTTTAACACAGAAGATCTCAGTGAATACTAACTTGATTTGATCATCAAGAATTGTGCACGTACTTGTAATTTCTGCATTCACTCCAAGATGGTTCTCCAATTTAATAACAAAAGTAAATTAGATTTTTTAAAAAGTAGAATCTTATTAAACTTCTGACAACTAAATCACTAAACAAACATAACTTTGAGCTGGGAACCACTAATGATTTGTGGTTTAGCTAATGATTTATGGTTTACAAACAATATATCTCTTGAGACTTTACCTTTGTGAGGTGTCCTTAGAGGTTTTGAAGCTTTAAAATACACAGAAAATTACCCCAAAAATAACATAATTTCTTAAAAATAATTCATAAGCAGATCATACACCCAGTTTACTAAAAGTAGGAAGAACAGGAGAAGCAGATAGTGCAGCTTTGCCCTTGAAAATTGAATAGTCTGCAAATATACGCCCAGAACCTCTCCCTGAATACTCGAATCATATGACATATAATCAGTTTAATGAAGTTTACTATTAATTACATAAAAAATAGATAGATAAATAAATAGAAATGAGAGTGAATTGCATAATACCATCAGCACCATAACTTTGTCCAGCAGTAGAAATGCCAGCAGATGACATCCAATTAAAACGATTTCCAGCACTTTCTCCAAGTAATCGACCCTGGAACAACCTGTTCCTGATACAACAAGAACCAAATCTTACATTTCTTATACCAAAAGCACCAGCATCTCATACACGATCAAGGAAAATAACCATAAGATAGTGTAGTATTTTTTTTTATTTTTGGTGGCGATTGATGACATATAATTAAGTTTTTATATTCTGAGTTATTGCATGATGTAGATTTTATATTTCACCAGCATCTCATGCATAGGATTTTGAATTTGCAAGTAATCATTTCATTACAAACTTTGTTTTTCCACCAAATTTTATTACTTTTGCTCCAAAAATGTTAGGCAACAAAGTCACAACCGGTTAGGAATTGTAATTCAAATAAAATGAAGATACAACGGGTCAAATGGGATACATAAACACCACCCAATACAAAACCAGGGAGCGCCCTATACCAAGTATAGGATACAAGATATCACCACCTAAACTTAAGTGTAGGTTCCTTCCAAAGGACTTGGTGTCAAACTTTCGTGTTGAGTTCTCCCTCAAGTAATCAGTTTCCATTTCCATTGCTAATCCAAGGTAGCAACTTGGGTGGTGTTCTTTAGAACCTACACTTGACTTTAGGTGGTGATATTATAGTATCCTATATTCGATATAGAACGCTCCTCGGTTTGAATTGGATTGTGTTTCCATATCCCATTTGACTCGTTGCCTCTCTGTTCTATTTGAATTACTATCATCATTTAGTGACTTTGGTGACTAACAAAAACCCTCAATTACTAAAACCTCAATTCCACTTATGAACCCTAACCCTTTATGCGATTTTTCATTTGTACACAAACATCATCAATCAATCTATTACCATCACCATAACTAACTTCTAGGTCTAACAATCGAAAACCCACTTCTACCAACATAAACAAATTAGAATACACACACACGCCTGCAACTACATCTTACAATCGAATACAATTTCATATGGGTATAAACAAATTTGACGGAAAAGAGGGTTTCGAGCAGTATTTCAGCATATTAATCGATCAAGAAAGCAAACAGGCAAAGATTTTGGTGGGAGCAATAGTACCCGTAATTGAGGAAGTGAGAAAGCTTCATCATAGGTCTAGGGTTCATGGGGGACTGTGTGTTTTAGTGGGTTGTAAGTGGAACTTGTGAGAAATACTTACAAAAGACGAAGGGTTTAAGGCGCCATTGTTTTGTGCTACTTTGGAAGTGTGTAAAAGATAAAAGTATATAACCTTGATTAAAATAGTGAGATAAAGATTTGATTAGATTCTTCTTACAAAATTTATATTGTCACATTCTAAGTTTACAGAAATATTTTCTTTATATAAGAATGACTTACATATCCCTCTATTTTTATTTTTATTGTTATTGTTAAACTATACCATCGATAATATCAAAATTATCTAAGATAAATTACCATCCTTAAACTCGAACTCACTACCTTTATTTGTGTAGAAAATAAAATAAATATGAAATTCTATTAAATAGACTTAATTACACGGGTGATCCCTTCGGTTAGTCTGATTTTACTTTTAGTCTCTAACTCTTAGAAATTACAAGGTTGGTCCAATAGTTGTCACAAACGTAACACTAATGGTCCCTAGGTTGAATGGGCGTTAATTTCTCTGTTAAATTTTTTTAAAATGACAAAAATACTCTTTAAAAAATCAAAGACCTAAAACGTAATTGTTTAATAAAAAACCCTTAGGTGGGCCAACTAACCTGACCAAACCAAAGCTAACCCATCTTCAAACTCCCCTCTGGTTCCGGCCAATCACAAACGCCGGTGTGTTCAATCTTCGATTGCGATGTATGGTGGTGCTCAGCCACTCTGTTACTTTCCTATTGCTCTTGGACCATCAATATTTCCGGGGGACGAGCTGATTAGAGGCGGTGATGGCTTTGTGTGGCGGCCACGGTTTTCAATGGTGGTTGTTGTCCATGTTGTGGTGGTGCTTGGTTTCGTTGGGGTTTTGAGGTTAGTGGTGGTGGCCTGAAAGGTGTGGTGATGGTGGCGGTCGGAATCCTTTTTCGGCATCCCTCTCAAACCTCCGGTGACCAATCTCTTCTTCTACGGTTAACATCACACTTCTTCTTCCCCACCCGTCACTCAACCACCACATCCAGACCCCCCCCCTTCTCAACCCACCTTGAGTCGCCCCTCTCAGCCGGATACATAATGAAGTGAGGTGGATGGTCGGGGCGGTTTTAAGCGAACATCACTTAAATAGAACAATTTCAGACGAGGAGGAGATGGAGGTCGGCCGAATTTAGGCCATCATCGCCATATCCATCACGATCTTGTTTCCTCCGTCATCATCAGTTTCTTGCAAGGGGTGGACTCAAGAACGAGAGGCAAAGGGGGTAGGAATTTGACCGCCGTGGTGTGTTGCAAACGACAAAGAACAAAAGACAATGGTTTTATGGTGCCATGGTGGAAAACGTTTTCCGACAAAGAGGTGGCGGTGGTCATTTGAGGGACGGGGATGATGAAGTGGGGTGGGGTTGGGGTTGGGTAGAGAACTAGATGGTGGGGCCATATATTATTATTTATGTTTTTCATGTTTTATTAAAAATATTTGAAAGGGAAATTTGATCATTTCATATGTATTTAACAGTCAAAATTAACGAACATCCACCTCAGGGACAATTTTTGTTATGTTTGTGCAAAGTATTGGACTAAGCTTATAATTTCTAAGAGTTAAAAACCAAAAGTGAAATCAAGACATACCACAAGGACCACCCGTGTTATTAAGTCTATTAAATATATCAATTTTCAAAAGGTTAGTGTGTTTAATCATTATACATCATATGAGAAATTAGAGTGTAAACGATGCAAGCATGAATTCTTCTAAACTTTAAAATTGCTTGCTTAACTTAGGATGACACATTCGAAGTCTATGTCAAGAGTTTGAGCTTGTATTGTTAGATATTTAAGCCCGGGATTTTTTTTCTACGTAGCCATCGCTCAGAGTCCAGTTTTCAAGGCATTGCATGTACTTACCACTTGTTTCTTTATTTAGGTTTTTTTTTTCGTTAGTTGGACATTCTCTAGATTTAGTCATCTTACTCAAGGTTGCTTGCTAATAAAACCATAAAAAAGTTATCACCAACAATACTCGTGCGCGCCACCATGTACAGTTGTCAATAACAACACATGTGAGTCTTCAAACTGTCTTTGATGTTCTCCGTTATGCCGTACAATGCGGACTACATAGAGACTCTCACTGGCTCATGACAAACCAGGACCCACATGCGAATGCCACAAACAGCGCCCTTACGCCCCATGCGCTAGTGACGCACCACCGATCGTTTCCTACATATCGCCCCCAGCGTTTTTATGAAAACACGTTGTAAGCATTTTCTCTAAATCTAGCTTCTCCCTGTAAGTATCTATGACTTAAACTTCTTAGGAAGGTTGTTATATATGTTATACTTGGTTTTGGTATTGTCTATACGTTGATTATATTATGATGTTTTGCGTACATGTTTTTATTATTATATCAAGCGGTTAGATATGTGTTAGTGTTATTCATGTTTAGTAGATGTATTGTGTGAGTAGTTGTTAGCATATATTAGAGAATCGCGCGAGATGGTGCATTGAGATTGTGTATGTGACATCCAGTAATTTTCCGTTACCAAACTCCGTTAGTACCGTTAAGTCTTGCATACACGTGTCATGAGCACACACTAGTTGTCGTTGAACGTTAGTGATTTAATAATAATTAACAATGATAAACAGATAATTATTTAACTAATAATTTTGGTTATTAGTTGTGCTTATGCGATTTAAATATTATTTATGGATTTTATCTTGTAACGTGCCAACGTGTGTATTTAATTCGTGTATTTTTGTGACTAGTGAAACTAGTGCCTATGATTATTATTGTTGATTAATAATGTTTATATTAGTAAGTTAAAACCTTTTAAAAAGTAATTAAAAGCTTAGTTTTAATAAAATACAAAACAATAGGGGTTTAAGTGGTAATATTGGCTAATTAAAAAAAAACAAAACCCTAGCCCCCCACCCAACCCATCGGCCGCGACCTCACTTCTCTCCCTCTCTTCCTTGCGAATTCGACCCAAGAACAAGCTTTAACCATCAATTTTGATCAAGTTTCAAGTACTACAACACGTTAGAGGCTTCAATTCTCACCCATTACGTGATTAAAGGTTAGTTTTTTTGTGGTTTTTCATGGATTTCGATGTATGGCCGAAACCTAGTCGATTTTGGATGCTTGAATGCCGAATTCTTGATGTTGGATGATTATGTGATGTTAGTTAGATTTACGTAGATTATACAAGAAATTCGCGATTTTGATGCGTTGTTCATACGTCACTAATAATAGTAACTTTAATTGCATGAATATGGTGATTTGATGATGAATTGATGTTGTTAAAGTGTTTATGATGTTATATGTATGTTAGAATGATGATGATTATGCTAGAAATCCAAGAATTGATAATGCAGTTCATACATTGCCAAAAATGGAAACTTTAATTTATGAAGATTTGTGTTTGGATGGTTTGCAAGTGTTTGATGAATGCTTATGATCTTTATGAACTAGATAGGGTATGTTAGTGATGAACATGTGTTGTAATTCATGAAAGGATAGATTTTGGGATGCACTTTCCCAAAAGGGAAACTTTATTTGTACAAAATCTAGGATATGATGATGTGAGCATGTTTGTGACGTTAGGATCATGTTAGCATGTTCATGGATGATTTTAATGTGGTGGAATGTATTGTTTGGGTTGTAATAGATCATGGTTGGACATTTTGGTTGATATGAATTCTGTTGAATAATATGATGATGATCGTCATACACGCGTGTGAATCTGAGGCCCCTACTTAGTAGGATTGGCAGGGTTTAGGGTGTGAAATCGTGAGTGGCTTCACATGGCATGTTGTGCATGATTTGATTCTGCGTATGATGCATTAGCTATGGTATAATTATGTTGAACATGATGATTACTTGAGATTCGCATGACTTGTATGATAATCTAGTTGTATGATGATCTAGGTAGTACATGTGGTTAATGAAGTGGCATACGTGAACAACTTGTATGATAATCATGTGTGATGAACTGTTATGTTTGATTGAATGAAATTTCACCAATAATGTCACCAACGGGTCAAACGGGTCAACTGGGTCAATGTGTCTTGTTTTTTCAAAACCTTGAGTTCTTTGGCTTATAGAGCACTTAGGGTTCATAATGGTTTTGTGTACACGTACTCACGTACTTACGTGTTCTAGGTAACATCTGAAGGTTGTCTTTCCTTCCTTTCAATTTAAGCTCTTAAGTTCTTTCTTGTGCACACCAGGTGAGTTCATGCCCCACTCTTTTACATACTCTCTTTTGGTGGAGATAGCATGCTGGTTTTATAAACGCTTTACTATTATAAGTTGTGTATAGTATAATATAGTGCTAAATACCATGAAAGTCCTCACACTTTCGGATTGTTAATAATGATGATTAGCGGGAAATCTTAGGTAGTACTACTGGATCTGACGAGCCCCACCTGTGCGACTCGAGGTCAAACGGGTGCAATTTTGTCCTAACACAAACATCGTCACGACCTGGTAAGTCATGACGGGAGGCAACAAACGAAACACAGTCAGCTTCAATCGCGAAATCACTATGATTATTACTTGTGAATTTAGACTAGCTATCTAATTCAATACACTCTTATATTTTATACTGTTGCAGTTATGTTTTACGCAAACTCTTGAACTCACCAACCATTGTGTTGACTCTTTTAGTATGCTATTCTCAGGTTGAGGTTACCATTGCCTAGGAGCACGTGCACGGGTCATCATCATTGTAGTTGTCAACATGATTGAAATTTTGTATTTGGTTTGATTGTTAAACATTTAAGTCTTTGTTGGTACTACTTTGGGCTCGTGTATTTGCGCATTTTACATTATGTCACTTTACTTTGGTTTCTTCTGGTTTATTAAATGCTTCCGCATCGTTTTAAAGTTAAACTCCGATTTTGGTATGTTGGTTCATATAGAGTCGTTCCGAGTAACTAATGATGAGATCCTGGTTTGTTCACACGCCTCGCGGTAAAACCCCGCACGTGGATTTTGAGTGTGTGACAGATTGGTATCAGAGCCATTGGTTATAGGGAACTAGGTTGCATACACACTAGACTATAACCGCATAGTTTGTTAGTTACTCGTCACTTATTCTTTACTGTATACTCATTGGCATACGCAACACGTACTTCGCAGCATGGCATCGTCATCCCATGATTTGGGCAAGAGACCGGCGCGATCTGAGTCACCTCCTACTTCTCCCGTACCTGATAGGGGATTTAACTGGCCCCGGCATCCTTATCCTCCTGGCGAGATAGACTGGGATCAGCCTTTTATACCGCCTGAGCTCGATCCTCCACGGAACTGGGATTTCTACCCCACCTACATAAACCGTATGGCTTATAGAGAGCGTGTACCACCAGTAGCTCCTACTCGACCTAGGACTAGGTCATCGACCGCCTTTGCACTACCTATACTTCCTACCTTGGACATCCCTCTCGAGCAAGCGTTTGCAGCTTTGGTAGCCACTCTAGACACAGAGCGACAGCGTATTCGAGGACTCACTGATGAGAACACTGCCTTACGATCTGAGATGCGTCAGTTGCGCTACCAGGTAGAGACGCTTCAGGAGAGACTCTCGATGGCCATTGGTGGACATCATACCCTGGCAGGCAATGTTGTAGCATTTACTGGGCACATGGACGCGCAGGATCACCATAACATAGTGATCGATGATAGGTTTGCTGATCTAGAGGCACAGCTAGCAGCACTTCAGATTGCTGAAGCCCCTGCACCTTTGGTGGACCCTGATGAGGAAGACCCGGAAGAGGAGCCGGAGGAAGCCCCCAAAGAAGAACCAGCAGAGATGGATGAGGACAGTGACGGATCTGACGTGTTGGACTGATTCTACTTTTATATGACTTGGACTATATAGTGTTTCTTTCCTTTTGAAACCTATGTGGGAAGGGTTGTTTCCCACCCAACTGAAAAACTAAAATTTTGACATTGATAGAATATTTTTTGAACCATTTACGATTTATTTATCTTTGGTTATTATTTTGTTATAAATGTTGTGGTTGTGACAAATTTATTATTTCTTACTATTTACCATACTTTAATGGGATTAATGTGTTGGATGTTACTCACTATTGTATTTGTGAATGTAAAGTGAAATATGGACGGACGCGGTAGAGGACGTGGACGTGGTCGTGGACGTGATGCCGGTGGACGTGGTGCCGGTGGACGTGGTGCTGGTGCTATCAACATGACTCCTGCTGAGTTGGCTGCTCTACTTAACGAGCATGTACAGGCGGCAGTGGCTGCTGCCCAAACTGACAGCCAGCAGGTAAATGATAAAAGTGACTTAACCGATTATCCTGGCTGCTCGTCTTGGAAACTCGACTAATGTTTGGTTTGTCAAAACAGGACCCCCACCTTGTACCTACAAATCCTTTATGGATTGCAAGCCCCATACCTACAATGGGACTGAAGGAGCTGTGGGACTAGTGAGATGGTTTGAGAAGACAGAATCTGTTTTCGCGAAGTATAACTGTCCGCCAGCTGACCAAGTGAAGTTCGCGACTGGAACACTTGAAGGCGCAGCTCTCTCCTAGTGGAATGCCCAGGTGCACATGTTGGGCCAGGATATGGCTAATGACTTACCTTGGGCTGAATTCAAAGCAATGATGACGGAGGAGTATTGCCCCCGTGATGAAGTACAAAAGTTGGAAATTGAGTTTTGGCAGCTTAAGATGCAAGGTTCCGAGATTGAGGCCTATACTACACGGTCTCATGAGTTGGCCACACTATGCCCAGGGATGGTTAATGAGATGCACAAGGATTGAGCATTACATACGTGGACTGGTGCCCGAGATTCAGAGCATGGTGACTGCTTCCAATCCTGACACCATACAGCAGGCTATCCGGTTGGCCCATAAGTTGACCGACCAGCCAGTAGAGCAAGGAAGATTACCTAAGCGGGGCGCAGTGGCTAGCGTACCCGATAACAAACGTAAGTGGGAGAATACTGGTGATAAAGGCTCATCCTCCAACAACCAATAACAACAACAACAACAGTACGTTCAGAAGCACCGACCTCACCAACAGCAAAGAAAGTTCGATAACAATCGTAACTATAATCAGTCATCTTCAGCATCACAGGGACAAGGAGGTTACGTAGGGAAGAGTTCCAAATGCAACCGATGCAATTACCACCACACCGGCAGGTGTGATAATTTCCGATGCTAGTGTTGTGGTAAAGTTGGACACGCAGCGAAGGATTGTCGTGGTGAATTGATGAAGAAGCCTCAGCAATCTCAAGAAACTTCAAAAGGTTGTTTCGAGTGCGGAAAAGAAGGCCATTACAGACACAATTGTCCACAGCTTAGGAGGAATGGAAATGGCGGGAACAACAATGGCAACAACAACAACGGGAACAACAACAACACCGGAAATAGCAACGACAATGGTGGCAATAACAATGGAGCCAAAGGAAGAGCCTTCGTCATTGGCTCAGGTGAGGCTCTAAACGACCCTACAACTGTAACTGGTAAATTTTCGGTTAATGGTCGTTTTGCTATCGTATTATTTGATACTGGAGCTGATAGAAACTTTATTTCCACTAAGTTTAGTAGTCTTTTAAGTGATATGCCTTCAACATTAGAATCTAAGTACACCGTAGAGTTAGCAGACGGTAAACAGATTCACGTGACACATATCCTTAGAGGCTGCAAGATAGAACTTGCTGGTCATACCTTCGACATAGATCTCATGCCTATCACACTTGGGAGCTTCGATGTAGTAGTCGGCATGGATTGGCTTTCTGACAAGCAAGAGGAAGTCATATTTCACGAGAAGGTTATCCGAATTCCTAACGGTGAAGAAATTCTCTCGGTCCAAGGTGATAGGAGTGGTGCAGTGATGGGCATCATCTCGTTCATGAAGGCACAGAAGTTGTTACGAAAGGTCGTCTAGCCATATTGGCACTTGTGACTGACAAACAGCCAAAGGAAAAGAAGACAAAGGATATCCCCATGGTTCGTGAGTTTTCCGAGGTGTTTCCGGAGGACCTGCCTGGACTACCACCTCATCGTCAAGTCGAATTCCAAATTGATTTGACTCCAGGAGCCGCTCCGATAGCGAGAGCACCTTACCGGTTAGCTCCAAACGAACTGCAGGAATTATCTGCTCAACTCCAAGAACTGTTGGATAAAGGATTTATCCGACCCAGCTCGTCGCCCTGTGGAGCGCCAGTTCTATTTGTCAAGAAGAAGGATGGTACATTTCGAATGTGCATTGACTATAGGGAGCTGAACAAGGTTACGATCAAGAATAGATACCCGCTACCTCGTATAGATGATTTGTTTGATCAACTGCAAGGATCAAGCTATTATTCTAAGATTGACCTGAGGTCTGGGTATCATCAGCTGAGAGTTCGAGAGGAGGACATCTCGAAGACTGTCTTTCGTACACGTTACGGTCACTACGAGTTCTTGGTCATGCTATTTGGGTTGACGAATGCACCAGCGGTATTCATAGACCTTATGAATCGCGTGTGTAAACCCTATCTTGATCAGTTTGTTATTGTCTTTATCGATGACATATTGATCTACTCAAGGACTGAGGAAGAGCATATTACGGTTAATCTTGGAATAACTTAGAAAAGAACAACTGTATGCCAAATTTTCTAAGTGTGATTTCTGGATACGCAAAGTGCAATTCTTGGGTCATATTGTTAATGAGAAAGGAATACATGTTGATCCGGCAAAAAATGAAGTGATAAAGAATTGGTCGGTTCCTAAGACGCCTAGTGAGATACAACAGTTTCTTGGACTGGCAGGATACTATCGACGGTTCATCGAAGGATTTTGTAAGATTGCTCAACCCCTCACAGCTTTGACTCATAAGGGAACGGCATATAAATGGGGCGAGAGTCAGGAATCTGCTTTCCAGTTACTGAAACAGAAACTGTGTAACGCACCGATATTGGCGTTACCAGAGGGAAGTGATGACTTCGTAGTCTACTGCGATGCTTCTATTCAAGGACTTGGTTTTGTCCTGATGCAGCGAGATAAGGTGATAGCTTACGCCTCTAGACAACTGAAGGTTCATGAGAAGAACTATACTACCCATGTCTTGGAACTGGGTGCGGTAGTTTTTGCCTTAAAGATCTGGAGACACTACTTGTACGGTACCAAATGCACTGTTTACACCGATCACAAGAGTCTTCAGCACATCTTTGAGCAAAAGGAATTGAACATGAGGCAAAGACGTTGGGTAGAGCTACTGAACGACTATGATTGTGCCATCAGATACCATCCGGGGAAAGAAAATGTAGTCGCTGACGCGCTGAGTAGGAAAGAAACTGCTAAGCCTCAATGTGTGCGAGCTTTGCAACTTACCATTAGCACACAGTTACCGGAACAAATCCGGGAGGCTCAGACAGAAGCTTTGACAGCAGAAAACATTGGGTCTGAATCGTTAAGGGGAATGGAAAACAATTGGAAGTAAAGGCGGATGGAATTCGTTACTTCATGGATAGACTTTGGGTACCTCTGCATGGAAACCTAAGAGACTTGGTTATGAGTGAGGCACACAAGTCTAAGTACTCTATACATCCTGGATCTAACAAGATGTATCATGATCTGAAGGCGTACTACTGGTGGCCTAACATGAAAGCGGATGTAGCTACATATGTGAGCAAGTGTCTGACCTGCTCAAAGGTAAAAGTGGAGTATCAGAAACCATCTGGGCTATTACAACAACCTGATATCCCTATGTGGAAGTGGGAACAGATCTCAATGGATTTCATTACCAAGCTACCTCGGACTCCTACTGGTTGTGACATGATATGGGTTATTGTGGACCGATTAACGAAGTCTGCTCATTTCTTGGCGATAAGGGAAACAGACAAAATGGAGAAATTAACCCGACTTTATTTGAAGGAGATAGTTTCAAGACATGGTGTACCGATTTCAATCATTTCCGACCACGATGCCCGTTTTACATCGCACTTCTGGCAGTCGTTACAGAGATCTTTAGGTACGCGATTAGACATGTGTACTGCTTATCATCCATAAACTGATGGTCAAAGTGAGCGTACTATACAGACACTAGAAGACATGCTACGTGCTTGTGTGATTGACTTCGGGAATAACTGGGAAGTTCACCTACCATTGGTGGAATTTTCTTACAACAACAGTTATCACACTAGCATAAAGGCAACACCTTTTGAAGCTTTGTATGGGCGAAAATGTAGATCACCAGTTTGTTGGGCTGAAATTGGTGATAGCCAGCTAACGGGTCCTGAGTTAGTACACGAGACCACTGAGAAGATTGTACAAATAAGGAACCGTATGGCTGCAGCGCGCGACAGACAGAAAAGTTATGCTGATAAGCGACGGAAACCTCTAGAGTTCCTGGTTGGTGACAAAGTCTTATTGAAAGTCTCACCGTGGAAAGGCGTGATTCGGTTTGGTAAAAGAGGAAAGCTAAATCCAAGATACGTTGGACCATTTGAGATATTGGAAAGAATAGGTCCAGTGGCCTACCGACTAGCCCTACCTGATTCATTGAGTGGAATCCATAACGTATTCCATGTTTCAAATCTAAAGAAGTGTTTAACGGATGAAACGATGATCATACCGCTTGAGGAAGTCCAAGTAGATGAACAATTACGCTTCACTGAGGAACCGGTCGAGGTGATGGATCGTGAGGTAAAGACATTTAAGCAAAGCAAGATACCCATAGTCAAGGTTCGTTGGAACTCGAGACGTGGACCGGAATTCACGTGGGAACGTGAGGACCAGATGAAGCTTAAGTATCCTCAGCTATTCGAAAAGACGATGCCAGCCGGCGAAGGTATTGATTTAAATTTCGGGATGAAATTTCTTTCAACATGGGGATGATGTGACAACTCACCCGAAACTCACTCGATTTCTTTGTGCCAATGCAGTAGACCAGTGATGTAACTCAACCATGTAATGCAATTTTCGGGACGAAAATTCTTTCAACATGGGGATAATGTGACATCCGGTAATTTTCCGTTACCAAACTCAGTTAGTACCGTTAAGTCTTGCATACACGTGTCATGAGCACACACTAGTTGTCGTTAAACGTTGGTGATTTAATAATAATTAACAATGATAAACAGATAATTATTTAACTGATAATGCTGGTTATTAGTTGTGCTTATGTGATCTAAATATTATTTGTGGATTTTTTCTTGTAACGTGTCAACGTGTGTATTTAATTCATGTATTTTTGTGACTAGTGAAACTAATGCCTATGATTATTATTTTTGATTAATAATGTTTATATTAAAACCTTTTAAAAAGTAATTAAAAGCTTAGTTTTAATAAAATACAAAACAATAGGGGCTTAAGTGGTAATATTGGCTAATTAAAAAAAAAAAAACCCTAGCCCCCCACCCAACCCATCGGCCGTGACCTCACTTCTCTCCCTCTCTTCCTTGCGAATTCGACCCAAGAACAAGCTTTAACCATCGATTTTGATCAAGTTTCAAGTACTACAACATGTTAGAGGCTTCAATTCTCACCCATTATGTGATTAAAGGTTAGTTTTTTTGTGGTTTTTCATGGATTTCGATGTATGGCCGAACCCTAGTCGATTTTGGATGCTTGAATGCCGAATTCTTGATGTTGGATGATTATGTGATGTTAGTTAGATTTACGTAGATTATACAAGAAATTCACGATTTTGATGCGTTATTCATACGTTATTAATAATAGTAACTTTAATTGCATGAATATGGTGATTTGATGATGAATTGATGTTGTTAAAGTGTTTATGATGTTATATGGATGTTAGAATGATGATGATTATGCTAGAAATCCAAGAATTGATAACGTAGTTCATACATTGCCAAAAGTGGAAACTTTAATTTATGAAGATTTGTGTTTGGATGGTTTGCAAGTGTTTGATGAATGCTTATGATCTTTATGAACTAGATAGGGTATGTTAGTGATGAACATGTGTTGTAATTCATGAAATGATAGATTTTGGGATGCACTTTCCTAAAAGGGAAACTTTATTTATATAAAATCTTGGATATGATGATGTGAGCATGTTTATGACATTAGGTTCATGTTAGCATATTCATGGATGATTTCTAATATGGTGGAATGTATTGTTTGGGTTGTAATAGATCATGGTTGGACATTTTGGTTGATATGGATTCTATTGAATAATATGATAATGATCGTCATACAAATGTGCGAATCTGAGGCCCCTACTTAGTAGGATTGGGTGAAGTCGTGAGTGGCTTCACATGGCATGTTGTGCATGATTTGATTCTGTGTATGATGCATTAGCTATGGTATAATTATGTTGAACATGATGATTACTTGAGATTTGCATGACTTGTATGATAATCTAGTTGTATGATGATCTAGGTAGTACACGTGGTTAATGAAGTGGCATACGTGAACAACTTGTATGATAATCATGTGTGATGAACTGTTATGTTTGATTGAATGAAATTTCACCAATAATGTCACTAACAGGTCAAACGGGTCAACTGGGTCAATGTGTCTTGTTTTTCCAAAACCTTGAGTTCTGTGGCTTATAGAGCACTTAGGGTTCATAATGGTTTTGTGTACACGTACTCACGTACTTACGTGTTCTAGGTAACCTCTGAAGGTTGTCTTTCCTCCCTTTCAAGTTAAGCTCTTAAGTTCTTTCTTGTGCTCACCAGGTGAGTTCATGCCCCACTCTTTTACATACTCTCTTTTGGGGGAGATAGCATGCTGGTTTTATAAACGCTTTACTATTATAAGTTGTGTATAGTATAATGTAGTGCTGAATACCATAAAAGTCCTCACACTTTTGGATTGTTAATAATGATGATTAGCGGGAAATCTTGGGTAGTGCTAATGGATCTGACGAGCCCCACCTGTGCGACTCGAGGTCAAAAGGGTGCAATTTTGTCCTAACACAAACATCATCACGACCTGGCAAGTCATGACGGGAGGCAACAAACGAAACACAGTCAGCTTCAATCGTGAAATCACTATGATTATTACTTGTGACATTAGACTAGCTATCTAATTCAATGCACTCTTATATTTTATACTGTTACAATTATGTTTTACGCAAACTCTTGAACTCACCAACCATTGTGTTGACTCTTTTAGTATGCTATTCTCAAGTTGAGGTTACCATTGACTAGGAGCACGTGCACGGGTCAGCATCATTGTAGTTGTCAACATGATTGAAATTCTGTATTTGGTTTGATTGTTAAACATTTAAGTCTTTGTTGGTACTACTTTGGGCTCGTGTATTTGCGCATTTTACATTATGTCACTTTACTTTGGTTTCTTCTGGTTTATTAAACGCTTCCGCATCGTTTTAAAGTTAAACTCTGATTTTGGTAAGTTGGTTCATATAGAGTCATTCCGAGTAACTAATGACTGAGATCCTGGTTTGTTTACACACCTCGCGGTAAAACCCCGCACATGGATTTTGAGGGTGTGACAGTGTACGAGGACAAGGGTGCCAGTATGGGAAAAAAATATGAGGTTTTGTTGGGTTTGTTGACTTGGAATGTTTCTCTAGTGATAAGTTGTTGGAGTTGGTTGATGTGCATAGAAGTTGTAGGCATAAGTGGCATGCTACATGTCTTCAAAATACTAAGTGTCAGGGAAAGAAGAGGTCAAGTAAAATGGATACAACTTTTGATATTCCGGTCTGACGAGACAAATAACAGGGTGGTTGTTTGGTAGCTAAGGAAATTCAAGATGATGTTTTGATGTAAGAATGTGCAATGATATGACCGTGTTGTTAATTGTGTCACATGATAGTGTCAAACAAGGAAGTGAGGATTAGGGGAATGTGAGAATATAGATTATTAGGTCAGTATATATGAAGTTACAAGGGATACTCACAGGGATGAGAAGGTTTGTATAAAAGGAGAACTGAATGACTACATTGGTAATGATAATGATGCATTTTTTGTTGATGCATGTGGGGTTTGGTTACGGGCCTTAGAGGAAGAGCAACATGTATTTGTTGTCCTTTTTGCAATGACTCTTGGTCTGGGTATTCTAAAGTGATTCTTTAAAATGAGAGAGTTGCATTTTATTGTGTTTAGTAGTGGATAACACACAAATTGATTATTTATTGATGCGGTAAGGAGGTTGTAGTGGGTAAATAAACCGTAAGGTCATGCTAGGGGAGATCGTGATGACATAACATTAATAGTCGGCGGTAAATGTAAAGTGATAGGCAAATAACACAATGTATAAAGCACAAAACGTGACAAAAGATGAGATGTATAAGAACTTGGAGTGTTGAGTGTAAAGGGAAAGTTAAGTACACAGGATAGTAATGAACCAATGATCATGTCATTACCTTTTAAAGGCTCTTCTCATGTTGTAAGACTATTGGATGCTTAACCACGTGTCATATTGTCCTTCATTCATTGTCATAATGTCATCTCCACAACTAGTCATATTATTACAAAGTGGTTCTCATTTGTTGGTGTCATTCTTACTATTTGTTATATTATTACATAACAATCCATATATGTGGCAGACCAGTATACGACGTGACCAATATTATAACCATGCGCCGTTATTTATGAGCTTTGATACCGAACCGAACCATGGTCCTTGACCATTTCGGTTCGGATTATGTTTATGTTTAGGTGTTAGCCGTCCAATAAAGGGGTTGTTTGATTACCATTGACTCGGTAAGATTTGACTAAGTCAGAAGCTGACCCAGTTAGAAGTTTTTACCGAGTCTGCATCTGACTGAAACTTGGCTGTTTGATTCAGTATCTGACTGATTCTGCGGATGAAGAAGTGCCCACAACGGATGACCAAGTCCATGCAGCGGATAAAGAATAAGTCCAAGTGTCTACAGTGGATGAACAAAACATACAACGGATGAACAAAAGTCCACAGCTGAACAGTCCACAGCGGATGTTCAATCCACATCGGATGAACTCTCCACAGCGGACAACTAACAAGACAAACATACAACAAGTGTTCACAGCGGACAATATCCAAGACACAGCGGATAGCTTATTTAACATCCACGGCGGACGACTTAGCATCCACAGCGGACAGTTTATCATCCACAGCGGACGACTTAGACTTAGGATTTTTATGTAAGTCATACAATAGTTATACTAAAGTCTTACATAAGTCATTCAAAAATCATACAAAAGTCATACAGAGAAGGGGAAGGTGGTTAGCGGCGGAGAAGGCGGGTGGAGGCATACAATAGTGACAGAGAAGGAGGAGAGCAGCGGCGGGTGGAGGCAGGTGAACAGCAGCGGCGGTGACTTCGGTCACTGATGAAGACGACGAGATGGTTACAGAGAAGGGGAAGGTGAAATTGGTGGCGAGATGGAAGACGACGGACCAACAGGAGAAAGGAAATTGGGTCAGTGAAATTGGTCTCGGTCAGATGCCTTGAACCGGGTCAGTGAGCTCGTCATGCACATCAAACACGCTGACCGGCTGATCAAATCAGTCAGTTAGCAGTCAGGAGTGGTCAGTGCAAAGGGACAAAGTTATTTTAAATGAATTATTTGAAATTTAAACCTAAAAACTAATGAACCTATGAAGAATGTCGAATCGAAGAGCATTCAACTAGGGATATATATACAACAGGGGGAAACTGCACCTACCCAATAAGCTCATTTCAATACCCAACAGCAAATCTACTTTCGCCGGCGTCTCTGTTTCTCCGGCGACTCACCGATCGGTGATTCACAACCCTCAAAAGCTCCAATCACACACACCCAACAAAGAATTTCGAATTCAAACGATGGATTTGGATCTGTGGATATCGAAGGTCAAAGAGGGCCAGCACTTGACCGAAGACGAATTGCAGCTCTTATGCGAATACGTACGCCTTTATTCCCCTTCTCTATTTGTCTTTTTATGTGAATATGGTTGTGTATGTTTTAAAGATGAATTGGGGTTGTGATTTGGTTGTTGTTCTATGTTGGGTTGGGATTTTCTTGGAATCTTGTTGGTTGTTTGGTGTTTTGGGTTGGGATTTTGTTAGAGTTTAGTGAATTGGAAAACCCTAATTTTGGGAGATGTTTGTGTCAAAGATTTTGCTTGTGTCAACTGTCAAGATTAAAGATGAATTAGAGTTTAGTAACTTAATAACTTTGAGTGCTTTGTTTTGCCTAAAGCAGGCCCTTTAGTTCAAGATCTGGAACATGAAATAACTGCTTACTTTTATGTCAATTTTTGTTAGGTGGAGGATTCTTGCTTGTAACTCTTGTAGAATGCCTAGTAATGCATGTAAATATTAATCAAACGCCAGTAATTGCAGAAGTAAACTGAAGAAATCAATAAACACTAAAGATTATTATGCTGCCTTTTAAGTGGATTGGATCTATTGTTTAGATAATAATAGAAATGTAAACCCAAGGAGTGGTTTGCAGCCACTATCATAACTTACCATCCTTCATTTATCGTAGAACTCCAAGTTTTGATACGACTTACGAGTGAGGGTCAACCCTTAATTAGTTAGTTTTAGGGATTCTTTTATTCTTTAGTAGTGTTATAAGATCATTACCTTTGAAGTACGTTGCAAACGAGATCCTAAACTTTTGGAAGCTGTAAAACTGTTACTGAACTTCTTCAATTTTGGAAGATTGAGTTATGAAGAAGCGTGAGTGACATCTTAACTCTAGGTTTGCAGGATGACCATTGAACTTTGAGATGTGCAGAACGTGACTTATAATTTATGAGAATTTTCTAACATATCCAGAACTTCTTAAAAGGTTTTGTGCTTACAGGTAAAAGATATCTTGATTGAGGAGTCAAATGTTCAGCCAGTCAACAGTCCAGTTACTGTTTGTGGTGATATTCATGGCCAGTTTCATGATCTAATGAAGCTTTTTCAGACTGGAGGTCATGTACCCGAGACAAATTACATTTTCATGGTAAGTTTTCTGTATAAGTATAAGTGTATAACCAATTACTCACTTTTCTTGTTTGTGCTCTAGTTTAAAGAATTATTTAATTTTATATTTATTCTAGAAGTTTCTTGTGTTTTACGCAGGGTGATTTTGTTGACCGTGGTTACAACAGTTTGGAGGTTTTCACAATACTTTTGCTTCTAAAAGCAAGGTAATTATATTGTATACAAAGGCTATTAACACTGTCTTTACAATCATGCATATATTTGCCCACATTTACATACACATCTTATAGTTTATGCAATTTCATATATACTCATCAAGTTATGACTAAAATAATAACCACTATTAAGAGATGTAAGCTTTGTGAGGTTGATATTTGAAGGTTAGGGATTGAATGCATTGGATGATATACCTTTTCTGGCTTGAGATAAGCTCATTATCCAAGGGCACTCACGTGCGAGTATTCAACTTATGTGCATTAAATGCCTACAATGTTGAAAATTATATTAAAAAATCATACGGAAATAAATTTTAAAACCACTCATACGCGGATAGTTCTACATAATTCGTTGTGTAGCTGAAGAAAATGAGCTTCGTTTTAAGGGTTCAAACTTCGAAATTCATGGAACCTTTTTTAACTTGGCTTTCAAAGCTATAAACTTATAATCATTAGATAATAATCATGCCTCAAACTAATTTCAAGTTAAACTATCATAATTTTATTTGATTTGAGATGAGTACACATAAACTACTTCAACTTATTCTAGAAATATCAGGTAAGGACTGATTTGGAATAACCTCATATTAATTAAGTAATTAGTTGGTGATTAACTGTATTGATTGTGTTTTTATGTGCGGTTAATTGTTGCATTTAATAAGTTTTGGTGCTCTTTTCTATCATTTATAATTTTATATAATTTATTGGCTTACATGTGCTTGCAGATACCCTGCAAACATTACTCTTCTGCGTGGAAATCACGAAAGCAGGCAATTAACACAGGTAAAATGCAACACAAATCTGTGTTTGTGTTTGTTTGGTATGCATCTTACTATGCAAAGTGTTGTTTGTGTAATTTAGGATTTTAGGTTTATGACTAATTGACTATGAATATTCCTTATGCTATTTGTGTTTCGAGAGTAGAATAATGTAATTGTAGACTTTTTGTTACATATTGTTTTCTGCCCTATACAGGCCAATTTCTTTTTCACACTTCTAGGATGACTGTTTTTTTCACTTAAACATCTAGAATAAATGACTGACTAGAATGAATACGACTGAAGAAGTGAAGAATGCCATGTGTCCAAGCCTCTTGAAAGTGTCAAAATTGCCTGTCAACTGCTTTCTCTTGATAAATCTAATGAACATAAATTGTACTTTTAGAAACTTGGGCCCTATAAGTAGCACCATATACTTTGATTTATATGAAATGATCTTAAATTAATTACTTTTTTTTGTTTATGCTTGTTTTCTTTAGGTCTACGGGTTCTATGATGAATGCCAAAGAAAGTATGGGAATGCTAATGCATGGAGATATTGCACAGACGTTTTCGATTATCTAACTTTGTCAGCTATAATAGATGGAACCGTATGCCTCACTTTCAATGTTATTATTTACACAACACACACACATATATGTATATAGGTATAATTCTAATATGTTGCTTTTGGTTTGACAGGTATTATGCGTCCATGGTGGACTCTCACCTGACATTAGAACTGTTGACCAGGTTTGACTTGCTATGCTACAATATATGTAACTCTTGTTTGTTCATCTTCATGTGGTGGCTGCAAGGCTTCAACATACTTCTCATCCGAGCTTCTTTGCCCATGGGCTATTTTTTGTTGTTTTTTCCTTTTTATAACACCACTTTTCAGATTAGAGTTATTGAACGGAACTGTGAGATTCCCCATGAAGGGCCATTTTGTGATCTGATGTGGAGTGACCCGGAAGACATTGAAACGTGGGCCGTAAGTCCTCGTGGGGCTGGATGGCTTTTTGGATCCAGAGTTACATCAGAGGTAAAAAATAAAATAGAAAAATTGCCTGTGCTTTTAATCATTGAATTTGTCACTTTGTTGCAAGCCAACCATTCTACTTTGTAAGAACGCAAAAAGGATCACCAAAGTTTGCCATATGTTGTGTTATAACCACCATGTTTGTTTTTCCATTGCCAAAAAAAACCATACGAGTGTGGAAGATTTTTTTAAGTTTACTTTGTGAAATTTTAAAAAAGGTTTCCGAAGTGTTTTGACCAAAAGCTCAGTCGTTGTTTGCAACAGAACAAACATGTTGGTTGTTGAAAACACAATACATTGCAAACTTTGATTTAGGGGGTGGGGTGTTTGGATATGTGTTTTAGAACTGATTATTTGATTGAAGTCGTAGTGAATTTTTTTTAAAAGAGATTCTGCTAGATTAACTAAGCAACAAAGTTGCTTATTTACCCCTTATTTCAACCTGATTTCAGATGCTTTAATTTTCATTTCACAAACCAGTCTCTACTTGTTCTTCACAAAATGCCTTTCTTAGTCATTTTATTATCTATAACAACTTCAAACAGTAAGTGCATCCAAACCGTTTTACTACAACTTATTTTTTGTTATTAAATATAACATAATAGCTCTCAAAACTCATACCAAACACCCCTTAGATCATAGTTGTCCATAGCAGTAATAGCGCTCGCTATAGTGCGCTATGTAGTGTAATAGGTCATTTGTTGCTATATGGTTGTAGCGATTAAATAGTGACATTTTCTACTTTTTTTTATTTTTATCTTATTATATTTTTTATTTTTTAAATAAATATGAATAGTGAATGTTTATTTGAACTATAAAGAAGTAGGATTTAATGCTATTTTAGCTATTTGGGTGGTGTGAATGTTTATTTCTTCTTTTTACTAGTGTATAGCTACACACTATTTTGGTCGCTATTTACCGCTATTCGCTACGTAGCATATAGTTAGCTTGTCGCTATCAACTGCTATATGCTATTGACAACTATGCCTTAGATACTTACATTTTACAAGAACAATGATCATTTTTTGACCAAAAATCAACAACATACTATGGTTGCTCTTAATAAAGCGAAATTTTTTTAGTTAAAAACACAAGACGTAAACTTCAATTTGCATTTCAAGGACAATTGTCCTTTTGCAGAGTTGATGTGTGTAATAAAAAAAATTGAAAATGATCATATTTTTTTCTTCTATTTTCAAGTGACTTTTTACATGTTTTATCTTTCAGTTCAATCACATTAACAAGCTTGATTTGGTATGCCGGGCCCACCAACTTGTCCAAGAAGGTTTAAAGTATATGTTTCAAGATAAAGGACTTGTAACTGTAAGTTTCCCTTTTTAAATTCATTTTTATTACGGTTGACCACATATCACTTTTTTTGTCAATTTTTGTAAATGTTTAATGTGTCAAGTAACCACCAAAACTATATTTTTGGAATAGTCATCTGAATAGTTGAATTAAAATATTCAGAAGGTTGTATGCAATAAAATAGAGTTTGGGCATTTTTTAACCCGTTTGATCCATTTTGCTTTTAGCTATATCTGATTTGACCCATTTGAGATAAGGCACAACCCATATTGACCCATTCGAGATAAGGCACAACCCATATTGACCCATTCATTAATTGGTCGAAATTGCCATATTAGTTGCTACCTGTTTTCAATTTGTTGTTTTTGACCCTGCAGGTTTGGTCTGCACCAAATTACTGTTATCGTTGTGGCAATGTGGCTTCAATATTGAGCTTCAGCGAGAATATGGTACTATAATTTTGCTTATTATGAAGTCATACATTGTATGTTTGGGATTATTTAGCTGTTAACAAAAATATAGGAAAGAACAGCTTATGCATAAAGCATACAATTTAAGAGGGAGGGAGGGGGTTGTGTTTTAGGAGTGATTAATTGAACAGGGAGAATCAGATAATCCCTTGTAACAAAACAGATGTTGTAAAATTGTAGGTGGATGCTCTTCAACTTTTTGTAGTTGTAACAATAAAATAGTAAGATCTATAGGTGTTCAAAAGTTATAATTTTTGTAGAGTGACTCAGATAAATGAACAACAATGGCATTTTTGTGAAAATAACGGGCATAGTTTCTGAAATGGAAATACAAGTCTTCCTTGGCGTTCCGGAACGTCATTCTGGATCACATCGACGATGGTCTCCTCTGAGAGAGGTAGAGAGGAATTAGGTTAAAATTAGGGGTAAATAAGTGATTTTAGATTTACAGCTGTTATGAAACTCATTATAAAACAGATTGTTACAACTTAAAACACAACAAATGATCAAATATAAACATCCCTCAATCATTTTGTCAGTATTTGCATTTTATTCCATTTTTGTTTGTTAGAATAGTTGACTTTTGATTCTAACAGGAGAGGGAGGTAAAGTTCTTCACGGAAACCGAGGAAAACAATCAAATGAGAGGTCCAAGGACAGGGGTACCTTATTTCTTGTGAAGTATTTTGTGCTGGATAAAACAAAGCAGAAAGACCTGTTATGGTGCTGAATATGATGATGATGGAAAAAACAAACTGCATTTTCAGTACATGGTTTTTGCTCACAAGCTCAATTGCTTGTTTATTGTGTTACATAATTAATCACATTCATACGTTGTTGATATTCTGGTAGTACTGTAACGGTGTAATTTTTCTTTGGTTCGACTTTTGATTTTATTGACAAACATTCATGAGAGCTTCATAGTAACACGACTTGTTTCGAGAATTACCCATGTTTTTAATTGTTTCAGAGTTATGTTTTTTGACCAAAATTCTTTACGGGTTGGATCTGGATCATGCGGAAACATGTTTGCCTTTGTTTCAGTGGACCTAATTACATCCTTTTTTGTTCTAGTCCTACCAAATGTCTTCTTTACCATATTTTCTTGTATTAGAATCACCTGTAATCAGTTTACTTACAGTTATACTTGGTTTGTTATGCTTTCAATATTGTTTTGAGCTGCTTGCAAGCGTATCCTATTGAATATGATTATTTCAACAATAATCCAATTTTATAAGAATTTATGAGCATTCAAATTACATGTTACGTCTTTCAACCCATTTGGCCATTTAAAGGTAGACAACACGTATTTAGTATTAGAAAGCGCTCTATGACGTTTAGATCTTAAGTGCTAGTACTTCGCTTAAAGACCCTGTTTTGACTATGTTGAATGTTGTTCAGGATGTGACGGCTAAACGTCAAAGGGGTAACACCCCAACAAGTGAGCTCGGTAGATATGGTGGAACGGATTTTATTTCCACTATGACTACCGAAGATTATCGTGCATTCGATATTTTGGCTTGGTGGAAAGGAAAAGAATCTCAATTTTCGATTCTTTCTGCTATGGCCCGTGATTTACTAAGCGTCAAAGCTTGTACGGTAGCTTCGGAATCTGCTTTTTCTCTTAGTGGCAGGGTAATATCATTACGAAGAACAAGACTAACTCCGGAAGCAGTGGAGATGTGCATTTGTTTAAAGGATCACTTAGACGCAACGGATCGTATACAAGACCAAACAAGCCTCGAAGACGAGATTACACTCGAAGCTAAAGTACATGATGAAGAGGTAGAAGACGGAGTATCTTCTGGCATATCCGATGAAGAATTAGCATTTGATCAAGCATCTCGTAGTAGATAAAATTAGACGATATTGTTATTTTTAAGTCGTTTTAATATTATATGTCTTTCATGTTCTTTTTAAATTTCTTTGTCATTCAAATGTTTTATATAAAAAGTATTTAATATTTGTATATTATAAGTGTAACATTTTCTGCTCAAGATTTGTATATATTTATATATTAAGTTGTTTAAATTTTTGTCATTCAAGTGAACCCGGTTAGGAAAAGAAAAATAAAAAGAAAAAAAAGGAAAGAAAATATAAAAAAAAAAAAAACATACGACCCGGTGTTCGACACACACACAAGAAAAGAAAAAAAAAAAAAAAAGGCAAAAACCCGGTTGAACCTGGGTTTCATACCCGAACCAAACCCGACCCGACCCTACCCGGGTATACCGGGTAGGGTTTGTATCCCGCTGAACCCGACCCGGGTTCGTACCCGGGTACAAAAAACCCGGTTGGGCCCAAACCCGGTTTGTACCCGGGCCCGGGTCCGGCCCAAACCCGTTTTGTGCAACTCTATGTGAGACTGAGTCGTTGCATTATGTATAATTAAAAGTTGCATGTCATTCCTTTTTCACTTTTCAGCCTTTTTGTCAAATAAGCCTTTCATAATCTCTTCATCTCCATGGTTGTTTTTACATATTAACCTCATACGTATTCCTATTTTAATCCAAACGTGCATGAAGCACCGCCTCAAGGCCATGAGGTGTATTCCCGATCGCCTCACGCCTAAGGCGCGCTTCAAAACCAAAATAAACTCATATCGATGCATTCATACGCAGATGGGCCGAGATTGCCTTAAATGCAATTTCCATAAAAATTTCTAGGTATGCCATCACAAGCTTATACAAAAAAATATTTGAAGATGCATAACCTCATGTGGGTATAGACCAGTCATGACTGTTCAAGGTCTCTTATGAGGGGTGTAAATGTAATTTTCATAAAATAAAATGAATTTCTTTTTTTTTTCTATTTCAAATGATTACTATTATTTTTACTTATTCTGATTTCAATCTCGGATTTCATTGCTTCTGCAGTTCTGCCAACTCTATGACCTAAGATTGTGACAAAAAAAGTGCAAGAAAATTAAAAAAAAAAATTGTAGAACATTTCTTCATTCACCAAAGTTTCAATTCAAAATTTTACACCTTTTTGAAGAGGTATTCCAAATGGTTGACTAAAGTCAAACACTCCATTTCAACATTTTGGCCAGTATTCAGTTACAACATGCCTATTTTGCAACTACTTCTTTGTGAGCTTTATAAGATAGAATTACATTCCAAATCAATGCAATAAAATTAGCTGCAAGGACCTGTAAAATAAACAAGCAGGAAATAACATCAATATAAGACACATAAATCAAAAATCAATTAGAAAGCAATCTACTTTTTTGAAAAAAAAAATATAAAATAAAACAGAATCAAGCAGCTCGAACCTGAAATTGTTGAGGAACAAATCTAAAGTTGAGAAATTGGAAAGGTATCCATAGCTGCCAATTTGCAATAACAGATGATACCCATTCCTGCAAGAAAAACAAAATTGGTTTTACAGATCAACCCGGATTCAGGCATTTTCTAGTACGGTCAGGATGGGCCGGTTGACCCACAACATCATTTTGTCCATCTTTTAATTTTCTAAAAATAATCAATGTGTTAATTATGATTATAAGATAGTAATCTTATAATAATAGTCTTAAATCTTAGAATATAAATGATTCATGAGGTTGTATGCAACTTGGGTGACTTCAAAGTTCAACCTGTTTGACCCGGTTCCTCTTTTAGCTAATTTTTTTATTTCTGTTTTATATAACATCACACCACATCACATCACATCATAATGTTTAAAGAAATATTATGGTAAGTAATGTATATAAATAAAAAACACCTGCTGAAGCTTTGGCAAAACCTGGGCAGGCCTTCCTTCTAATGTTACCAAAGTTGATAAGAAAACTCCAATAAAAGCAGGAGCAAATATAAACTGCAAATATTCAGAATTAATAGTTATAACTAATGAATTATCAACTCATGTCAAAATAATGTCAAAAACGTCACCTGGTCAATTATGAGTCGAACAAAAGCACCAGAAGCCCCGGTCATTGTCACCAATTTACTCAAATACAAGTACCTATGTGTGACATATACATACATACACAAGCATTTTGAGACTATTTAAACTTTAAACATTATATCAAGTTTTTGATGTCCTTACCAGAAGTGTAATGTAGGTCCAACCAACGCCATTCCCAAAAACGTAAAAAGAGATATCCGCTTTAGATCCAGAGATGGCACTTGGTCAATCAAGACCTAAAGGATACATGTATTAGATTTTAGAACATATAATAATAATATAAAAACTAAAATGTGTAAATGAGTTACAACAGGGTGTCGGATTTAAAGAAAGAATAACTACTCATTTACTAATTTGTTCTTGAATCATGTATAATATCGATTCAAAGAGTATTAAACTATTAATTATGAAAAAGGAAAAATTACCTGGCATATCAAGTCTCCAACGAAAGTCAGAAGTGCAGATGTTATTGCCTTTGTCCATACAGGATATGCCTCAAGAAGACTCAAATACCTATTATTATAAAAAAATTAAAGTAGCTAACTGATGAATAACTATGTCTTAAATTAAAAATAACTGCATCAACATAGCCTCAACTAGGGTCAGCAATCGTGTCGGGTTGGTGAATTGAACTGTAAACGACAGCCCATATATTTATTCATATCAAAGACATCCACCCAAACTTACACACACTTAATCTTGTAACCTTAGCACAAACCCACTTATCCGAACAAGTCAAACGGGTTGTAAACAAATTGTAAACTTTTAAATGGGTTAATTATATATGGGTTAAACGGATCAACATGTTTCAGCAATCAGGTTAAACAAGTCAACCTAAACATGATCCATTAAACTAAAAAGGTTAAACATTTCAACTCAAACACGGCCTATTTGTTAAACTGGTATATATGAAAAACCAAAACCTGGTTTCTTATCGTCCCCTAGCACTAATCAAAATAAAGAAAATGTTCATATTATTATGTAGCAACTTTAACACCTCTATTTAGCATATATATAAAAATGAACCAACTCATGAACACTTGAGTTCTTTTGAATCTAAACAAATCAAAAACACAATACTCAATCCAATATCAATATATCATATAATTCAATCCCAAAAACGAGAAATTTATAATCAATTTATACAATTGTATTCTTTTCAAGAACTTGTGGCTCTCTATCCTGACATTAGGAAGGGTTGACCTTGAAACAAAAGTAAGGTTGTTGTCATGTACAATAGGAGTTCTAAGGTTCGAGTCGTTGAAACAACCTCTTACAAAAATGTAACACCCCCAGACATTAGGGGGTGTTTGGCAACTAGCATTACTGTGTTTTCAGTTCCCAAAAATTAGAAATCTTGTGTACAGTGCAACTAATTCTGAACCTACATAATTTCTTACAAATTCTCCACAAATTACAAGAATTTCTACCAAATTCCACAATCAAATTACATTCAAATCAAGAACACTTACCATGAAAGAAACGACCATTTGTCACCACCACCACCGCCATCACCACCACCACCTCCAGAATCAGAACCACCGTAACCACCGCCACCACCACCATCATAACCACCACTTTCAGTAGACTTGACCCGAAATCCCTTACCAAAAACCCCTAATTCTCTACACGCGATTGTTCGACGATAACATTGAAACCCACATGGTGAAAAGCTCCGATAACCGGCGTTCGTAGGCTTAATTTGGGTCAAATTAACTCTATGGAAAGTGGGTTTCACGTGGTTGAAGATGGAGTTGAACAAGATGGGAGATTTATGGGAAAAGATTAAAGGGTTTGACGCCATTTTTGGTAGTTTTAGAGCTGCAAGCATTTCTGCTGAATCTTTTTTGATAATTCTCAAGGGTTTATCGAATTGGGGTATCTACTTTACAGGGTTTGGAATAATAATCTTTTTGCTATTTCACCCTTCGGTTTTGGTTGTGATGTGTTTTTAAACCTTTATTTTCCAAAGGGTCTCTGGAAAATGTAAAAAGAAAAAACCGAAACATTTGAGACATGTATTTTTATTTTTTTGAGGTTAGGAGGTGTTTGGTCTAACTTTTTTTTTTTTTTTTTTATTTATATTTTAAAGTAGCTTATAGTTTAATTTTTATTATTTGATAAGTTTTTTTAAATATTTAGATTAGTTTATATTTTACAAGTTGATAAGCTCTTTGAGTGTTTGTGTTAGTTTTTTTTATTTAGCTTATGTTAGTAAAATGACCAAAAGGGGCATGGTTACATATTATCATATAACTTATATTTTATATGTATCTACTTTGTTTTTATGAGTTATACCATCATTTTTGGATAAATATATATGACAAACTTCTACAAAAATACATTAATATTCAATAAACATTCATCTTGGTTTGGTTAGATCTCCTGCAATCATATCTCTAACTGCACTCGTGTATAAATCATCTATTCTATGTTGTTTACTTGTGTCTTCATCTATTTCATTAATGTCACTAGATCCTCGACTATCAATACCATTATTTGGAGTGTACGATTCTTGTTGCGCCTTGTTAAATCCTTCATCACATGTATCTTTTCTTCTAATATAATTATGAATTGCCACAGATGCTAGCACGATCTTCACTTGTGTCTCGTAGGAGTAATTGACATGCAAATGTTGTAATATCTCCTATCTAGCCTTCCATACTCCAAAAGTTCGTTCAATGACATTTCTCAATGATGAATGATGGTAGTTAAATATCTCTTTAGGTTCTCTAGGAGCACGACTAGCAACCGTTTTTCCACGATGAAAATCTGGTATATGATAACGAATGTTGGTTCCTTTATATGGAGCAAGATAACCTCTAGTATTTGGATGTTCAGCATCAACAACGTAATATTTATCTATAATGAATAAAATAAATAGTATTACTTATATAAAAAGTTAAACAAAACATAAGGTTTAAGCAAACATGGAATGGTACTAACCACCTATTGGACGTGGAAAATTAACTTCGGGCCGACACAATGCTTCATTGAAAATTCTAGTAATAAGTTGTTAAATTGTTACAGTAATAAGCTGCCTCTTATTAATTAGCCATCATTTGCCTCTTATTAATTATGCGTTAAATCCACCATTCTTTAATTTGTTATAGTAATAAGTTTCTTCAATAATTATTAATCCACCATCATTTGAGGGCAAATGAGTAACTTACACCCTTACACATATAAGCTTTTTGAAATAAGCTAAAAAACTGGAACACCCAGCCTCTCACACCACCAATATTATCCGTTTTGCCCACGAGGAGCTCACGGATTTGCTTTTGATTGCCCGGGTGAAAACTTCCCAGGGAGGTCACCCATCCCTAGATTGCTGCCACCTGAGCATGCTTAACTGTGAAGTTCTCCTCTCATCCACAACCAATACGTCCAAAATGGGTTGGTGATATTAGAGACCAGACATTAACCAGGAAACTCTCCTGTCCACGGCCAATGTAGGAATATGTAGGGTGTCACAATAATTAATAGTATTTAATTTTAGACTTTATTTGATTTATTTGGTCCTATGTAAGGATTTGAATATTTCTTAGTACTTAAATTCTATCGTTCATGAAACTCTAATTACTGTTTATGTGACATGTTAGCCCTACTCTGGTTGGGGTGTTACAGTTATGCTCTAATACCATTCTGTAACACCCAGCCTCTCACACCACCAATATTGTCCGCTTTACCCAAGAGGAGCTCACGGATTTGCTTTTGGTTGCCCGGGTGAATACTTCCCACGGAGGTCACCCATCCCTGGATTGCTGCCAGCTGAGCACACTTAACTATGGAATTCTCCTCTTATCTACAGCCAATAAGCCCAAAACGCATTGGTGATATTAGAGACCAGACATTACTTATAAACCAGAAAACTCTCTCCTGTCCACAGCCAATGTGGGAATATATAGGGTGTCACAAACCATCTTCAAATAAGCTTCTTCAAATTAGCTTATATAAGCTAATAAGTATAAGCGTAAAAAGCTAAATCAAACACCAAGTTAAGCTTATTTTGTAAAAAAAAAGCTAAAAAAGCTAGGCCAAACACCCCCTAGATATGAATATGACTATATGAGGTTATATTTAAGGATCTTGGAGGTCTGAGACAGATATGAGAATAGATAATATGTGTCTGGTTAGAGTTTTACAGGAATATATTATGTTATAGGATCTTAAAAAGTAAAATAAACTTAATGGAAATTAAAACTAAAGATTTGAGTATTTAGTGTTACAAGTCAAATTTTGAGGTGAGATTAAGATTAAGTTTTGGGTGATGTGTATCGTAACATGCATCATTTTAAAAATCGTGAAAGGCGTACGCCTCGAGGCGCGCCTCAAGGCGAGGCAGACAAGAATTGCATTTGAGGCGGCACCTCATAGGTAGCAATTAATACGTACGCCTCATATACTGAGGCAGATCGTTAATCGGGTGAGGCGGTACGATTGGGTGAGGCGTACGTAGACATTATAAATTAAAAAAAAAACTGCAGTCGCGATTAGAATAAAAAACTGGTCTGGAAACCCTAATTAGAATAGCAGTCGCGATTGGGGTTCAAAGGAGCAAACTCGTACACCCCCATCGCACACCTCGTCGCACACCCCATCGCACCCCCTTCGCACCCCATCGCGCGCACACATCGCAAACCTAACGTCGTAGACCCATCGCGAGTTCAGAGGTTCTTCTGATTTTCGCGAGTTCAGAGGTTCTTCTTTTCTGATTTTCTGATATTGTTGATGTTTGTGCTCGTTATCATCGTTTTGTGATTTCTGATATTGTTGATTTTCTGATTCTCTATGGTTCTTCACTTTGTATGCTACTTTAGTCTTAGAATTAGTGAGTATGGGACATGGGTTTAAGGTTTATTAGTAATTTGTATGCTATTTTAGAATTAGTGAGTTGTGATTATGGGTTTAAGGTTTATTAGTTTATACACTAGATTTGTGAAGTGAATGGAGCAAAAGGAATCTGATTTGTATGATCTAAGTGTACTCTTGTATGATTTGTTACTTTAGAATTAAGTGTACTCTTGTATGATTTTGATTTGTATGATCTAAGTATACTAGATTTGTGAATTGTGAAAGTGTATATACTAGAATTAGTGTGTATATTGTGTTTATCGGTTTAAGTGTACTCATGTTGAACTTTTATTTTTTTATGTACATAGTTTTTTACGATGGCTAGTAAAGGTGCAAGGAAAGATCCGGCTTGGAAGTACGGGGACGAATTTGAGGTACCTCCGCAATGTGTCAAAAAGGGTTACAAGTATCTAAAGTGCAAGTTTTGTAGTAAAGTTATTAAAGGAGGAGTGAAAAGAATGAAGGATCATCTTGCTGGCACACATAAAGATGTCATGCCTTGTGCCAATATGTCTCCTGAAGTAAAAGATGAAATGAAGCAATATTTGAAGCAGTTTCAGGATGCAAAGTTTGCTGCCCAACGAAACTTTGAAGAAAATGTGGGAAGTGGGGCATAGTATAGCAATGCGAGAAGTGTTGATCCATGTGCTACCTCTAGGGATGTTAGGGGGCCAATGGATCGGTTTGTGGAGGGTGCGAAAGATAGTGAAGAAGAATCACTCCCAATCGAAAAAATGACACCATCGAGTGCAAAAGAGCATCGAAACAGAGTTTGTTTGGATATTGGAAGATTTTTTTAGAATGGAATACCATTTAACATAGCAACTAGTCCATCATTTACTAGTATGCTATGTTCAGTTGGGAACTTCGGCCGAGGATTGAAGCCCCCACCATGAGTTAAGGACTTGGATCCTTAAGGAAGAAGTTAACACGACCACTACAATGGTGGATGACATAAAAGCTACATGGAAGACCACCGGGGTTTCTTTGTTATCAGATGGTTGGTCAGACATGAGAAATAGAAGTTTGATTAATCTTTTGGTCAACAATCAATATGGTATTGTTTTTTTGAGAACCGTTGATGCATCGGATTGTATAAAAAATGCTGAATTTTTTTTCGAGTTGCTTGATGAAGTTGTTAAAGCGATCGGTGAAGATATTGTAGTTCAAGTGGTGACCGATAATGCTAGTGCATACAAAGCTGCTGGAGCATTGTTACTGGAGAAGAGAAAAAGCTTGTATTGGACCCCGTGTGCCGCTCATTGCATTGATTTGATGCTTGAAGATATCGGTAATTTGATGCAACATAAAAGTGCTTTGCTTAAAGCAAAAAAAGTTAGCAATTTTATCTATAAACATTAGTGGGTGTTGAGTTTATCCTGAAAGATTTTAAAGAAAGATCTTCTTTGACCAGCTGCCACAAGATTCGCCACGACATTTTTGACTATACAAAGTATTTATGAATCGAAAGAAGCTTTACAATAAATGTTTGTTTCAACCGAATGGCGGACATGTGCTTGGGCTAAGAAAGCTTATGGAAAAGCGGTTAAAAAAATAATCATGGATGAGAGAAGTTTTTGGCCTAGTGTGGTTTATTCCATTAAAACCACAATGCCACTTGTTGAAGTTTTGGGAATTGTTGATGGGGAGCAGACACCAGCCATAGGATTTATTTATGGAGCGATGGATAGTTGTAAAGAAAAAATAGCAAATAACTTGGATAACAAACTCTCTTCTTATAAAGAGATATGAGACATCATTGATAAAAAATGGGAGTTCCAAATGCACCGTGATTTATATGCGGCTGCCTACTACTTAAATCCACAATTATCTATGGAGTCCCGATGTTTCTGAGCATCCGGAGATTAAGCGAGGATTATATGATGTTATGGATAGACTCATTAAAGATACTAGTGTTTATTTGAAGATCGAAGATCAACTAATTACGTATAAAGAAAAAAGGGGATTATTTGGATATAGAGGTCATTTGGCAACATATCAGACACGTCCACCGGGTAAATTATTTATTGATATTTTTTATTATAGTTTATATTTTATATAAATTAAATTATTCACTAATTTTTTTATAAACATATATAGTTACTGGTGGGGCGAATATGGAGATAAGACTCCCGAACTCAAGGCTTTTGCAATAAAAGCTTTGGGTCTTACGTGTTCCGCTTCGGGTTGTGAATGTAATTGGAGTACTTTTAATCAAGTCCATACAAAGAGACGAAACCAGTTGACAACCGAAAGAATGAACAACTTGGTCTACGTTATGTACAATAAAAAGTTGAGGCAGAAATTCTTAAAGAAGACTACTTTAAAAGAAGAAGATGATTCGTTGGTTGTTGAAAATGTGTTGTCTGATGATGAGTGGTTAGCTAACCCAATTGATGCCGATAAAGATGAAATTGGATGTGGCGATGCAGGTGTGGACGGAGGTGGTGGAGCATGGGGAGAGGGAAGTAGCGGTGCAGGTGGAAGATCGTCATCTAGGAAAAGAAAAAGTGTTCAAATAAATTTGATTGACGAGGATGAGGATGATGATGGTGAAACGAATTGGGTAGAGGAAGATGATTGTGAGGATGACGAGTTAGAAAGTGATGCGTTTTATGTTGTTTGAAGTTGAATTAGATTACAAACTTTTAATGTGTGCTTAATTCCGTATCTATTTTATGTTTTAGACTTTGTGATACGTTATGGGTGATGAATTTTAAATTTGATGATGAATTTGCTTAGAAATATGCTTTGTTTGATGTTTTAGTATTTTATTTTTATAAGATATATAATTTTCCTATTTATTTATTATTTCCGCCTCGGGTTTACGCCTCATTTCGCCTTGAGGCTTACGCCTCGTGAGGCGTAGGGAAAACGTCTCGAGGCTCGTTTCCGTTCTTTTAAGCCTTGATAACTTGTATGATACATGGTTATTGAATAATTGGTACTTAACAGATACGATACATGGTTTTCTTATCGAATAGAAAAATAGGATTATTGATGCTTGTCCTACTTCCGACCCATTATCATGCCTAGGGGAAAACATGGAGTTTTCTGCCCTCATAAATATAATTTTTTTAAAGAGTTCTAATTATATATCTATTAAAAAACCAACCTGATGAATAGTAACTTGCTTAATCATGACCGTTCATTTGTAATGTAAGATATGTTAAGCATTCGGTACAACCATGTTTCAGGTGTTTCACAAGCCGGACATTAAGTTGATACGTGGTTGGTTTTCATGTACGTGTTGCTATAACAATGTTATATTACGCCACCACCTTCATGTGGCCAACTCTGAATTCACCATATAAACACCACTACAATCTTATTCACACAACCATCGTCGAGGAAGATAATCCAGTCTTAAAACAAAGGTGGTTTCGACCACATGCAAGAAAAAAATATGCGTTTCAATCCCACTGCAACGCAAGTTTGGAAGATGGAGATGGTGGACCTTGATATTGCAGCTCGATGGTGATGGCAGACATTGCTGTCAACCTATAGCTCGAGCAAAAGAAGCCGTAAAGATCTTAATCTAAACACCGCAGACTAACAAATAGTTAAAGACAAGGAAGAAAAATATTTACGGGACTTTTTCGAAGAACGGAAAGGAGTACAACGGAGCATGGTGGCAAAGGGCGGTGGACGGTGGCTGCTTTTAAAGAACAATTACGTTGTTTGTAGGGGATTAACTATTTTAGGAGCATTTAATATTAGGTTGTGTTTCTATTATTTTGAATCTTAGTGACCGGTCATAATAAATTACTCTAGGAAATGACACGGTTTGCGTATTAAATCGAGCAGGGTCAAACATACAACGTTTTCGTGTTTGGTCAGAAATAAGTCTTGTCAAATATAAACTGTTTATGTGCTTGTTTTTATGTATGTTTTGGGCTGATCTACGTTTCAACGCAAGTTTTGTTTGGAAACGTATAGGGTCAAACAGGGGCGGCTCAATCTTTTTGGGGGCCTCAAGCGAACTCAAAAAATAAAGCCTTTTATAAATTTCTTGTCATAGACCCTACAAAATTTATGCGTTCCGATTGTAACAATTTTCTATTGTGCCCCATTGTCTTACCCGTCTAATATGCAATAATTTATTTCCATATAAACATCCAAACACCTCCTAATAAGCTAGTCAAACCGTAAATTTCAAAAACCCGATAGTGTAATGCATATTATTTTAACAAATACATTAACTTACTTCATTGATCAAAACCCATCTTATCAATCTACTTCATCACACGTCAATGGTTTACCCTCTAACAAAAACACTGCAAGCTCATTAACATTAACATATCCTATATAATAGAAAAATGCCCGCCTTGAGTGCTGGCATGAACACACTTAAAATGCTTGTTGTATCTCATAATTAATTACAAACCCATTATGTCTACTCAATTTTGGGGCCCTTTAATGTGGGGCTGAAGCAATGGTGCTTCATTTAATTTTAATGGACCGGCCGGGGCTGAAATATAATATGTTTTCATTCGACTGTATAAATTCAAGTTACTTTATTTTATACGTAAATTTAGTTCGGTATGAGTCGGAACGATTATAACCTATGTTTTATCACACCACATACGGAAGCGCTACACGTGCTTTTTATGTACGTTTGCATTGGTCTACGTTTCCACGTAATTTTGTTTGGAAAAGAGTCGGGTCAAATATATTACTTTACATCCAACATTATAAATTCGAGTTACTCTACGTTTAGATGTAGCTCTAGAAACAAGTCACTAATTCGATTTTAGTATATATTTTATCACGTTGTATATGCCGCCACTGCAACGCGCGGTTGGTAAAGACACTAGTAACTTCTAATTACACTATAGGATAAACAGAAACTTCTAAAAAGCTTGAGTCTCTATCATGTGAGCTAAAGCCTTTAATAAGTTACTAATTTTATAAAATATAAGAGATTGGCTTGGATGTCATGCAAATTTATATATCATAAATGGTGTTTGGATGATATGTTAATTAAAAATAATTTTTAGAAAAATTAAAAAACCAAGAAACTTCTTAAATATAATAAACATAAAATATAAAATATAGATAAAAATAACATTGTTTTAGTTATATATTACATACTAGCTTTAGTTACCCGTGTATCACACGGAAGTATGAAGAGTTAATTATTAAATAACATAAAATTTAAAATAAAATCAAGTGTGTTATATATTAAATAGACAAATTGGATTTTAATAATCCAAACTATTACTCATTGACTAATAATAATCCATACACTTGATTTGGCCGGTAACAATCCCAACTTTCATTTTATTTACCAACAAAAATCCCAATAACATAATAATTGAAATTTTGCGCTTGATTTCAACTTTATTTGGTTCACAATAACGAATATGAACGAAATAAAAAAAATATACAAGCTAAATCGAGCCTAAAATAAGTACAAATCGAGTGTGAATGTATGATAATTATACTACTGGGACTGTTGTTGCTAATAAATATGAAAGTTGGGATTATTACCGGCCAAATAAATTGTATGGATTATTATCGGTTAATAAGTGATAGTTTGGATTATTAAAATCCAATTTTCCTATTAAATAAGACATAACAACTTTTGATTATAAGGTCACAAATAAGCAAAAATATCATTGTAAATTACATTTGTGGTAACAATAGTAGGTTTACACTCGTTATCTAAAGCTAAAAGCTTCAATCAATCTTTACTCTTAACTTGTGACAAGATGCCATAAAGTTGATCATGCGTAAAAATAGGCTCTTTCAAGTACAAACTAACGCTTGATAGAGATTGACCTTAACTTTTGTTTATTGTTATAGCAAAATATACAGTCAAAGAAAACTGTCTTTTTTAGACTTAAAATGAATACTTTTGACGGGTCAAATCGTGAGCTAGATATTGAGTGGGTGTGAGGATATTAGTATGAAGAAATTAAGATTTAAATAATATAAACTGAAAAGTTATGTGCAACAATTAGATCAATTTCGAATTATTTTGACCATGTAATCAAATATAGAGATATAGTATTGAATCGGGTTGGATCGGGCTATAAATGTTCATAATATCTCTGATTAGTTGTTGATTATTATTTATTTAATACTAACTTTAGTAAACCCATGTATTATACGGGTTGAAAAAATAAAATATTAAATATAATAAAATTTTGTGAAGTATAAAATGATAATCTAAAATAAGATATGATTAAAATTACATATGAGTAATAATTATAAGTAATAAAATAATGATATCAATTTTTAAACTTTTGTTTTTAAACTTTCTTTCCAAAAAAAAGTTAAATATCTTTTTCAAACAAACCATATTAAAAATGTTATTTTTTAAAATATTTTATTATAACTCCAAATTTTAAGTTTTTTAGTTTATAAAGAAATTTACTTTTTAAAAATACTAATTTTAAAATATTTTATATTTTAAAAAAAGTTAGATGTTTTAGAAAAAAAATTTAATTGTATAAAAAATAGTTTTCTAAAAATAACATTAATAAAAAGACATCTTTATTACTTTATTAAAAAACTTAATCTAAAAAATGATTAAAATTATTTAATATTTTTTAATTTAGGTAATTATTTAAGAGAAGAGAGAGACCAGAAAAATAAACTTAGGGGGCCTAAAAATGTATCAAATGTTCTCCTTAGTTACTCTTTTAGTATTATATACAGATTCATAATTCATGCTTAAAGATGGGTCGAATGAGTTCAAACTAAACAATTAATAAGTAACAAGTCGAGGCTTAAAAACATCATCTAGCAAACAAACACCGGTTCAAGGCTTCCAAACGATGGTTGTCTCCACAATCATCGAAGCCACAACATAAGGATCCATATTCGATGACGGCCTTTGGTCCTCAAAATAACCTTTTTTCTCTTTCTCTGTCTCTCTTCCAACTCTAACAAATGCCCCACGATCTGCCACACCCTATAAACATGAAACCAATATAATAATATATACATAATAACCAAGAAACCTGATAAATGGTTTCTAGATACAGAAAAGAAAAAGTTTTCCTTGATTGGTTCAATATTATTTGGAAATTTTATAAAAAGAAACAAATTAAACCCAAGTAAATAAGCACTATAAGTTCATTGTTGATAAATTATTATGACTCTAGCGTCAGTGAAGAAACTGATTTTTTCAGCTATTAAATGAGCTACAATTTTTTGAAAGTCCACTAAAAAGTTACACAAGTTGGGCAGGAATCTTTTGAAGGCTACAAACAATATATAAGCTTGACAAAAGTAGAGCGAATATGCTTACGACCTTTTACTATTTTCATTAAAAGTTAATTAGCATTTTAATAATATAATATTATAGAAATGGATTCAAGAATTCTTTCTAACTTAACTATTCACCTTTGATTTAACATCTAAAATAAAATATTTAATTTGAATAGTTCTAACTAAATCAATGATATATTAGTAATTTTGATTTGTATTTTTTTTGAAAAGACACCCATCACATCAAAACATCATCTCTTTTCTCTCTCTTCTTCAAACTATATCATCTCTCTCTTTTCTTCAAACTACACAATCTCTCTCTAATCTCCAATCCACCACTAACATGGAATATTTAAGTGGTGTAGTTTTTCTATTTATTTTCATTACAAGAGTGTAATTACATAGGTGTTTCTTTGTTACAGTAATGTAGTTTTGTTATTTTAGTTTTATTACAATGTTGAAATTTCGTTATAATGATGTAGTTATATGGTATAATACCTTGATGTTAGGTTGTTGTAATCATGGTGTTGCTATTGTTGTTATGTGATGTGAATCTTGGAAATGCAAAGATCACTTATAATATTTGTCGCCCATAAAGGTTTGATTTTAGGTTATAATAATTTTGATTTACACATATTAGTTATCAACCTTTAATACATGAAATTTATATGTAGAAGACTACAGCTATCATAATAGTGCAGTGTAACCCTTATGTTATATTAGTGTAATCGTTGTTGTTACATCAATGTAACTTTTATGTTACTGTAGCGTAACTCTTGTGTTACATCATTGTAAGATTGTTACTAAAATTTAAACATAAAAATTTATAATATAATATTACTTTGTTTTGTCTTGTAATGTTACTTTGATTCTTGTGGTGTAATTTTTAGTCGTTTTTCGATTTTGTTGTTTGATGTTTATCTTTAATCAGTTTTAAAATGCATGCCACACAAAAACTTTGCATTGATTTGACCATGAGGAAGCTCTAATGAATAATATGGCTACCTTTAATTTATTTTTTTTATATTGAGTATAGTGTTTTGTATATATAGATTTTGTTTAACTTGTTAATGACAATATATCAGGCCAAAATTTATATAAAGATTCAGATTTACACTTGAAAGAGATTTTATCTCATTTCATTAGTTTTTTTGTCGTTTTTTATATATGTTGTTTGATGTAATTCACTGTAAGTAATTACAAAATGATGTAATCCACGACAAGAATTAGGATTTACATTCAAAGAAACATGATTTTAATTCATTGTAAGGGGTTCTCGTATATGAACTTTAACAAACTCTTTTTTTTCTGACGTTTATAGATATAAGTATGTTTTTAAGTTTAATTCTAGTTTTTTTTTGTTTTGTCAACAGGTTATAGTAATGTAATACGTAACGGCCAAGAATCAATTTTAAAAATTTTCAAAACTATATTGGATTTAAAGAGAAAAATAAGACGAGTTTAATGGTGTTATTTTTATAAAAATATAATAATTTATAAAAAAATTATATAAGTATTAAAAATAAAAGGGGTAAACTTTTATAAAAAAATAGATATAAACTTTTGAAAATAGATGGTGACACTTGTTAGTAGAGTTGCACAAATCGGGTTTGGGCCGGACCCGGGCCCGGGTACAAAACCGGGTTTGGGCCCAACCGGGTTTTTTGTACCCGGGTATTGGTGAACCCGGGTACGAACCCGGGTCGGGTTCAGCGAGATACAAACCCTACCCGGTATACCCGGGTAGGGTCGGGTCGGGTTCGGTTCGGGTATGAAACCCGGGTTCAACCGGGTTTTTGCCTTTTTTTTTTTCTTTTTTTTTCTTTTCTTGTGTGTGTGTCGAACACCGGGTCGTATGTTTTTTTTTCTTATATTTTCTTTCCTTTTTTTTCTTTTTATTTTTCTTTTCCTAACCGGGTTCACTTGAATGACAAAAATTTAAACAACTTAATATATAAATATATACAAATCTTGAGCAGAAAATGTTACACTTATAATATACAAATAGTAAATACTTTTTATATAAAACATTTGAATGACAAAGAAATTTAAAAAGAACATGAAAGACATATAATATTAAAACAACTTAAAAATAACAATATCGTCTAATTTTATCTACTACGAGATGCTTGATCAAATGCTAATTCTTCATCGGATATGCCAGAAGATACTCCGTCTTCTACCTCTTCATCATGTACTTTAGTTTCGAGTGTAATCTCGTCTTCGAGGCTTGTTTGGTCTTGTATACGATCCGTTGCGTCTAAGTGATCCTTTAAACAAATGCACATCTCCACTGCTTCCGGAGTTAGTCTTGTTCTTCGTAATGATATTACCCTGCCACTAAGAGAAAAAGCAGATTCCGAAGCTACCGTAGAAGCTTGGACGCTTAGTAAATCACGGGCCATAGCAGAAAGAATCAGAAATTGAGATTCTTTTCCTTTCCACCAAGCCAAAATATCGAATGCACGATAATCTTCGGTAGTCATAGTGGAAATAAAATCCGTTCCACTATATCTACCGAGCTCACTTGTTGGGGTGTTACCTCTTTGACGTTTAGCCGTCACATCCCGAACAACATTCAACATAGTCAAAACAGGGTCTTTAAACGAGGTACTAGCACTTGAGGTTGATCCGCTTGGCATGGTTATGTTTACGTTAGGCCCATATCTATTTAAATAAAAATTATAAATTGTTTTCAAACTATGATTAAAATTTTCTTTTGCCTCGTTTGAAAAATCAGGGTTTTCGTCATGCATATCCAAATTGTCATTTATCTCATCTATCAAACATTCAACCCCCGCAACATTTAGAAACGGATTTAAAGCGGCGGCACACGTAAAAACGGGTGGTTAGTCCTTAAAATATTTTTTAAACTTTTCTTTCATTGGTTCTATCATTTGATTAAACATATTATTTTTATTTTGAAAATTTTTAAAATTCAAAGACATAAAATATAGTTCTTGAAGCACCGAATAACTAGTGGAATAATAAACTCCCGATAATTTTGTTGTTGAGTTTTTAAAAACCTCAAGAAACTCGGATAGACGTTGAAGATTCTCCCAACCCGCATCCGGAAATGGGTCGGCTTCACCATTATCCGAAAGACTATTATGAAAAGCTTTCAAAGTGCCCTTTTGTTTTAAAGCACATTCAAACATGTGACAAGTCGAATTCCACCGAGTAGGTACATCCCAATTAGGACCTAAAAATCTAGAGTGCGTATCCTTACAAAGTTGTTTATAATCTTGATATCTTCTTCTACTTTTTTTAAAAACGTCATTAACATAAATCGAAAAGATGTAATAAAGTTATTAACATATTTCCCGGATAGTCCGTCTTGCACTACTAAATTAATAATATGTGCAACACAACGAGTATGGAAAAAATCACCGTTTGCAATCGGAAGATATTTTAATTTTAATTTTTCAACCGCGGTTGTGTTGTTAGAGGCGTTATCAAATGCAATTGAAAAAAGTTTATTTTCTAATTTAAAAGTATTATTACATTATCTAAAAAGTAAAACAAAAATTCTCCGGTGTGTGGATGCGGAAAAAGATCAAATGCAATCGTACGTTTCATCAATTGCCATGAATTGGGATCCACCCAATGAGCGGTGACGCAAAGGTACGATTCGGGTAAACCGTGTGGAGCCGACCAAACGTCACTAGTTAAGTTTACACCGGTATTTAAATTTTCAAATAATACAATTAAATCATTTTTTGCTTGTTTCCATAATTTTAAACAATAACGTCTAAGTGTAGTACGACTTACGTGAGTGTAACGAGGTTGAAGCGTCTCTCGAATTAAGTTGGTCAACCGAGGATTGTCGAAGTGACTAAAAGGCAAAGCTTCTTGAATCACGAACTTCGCCATTCGATCTCGAACTGTATTAACATCGTAATTAAAGATTCCACCGTCTCCACCCAATTGTGTTTGTTGCGAATCCGGATTACTTTTCAACGACTTACAAAACTTCTTGCTAATGTGTTTGTTTAAAGTCGTGTTAGAATCTTTAGCAAGCAAAGCTCCACAAAACTTGCAACGAGCCTTTACAGACCCGTCACTCAACTCAACCATATCCCAATTGCACCAAACATCCATGTTACGATTGTGTGCAAGAACACGAACGACGGTTGGAGCGTTGGACGAACCTTGACCAACGGAAGATTGTGAGTGAGCCATATCAAGATTGAAGAGAGTGAAAGTGTAAAACGAGAGAGTGAACGTGTAAAGCGAGAGTAAACGAGAGTATTTTTTGCGTTTTTTGCGTATGTTTTTGCGTTTGAGACTTGGGTACTAAACCATATCAACCCACACCTATTTATACTAACTTATAAGCCTAAAAGTGACAAAAAAACGGTCACAAATCGATCCCAACGGCTATATAGCCGTTAAAAAACGGCCACTTTTTAAAAAAAAAAAAAACGGTCGAAACCGGGTACAACCCGGGTTCAACCGGTTCCGGGTCGGGTCGGGTCGGGTCCGGGTCGGGTTCTAAGAAATTCTAGAAAATCATACCCGGTTCCAACCCTACGGTTTTTTTCGGGTCCAACCCGGGTATGCATATACCGGGTCGTACCCGTACCCGGTTCCGGGTCGGGTCCGAACCCGGTTTTTATGCCCAAGTCTACTTGTTAGCACCAAGTTATAAGCTGACTTTTGTGATATGAGTGAAATGTCAAAAATATTATTTCTACTAAAAAATGAATATGAATACTTGTCATCATCTTATGAATCTAAAATATAATCAATGACCTACAAAGAATTAAAAGATTCTTATAATAAGATAGGGTTTTTATTTGAACCAAACCCTAATATTGTAATATAAACACATTACCCATTTGAAGTCACTCATATCATTGGTCTCATGTTTTCCCGTTAGTCGACGTTCATTGCCTTCTCCATAAGCAACAATATGTTCCTTATGCCTCTTCCCGAGCTTCTCAATCGCCTTTTTTATCACCTCGTAACCTCCATCGGCCCTCATCAATTTTGTACTACATAAAAGGTTATCATGTAATAGATTTTTAAAATTCTACCACGTGTACAAATATCAAAATGTTATGATATGATATGATATGTGTGTGTACCTATAGTTCATGTGAGCACCCGCTCCATTCCAATCGTGAACCGGTTTTGGGTCGAAAGAAAGAACAACTCCGGTCTTTTCTGTTATCCTCTGTGAATCCGGTGATGATATAGGATGAATATCTCTTATTAATGACTTAAAACGGTTATCAGATGACGTGACACTATTTATTTACTTTTGTATAATAATAAAATGGTGACTAGTTTGATGGGAAATTAGGCAAATTTATAAATGAAATATTGAATATCTATTTAAGGAAGTCATAATTTAAAAGAAAAAAATTAAGGATTAAAATTTAAATTTAAAAGGATGTGTAAGCGATCTAAACGAGTGTTTTTGTATGTGCTCAACCTTTTTAACGACCGTTTTAGCCATTAAACGAGTGGTTTGCATGGTTCTACATTTTAAACGGTTGTTTACCACATGGTGTGTGAATAATATGTCAATGTTGTATGTATAGTCTTTTACTTATTTCTAGATACTAGATATTTTATTCATAAGTGTTCACTAGAATAATTATCTTTTGGGTATCAATCTTTTCGATGTATCTATTTTATTTTCTCAAACGTTGGGCATCTTTGTAAATTTCAGACATTTTACGAACGCAAACATCACTCAATTTTTTTTTTTCATATTTCATGACTATAAAGTGACATTATCGTATGAATATAAGTTTTAAAATGTTGATGGCAACTAGCCATTTTAACATCAAAATAACTTGGTTTTTCTTTGTTTGATGAAAATTTGTATAAATACTAAGTATAGAAAATGTGTAACTATTGACATTGATAACTTAAAATTCACCAATACCTCTAAAATGTAGCGAGCCACCCAAATCAACATTTTTTTAAGGTTAAATAAAATACAACAATACAAATAATATAAACATACCTGTCCAGGCATAACTTCACCATTGATGCCACTAACATTAATACCAGCATATAGACAAGCTTTGTAATGTGCATTAACAATGTCTCGACCAAACGCCTTATTAGCACCCGTACCACAATAATATGGTCCCTAATCAAATACAAAGATGCCTGACTTATTATTAAGTGAATGTGCATATTTTGATCGCCTAAAATTGGTTGAGAAAAATACTTGAGGTCGAGGGTACCCTCCGATAGGCCACCCTAGTGGCCAATTTACGTCTTTTTGTAGCAAAGTATACTCTTGCTCTATGCCAAACCTGTTAAATTTCATTTTGTATCATGTTATGTTTTTATCACTCAATAAACTACATTTTCTTTTACTTTTGAAGTTATTTTTTTTTTTTTGAATGAGCACGAATACATTATTACATTCCAGGGTTCTTCCGCAACAACACTAGAGTGGCTAAATATTTTTGCGGCATTGTAACGCGTATTAGTAGGGATTGGTTCTCCTTTTGGTGTGTATGAATCACACATAACCTACAAATAAATTATTATTCGGTCTTTAATTGATCTTGATAAAGTTTCAAACACTTAAAACAATCATGCATATACATATCTTAACTATGAACTTACAAGAATGTTGTTGCCTTTTCTAAATGGATCTTTATATATTGCTTGAGGACTAGGGGCAACATTGGGCTAACTATGAACTTACAAGAATGTTGTTGCCTTTTCTAAATGGATCTTTATATATTGCTTGAGGACTAGGGGCAACATTGGGCAACATTACAATTTGTTAGTTGAAACAATATACATACACGTAATTACACATACATATACATGTGAAAAATAAGCACGCAAATACGCCTGCACACATACACACATATATATACATAGAGAGAGACATTATTTCAAAACTTTGAGAATTACGAGATACACAGTCCGCTTTGTGTTTCTCTTTCGCAACTTCTTATCATATTTCTACACTATGTACAAGTGCATTATGTTGTTCTCGATGGTGTCAACATATTATTGATTCTGAAATGAAATGTTCATGCATATCACCACTTAAGATCAAATAAGAAGCTAAACATTCATGAGATATAGGTAACATACTATATAATGACTTCACTGTCCTCACCAAGGGCTTGATTGGTACTTGATCCATCATAACTCCATGTTGGTAGCTTAGTTGGATCATTAACAGGACCAGGAAGGGTCTAATAGTAAAATTATAAATATAATTAGAAAAATGAGCTTATTTTATAGATTAACAATGTAATGCACCAAATTCTATTAAGATCTAACCATGTATCATTACCAAATCACCAAAATGCTAATTAATTGAGAAGCCAATGGTTCGTGATAACGGTTATCTGTATGAATAACTGAAATAACAAACTGAATTATCAAAAAAGGTTTGTTATCAAATTTTATAAATATATAGTAGTTTCCATCTTTCTCCTCTATAATGACTCAGATAATGAGAATGTTCTTTTTCTTATCGACTACAACTAGCGGGTGATCGCATTTTTTTGTTAAAAAATAGATTTTATAAAAATATCCAATGAATTACGGTGATCAAAGGGTCCCTTGACCCGTGGTCCTGACCCTGCGTCTTCAAATTTAACCAAAAAGACGGAATGTTTGCAACCAAAACCAACCTATTATAACCTCCAAAACCAAAATATAAGTTAACAACATATAAAAGAATTAGAAAGTTAAAACTTTTTTACCCTGGCTTTGCTTCTTAGGTCCATACCAGATCCACCAATCCTGTTGATTAGTCACAAGTCACAATCAATACAACATACATCAACAAAGCAATATTGGTATGTTGATGAACCATTACATCTGTATGAGTCTAATCCAGTGTTATCAAGAACACATTAACAAATAAACTCTAAAATCTTGAAAACAATCTTGAGAATAATCATGAAAATCAGTAAAAATAAAAAGGAACATGCAGGACTGTAAATAATCCAACCATATGTATTCTGCAATGATCTTATCAGTGCTATTGACATTGAGGTTGATGAGATCTGAAAGAAGAGACATTTAGAAATTAGATGAATAAACTAAACTATGTTCTAATTAGTTTTTTATAGGATTTGTGTTCTTGACATGGTGGTGTTTGATTTAAAGGTAAATATGGAGAATTGAGTGGAATTTGTTGCTAAAAACCTTAAATTTTGACAATTTCAGTGGATCATGCTGAGGTTCTTATGATCATGTTCATCTTTGTGATTCAGTCACCCTCAAATCTTGCAGAAAAATGAGATTTTTTTGTTTATAAATATATGGATGTCATATTTTCTTTGGTAATCTTTTTATGTATATAAAATATAATCAATTAGTGCATTTTTTAATATAATAAAGAATAATATTGAAATAACCAAATTAATTGAGAAACTCGTATATATATCTTGTTAGCTTTTGTGTTTAATTATCATCACAACAACAATATGATTATAACACATGAAGAAATGAACACATTGTCTAGTACATAAGTGTGACACCTTAGTTTGTCACATTATGCCATGTTGCCCAGTAAACAAGCACGGATTTGGTTTCTTTCATGACAACATGCGCATAATGAGGCACTAGCTAGGCCTCGATTTCTTGCATGACAACATGCGTAAATGAGGCACGAGGCCTCGTGAATCACCCTTTGAGTTGCTCATGACGATATAGACACATGTCATCATTGAGGAATGACTATAACTAATCATAATTTGATTTATGAGTATTCTCACGGTAACTTTTCAACCATAAAACAATTTAGAGGTGCGTAGATATAAAAAAAACAATAGAATCTTTATATTAAAAAACAAAACTAGTCGCAAACCCACGCATTGTGACATACCTATTGATAGTATTCGAAACTTTATATAAAAAACAGAACCGTCAAAAAATACAAGATGTCTTATTTCATGGCAGGTGGAAACAAAACTAAACTACTCATGTCCACTTGCAATAATAGTCATGTAAAACATTTATATATTCATTACAGTTTCTAATCAACAACTAGAACACATTCATCTCCCATTTTATTTGGTACACTCATTGCTGCAATTTTACATTTTCACACCACCTGGAAGCAGAAATTATTCCCAGAAAATTCTAGAACATTTTCCCCGTACCATCTACTCGTGGGATCGACTCGTCGAGTTCCATTCTACGCCATTTCCCGACCAACGAGGCCATTTCATCGTTCTTGTCAAACAAACCTAGGAGGCCTCCAGTGTGTATAAAGAGGATCTTTCTTCCTTCCCACTTGGTGGGATTTTGTGCCATGTCTTTCATCATCCCATAAGCCGCCTTTCCACTACAAAAATATAAAAAACCGAAAACTAAGGTATAAGTAAATGGAGGATATCTTTGTCTGGAAGGGGATGTTTGGATGTGCGTTTTGAGAGTGTTATGATATTAAATAATCAGAATCGGATAATCAGTTGTCATGAAACGGGTAATTTGATGTAGTGATGATTAAAGTAACCAACGTGTCAATTTAGACAAAATGGTTATGTCCAAATAGTGAACACCTCTGATTTGAATAGATGATCATGTATTGAGAAACAAGGTATGTTAGTTCAAATATTCAAAATTGATCATTACAAATTCAAGTCACAATAAACAAATAATTAGTTCCAAAAATCCTCCTCATCCCAAAGTGCCTCAGGTTTCTTTTCCACTTTACCATCTTCAGTGGTGTACATGGGTACATATGGTCCAAACTTAATAGTAAATGCAAATCCAAACACCCACTAAGAATGCCAAGAACTCACTTCGAACAAAACACTGGCAAAGATACCAAATCGAAAACGTATAAACATGATAGTATGTTTTATTACTCTAGAATATAAAATTTAAGGTTATGTTAGGTAAAATAGATGGATACATCACTGTACTTCAACACCTTATTGATTGCATTGTTGAACAAAAAGATCCATAAATTACAAAATTTATACTCAATATCATATTAACCACATCTTCTTAAAAAACACAATTAACCAGATTATCCAACATAGTTGCATTAGATAACATTTTCTCTGATAAATAGTTCTTGCTCCAAATTTACTATTTATGTTAGTCAATTAGAATAAAACTGGATGAAAGATGATATGATTGTGAATGATTAGTTATGTAACTGATAAATATTTATATAATGGAAACAAATAGGAGATTAAAATGCAATAAATGTATAAAAAAGCACATACCTGTAAACAGGGTCCAGGATCACACCCGTGGTTTCAGCAATTTCCTTGACAAATTTCAGCTCCTCAGCAGTACTCATGGCATACCCTAGCCCTTTGGCCTGTTAAAACACATATTACACACTTTCAAAATTTAGTGGTGGTAATTTCAACCTATTTACTTATTAACGGTTGCTTTGAGTTGTGTTTTATCTCAAACGAGTCAAATAAATTAATATAGTTGTAGAGCCTATTTCAATGAATAAAACCCCATAACTTACTTTATTCAAAGAGTTGAATTACTATATTGAGTGGAAGAAAGTAGAGGTGGCAATTTAGACCCATTTACTGATGAATTGGTTGATTTGGGATTTGAATTGGATTATAAAAATGGAATCAAAAGATCTTTCTAACAATTTTATTTGTCACTCTAATTATATATTAAAAAAAACTTATTTGACACATTTCAGTTAAAATAATATAATTTTGTTGTCATATTTGACACACTATTTATTTATAAAACTTAAAATCTTTCCAGGGTCAACCAGACCGCTACCAAAATTACTCACTTTGATCCATTACCCACCCTGCCGAACCCGTTTGCCACCTCTACAACTAACAAAAAGAAACTACACATTCACTATGAAAGGAAAATGCTTATGAAATTAGTAGTAATTTACGTTCTTACGTTTTCGATTGTGACTATATCACGTGACTTGACTCCAGCTTCAAGTCCATCAAGTAGACCTTGGACATAATCATAAAAGTAGTCGGGGTCGTCACATACACAGAATGCCGTAACCTAAAATTAAAATGTTAAATTTATAGTTTTGATTTACTAATTAAAGAAATCAGATCAGAAAAGCATATGAAAATTTTACTTTTGCTTTTAGCTCACTTAGCCATGAAGCAATGGACAAACCCGCAACAGTACCACCACTAAAATTCAAGTGTGTTAGATTGATAAGTAAACACTCAAAATCATGCTTAAAAAGGGAAGATAAATCACATTAACATGTAGAAGAGTAAAACCTGCCACATGCTGAAATAATATCATCAAAACTTCTTTTAATGGATTGGTGCTCAATCTCTCTAATTGCTTCAATATATCCCCTGCAAAGACAAAAATATTGCATATATACCCATGAGTAACTAACATGAAACAGTTGATTTCACAGTTTATAACAGTTTGGTTTTCTTAAGAACTGTTTAAATTGAGTTAGATAAGTCAACATTGGGTGACAAAATTAAGTCAATGTAAGAATATAAAGCATATTCCTATTTATGTTACATTATTAAAAATAATGATGGTGGAGGTGTTGATGATGAACTTATTTTCAGTGTGACCAAATTGATGACTACTTTTTATGCCTATTATTCGTGGCAAAATGGGGGGTCGGTGAGGGTGATGGGAGGGTAACTTTAGTGTGGGTCAAAAGGGTCAGACCATCTCAGTAACTTGTTTGTTTTTTAACATTTTACAAATATTTAATGTGCTAAATATGATTTAAAAACTATATCATTACAGCAATAATCTCACTTTTTTTAGTACACGGTAGGAGGTTATGTGCATTTAAATACACTTTAAATGATTTCTAACATGTGACCCCATTTGATCCCTTTACTTTTTAGGTAAATCTTTTAGTGTAATCATTTCATTGTAAATAAAACATAATCAAGATCAATCCATGTATATGAAAAATGGATTGCATACGCTACCTTTTACACATATGTATTATTTCTTATATGCTTTTCCTTCGGTACAATATTTTCTTTGGGATTTTATTTACTTGACTAATATTGTGGCGTTATTAAATAATTAATAAAATATTGAGGAAAAAATGTACATGTCAGAAAAAATCTCACCATGTCCCTAGGGAATTTGATCCACCAACAGGAATGACATAAGGTTTTCTTCCTTCTTTTATCAACTTCTCTTTCAACAAATTGGTAAGCGTCTGAAAGTTAATTAGACACAGAATATCAAAATAATATTTTTAAATTTAAAGTATTCATCCAGAATATTTATCTGACTCATTTTTCATTCGCCACTTATTTTGGACAAGAAGTTAAAATGGTATTTTTTTCATACTTAATTCAGCACACATAACAGATGGGTCGATTTGGGTTATGGCAGTACAAAACCAGAGCTATTGTTTTGAAATTCAGTTAAAATGACAATTTTGAACACTTATATAAACGGGTTGATTAGGGTGATGTATCATCTTTAAGTGGTCAGATGGGTTAACTAAAAAGGTAGAGAATCAAACGCATTCAGATGCTTTAAATCTTCTAAATAATTGTCCATTTTGATACATTACCTAACCTGCCCATTGTACCATCCCTATATTTAGTGCAAACACAAACAAACAAGCTTTTATCAACCAACATTGAGCATACCAAACTTCCAATTCTTGAATATTCCTCCTTTGAAACAAGATCAATATGTGCACCAACCAAACGCTCCACCAACAGGTTCCCTGTCAATCCAGGGTCTTTTTCCATAAGAAGCTGTATAGCAAAGACAAAGAAATAGCCAATTAATCAAACTTCAAATCAAATCCCCAACTTAAGGAGAAGTAGGATGGCAAGAAAGGGCGGGTTGAGTAAAGGGTCAAAATGGTTTCAGGTTAAGTTGACTTGAAACCACGTTTTGCCCATTCTAATAAATTATTAATGTGTTAATATGATTTAGGGGGCCGTATGCTTGTGTGTGTTAAAAGTATAAGTGGGCCGACTTCTAACCCATTTGGTTCATTTCCATCTAGCTCTTTCTCTGATTTGACCTATGTAGCTTAAAACACAACCAAAATCGACTCATTCACAAGTAAATGGGTCAGAATTTCCACCTTTCTAAAGTATTGACGAAAGGTTTACATACAATAATTGCCACCTCAACCCATTCGGCCCGTTTCCCTTTTAGCTAATATTTTATTTGACCTAATTAAGACAAATACAACCCAAATCAACCCATCACAAGTGAATGGTTGAAGTTGTCCCTAAAGAAAAATTGACAAATAATTATATATAGAAAATTAAAAACCTTTGAGGTTCGTAGTATTAGAAAACAATCAAGATTCAAATACTTGGCAGCAACAGCGGTTGCACGACAATGATTACTTTGAATGCCACCAATTGTTATTATGCAATCTGCTCCTTGTGCAACTGCATCTGCTAGCAAGAATTCAAGTTTCCTAACTTTGTTCCCACTCAATTGCATACCTGAAAGATCATCACGCTTACATAATGAAAAAGTTTTCGTTAGTATAGATCAAGAATTCAATTAAATCATGAAAGTAAACAATATCATCATAGATTCAAACATGCAAAATAAACAAAAATGTCCTAAAGCCTATCTCAAAACAACATTTCCAGCAAACTTTGATATGAACTGTTGCAATTTTGATGTGAACAACATCTCCAATCAAGTTTCAACTTCAATTTCAATGGAAATAGCATTTCAATAATATTCTGATCATAAATTCAAGAGGGAGAGTTTCAATTTGTAAGTGCAAATAATTAAATTCCTTACTATCTAACTAATGGATTACTAATGACTTCACATCATTGTGCTATCCAGACATATATATAAGCACATATTTCTAATATTAATAAAAAACCCACAATCACATCAACGAAATTATATAAACATCTACAGTTAATCAAAATCAACACACAAGAACTAAACATGATTCAACCCATTTACCTTAAGCCAAACTTCAGTATCTTTCGGCAAATTCGGAAGGTTCCACCTATGAATCGGAGTTGGAAACTGAAATCAAACAAAACCCACAATCAGAAACACAATTTTCAATTTTTCATCGATCGAATTGTGGGGAAATGGGTCTAACATACATGTCCAAGATTGAATGCGTGAGAAGGAATCGGATTGAGTTTAGAAGCCCATGATGGAGGATGATATGGTCGTAGTGTCAAGAACTCAGAAGTCGATTGAAGTTGTTGTTGAACTGTTGAAGACATTGATCGAATTGGGGCTTGATTTGGGGGTGATTTTGGTTTGTGAGTGGTGGGTATTGGAAGTGGTGATGGTGTGTGATGTGGGTTTAATCGATGTATGCTCCACCTGCAGTTCAACATTGTTTGCGATTGGTCATAATTTTGGGAATGATATATGAAGATGGTGGTCGAATTGGTAAATATGAAAGTATAGGGGGTGAAGTAGTTAAATTTTATGAATTTAGATGAGTTTTAACTTTTAGAGTAGTGTGTTTTTTTTAACGGCAGATATACGACCTTGTTTCGTATGATAGGTGTTATTTTAATCGGATCCATCTGTTTATTTTTCAACCAGGACCGCACCCCCAACCCCTTTACGAGGAAACTCATTGATGAGGGAACCCACTGGTTTTTGCTCAGAGTGATATTTAAACAAATGATTTTTCAATATTTACATTTCATGAGTGTCTCACTTTAACTACTTAAGTTAAGGTTCATTGATTTATAGTAGTGTGTTAACTTGCTACTTTTTGTTCTAGCTGATCTCGTTGTCTACTTCATGAGTCGGTCTAAGACCAAACTTTCTTATCTGGCTTTTAGTCTACTAAGAAGAGGCTCGAATGTTGGCTTTGAGTTCCGACTTCCTTCTTTCTATGATCATATCAAGAATTATATGATTCGATATAAGACTAGCTTCCTCGATTGTTAGTAACATGATTGTTCTAATGCAACCTTGACCTATTTTGATTAAGACTGAGACCTATCTAATCATAAGTGTGGCGTACTTTAAGTTGTCAAACACATTGTCCAGAAAGATAGTCACTTGTAGAACCATTAAAAGAACTGAATAAATGTTTTGTCTTTTTATTTGATACGTATAAATAATATAATATACTGTTTTTTATTTTGATAGTCAAATCATAAGATGTTTTTGATAACTATATAAAATTAGTGTTTTCTATAAACCATTGGTATCAATTTTAAATTGAAGCCAAAATAAGGTTTAAGATTTATATGTATCGATTCAATTTAAAGATTTGGGTTTAGCAGTTTAAAGTATTGTTTGAAACCTAAAATTGACTGCATGTTATGATTATGTATATGCTTTTTTATTTTAAAATATGAATTGTGAGTATCTATAATATTTATGAACTACCATAAAAAAGGTTGGTTCAAATCATGAAACAAAGTCATTGTGGCGCTCCGTTGATACATACCACTTAATCGGGACCCTGTGAACATGTATTGCGGTTGAAGCTTCTCATGCCACAAACATGCTTAGCATTGTTTATTTTTGTTACCAACATAATGTTTATTAGTGATTTAACTTTATTTACTGCATGAGTTAATAAGTGATATAAAGATATTGAATATTAGTCTCAATTATTATCATTTTGCATTTTTTTTTTTTGGCCATTGATTATCAATGGCATCAAAAAGGTCATGATTCTTGGATGCTCAAACCAAATCCGACATCCTAGCTACATCGCAAGACATGCTCGCCTCACTATACTCAATGATTAAAGTCTAAGCCCACTCCTCACACTTCCAACCCGTTTATCCCAACAGCATGGCACCTCACAAGGCTATCAACACAACTTTCAGTCAACCTATAACACTATCACTTGCTTCTATTGCCATCCTGCAACCAAAACAGATACCTTAAACCTTGTCGTTCGTGACCAAAACCATACAAAGCCACCCAAAGCCCTCTTAAACCACACTAGTAGCCACATCTTCACCAAAACCCACCCCAAAACTCAAACCATCATGCCAAGCATCTGCTCTAAAAAAGAACCTAACACTAACACCAACTACACTTGTAATGGAGCCAAAAACCAGCCTCTCGGTGGTACTTCATTGCGACTTCTCCAAATCATCTGGGATGAATCGAGCGACAACCATAATGGAGCAACATCAAGTCTCTTTCGCTTCATCTAGACGGCAAGGTAAATTCTAACGGGGATAAATGATGTGTAGCATATCCAAGCGATCCAACACACGTCATGCACAAACAACAACCTAAACATGATAAGGTGCATCATGTGGGTATGTGGCTCTCCTATTGTCTTTGCATAATTACTTGTTATTAGTAGTGTTGGTTGTTTCCTTATTAACTTCATCTCAGTTTTGTTAGCCTATTAAAGGCTTTTAATGTTTAGGTTGAATTATTATGAATGAATAAATTTGTCTAGAAAGCCTTCTTTTTTGTATTATGTTATCCGGCTTTAAAAGATACACATCACATGCTCACACGATCAACCTTGACCGGTCTGTTGTCGGGTTGTTCGAAATCGCATTTGACAATTTGACATATATTCCAGTAAACAATTGTAGAACTAGATAGTGAGTATGTTAAAATAAAACTATCAAAAACATTTGAAAAACTATCAATGTTGTTTCCTTCTTATTGTTGACTGACTACTTTTTAGGACTATGCCAACTGATAAAACTAATGAACTATGATGGGATGACGGGTCGATTTAAAAATGATTGAAAATACAAGCAATTTTATACATACTCTTAAAAACTTTACTAATGTTATATTTACCTAATCTTATTGACTAATATCATACATACGAATTTCAAATACTTAAAGCTTATCCACCTAGTTCGTTAGATATAATATATAACATGACCATTGTACTCTTATCATTCTTCTTTTATTTTAAGATCTAAAACTCCAATGTTAATTATAAATCTAGAAAATAATTATATTTGATATTATGATTTTTTGTTAGAAAATGTCAAAGTTTACCAAGCTTTGAAACTGGAATAAAAATAGGGTTACGTGTTTAGTTTGTCCGGGTTAAAATAATATTTTTTCTTTTTTTAAATTGTTTCTTGTTTTGACCTGGCTAGCATCTTACCAATTTTTTGTGTTAATCTTATTCATATCGTTTAGAAAGAAGTCTAACAATTATTCTTTTTAAGATAGTTATTTTTTCGATTAACCATCACAAGACTACTTAATGTTAAGGTGTCTGAAAAATCTATCAAAATATCCAGACGAAATTACATAAAACGTCCTTTAAGTTTATATAAATTTACAGTTATCATTCTTTATCTATAAAAAGTACTCTGAACATCTTTTATGTTAATATTTTGTAATAGATTTAGTCTTTTAGACTAACTATCTTTAATTTTTTCTTTTAAGTCAAGTGCAATTTGGTCTTTTTATCTTTAAAGGACTATTAATGTAATTATTTCCAAACATAAAGGGTGTTTTCTGTAACTTTTTATATTTTACTTAATTTATATGACTTTTTATATAACATAATAAATATTATTTAATTATTTTCATCCACATATAATATGTAATTATTAATTATATTATTTTTATCATTTAATTATTTATATAATCTAGATACGTGAATGAAAAAAATAATATATATATATATAATACGTGTTTGAAAATAATTAATTAATTATACGTGGATGAACATAATTAATTAGTTATACGTGGATGAATATAATTTATATATTTAGTTATTTATATAATTTATATTTATATATAATAATATGTGGATGAAAACAATAATATATATTTATTTCCATCAACGTTTTATATATAAATATAAGTTATATAATTTATTTAAATCTAAACACCGTTGTATTATTTAATTATTTATATAATTTATATTTAAATATAATACGTGGATGAAATTAGTTAAATAATATTTATTTATATAAAAATCATATTTATATTTATTATTATAAAAATATATAAATTAAGTAAAAGATAATTTTTTTTTAGAAAACGTCATTTATGTATACAAAAAATTACATTAATAGTCATTTGAAGGTAAAAAGACCAAATTACCCTTGACTTAATAGAAAAACTTAACGGCATTTAATCTAAAGGACGATATTTGTTATAAAATGTTAAAATAAAGGATGTTTAGAGTAATTTTTAAAAATAAAAAATAAAACATGCAATTTTATATAAAATTAAAGGATATTTTTTGTAATTTTATCAAATATCCGGGTTAAAATATTTCCCAAGTAAACAACTAAAAATGATTATTGTCGAAGGGTAAGGTTTAAATGAGAAACATACCTTAATATGAGAGCCCTTTAATTTATTTTGATCCATTGATTTAATTTTGAAAAGACAAAATAATGTCATATGACATCACTTTTTTCTTTTTTTTTATAAAAAAAAAGTATATTAGACATTTTACATACTATCTCAAAAAATCAAATGCACATATTTAATATGGTGGTAACAAGTGTCACCACCTACCATCTTTTACTTCGACGTATTTTTATATTTTTTATAAAAAAAAATTACCCTCTTTATTTTTAAAACTTTTATAACTTTTTTATAGATTGTTATATTTTTATTATAGTTGCATCATTAATTTCGTCTTATTTTTCTCTTTAATTACAATATAGTCTCGAAAATTTTTAAATTTTTTGTTTCGGACGTTACGTATTACATTACTGTAACTTGTAAACAAATGTATGGTATGGATGTAATTTCAATTTTACAGTGATGTAACACAATGTAACATACTTAGTTACAATTAATTACAATATGTGTATTTGAATGTACACTGAATTACATTATATTGTAATTTTTTTATAGTGAATTACGTAAAAGAAACATACATAAAAAACATTAAAAATAAAACCTTATAAAATGGGTTCAAATCCTTTTGTTTTTGAACCTTTTATAGCTTTTTTATATATTTTTTATTTTTTATAAAGATAGCACCATTATTTTTCTCTTTAATTCCCATATAACCTTTCCACATCGTATTTTTTACCTGACTTAACGAAATTACACCAGTGCAACAAAATACTTACACTATTGTTGCACCACTTAAAAAAAAACTTCTACGCCCAATATTACACCACTACAACTAACAGTAATATCATGACAAAATACTTACACTATTGTTGCACCACTTTAAAAAACAACCAAACGACATTACATCATGTAACTATACCACTGTAACAAAACTTCAACACTGTAATTAACCCAAATAAAAACACTACGCTATAACAAGAAGAACACCAATGTAATTACATTATTATAACGTAACTGAACTAAAAATAGAAAACTACACCATTGTAATTACACTATTGTAACAAAACTTCAACACTGTAATCAAACAAAAAATAAAAAATGCATTGTAACAAATAGAACACCACTGTAATTACATATTGTAACGTGTAACACCCGGAAAATTTTAAAAGACGAGAAAGAAGGAATAAATGTGTATAAAAGAAAGAAAACACAATTTAACCCAAGTTGAAGGGCAAAATGTGTCAAAAGGACAAAAAGAATAAAAGTGGGTGCATAAAGTGGGCATGGCCGCCCACACTTCTCTGCATATCTTCTTTTGTAACGCCCGGAATAAAGTTGGAACGAGCCAATTAATAATAATGGGCGTAGCCGGGATTATTTAAAGAAAATAAGCGGGAAATGGAATATGGACCGAGTAGACCTCGCGGGTTATGTGTTCGGCGAGTTTAAGGTCCCGGGAACGCCCAGAATATATAAACGGGTCAGCTTGAGCCACTCTCATTTGCAACTCAACACCCAACTTTTAGAGAGAGAGTGTAGAGAGAGAAAGTGGAGAGAAAGTGGTGATCCAAGGCTCGATTGATCAAGAGATTGAAGATCGGTGTTTGTGGGCATCCAAAAAACAAGAAAAGACCAAGAATCCAGGTAAGAAACATCGTTTAATCGGTTCTTTAAGGGCAAACCCGGATTCTAGGGTTTGGAGTTTTTGAAAGTGGCAAAGAATCGCCCAAAACTCACGTTTTTGTGTAAGAAAACATGTAAGAAGCTTAGATGTAGCTTCTTGGGTGATAAACCAAGGATTTGGGTGTAAAAGATTGAAGTTTTGGGTCAAAAATGGGTTGGTTCGTAATTTCAGCCCGTTTTGCGAAACTGGGTGTTCATCCAGCGAAATTATGTAGTCGTCCAGCGAAACTATGGATCTTCCTGCGAAACTATAGTTTCGCAGGTAGTCTCGCAGACTTGATTTTCCAACGAAAGTTGGGCGAAACTGTCAGCGAAACTGGCAGCGAAACTGCCAGCGAAACTGCCAGTGAAGGTGGCAGTGAAACTGCTGGCGAAACTAGCAGCGAAACTGCTGATCATGCAGCAAAATTAGCAACGAAATTAGGCAGAAATTAACCCCTTTGAGTGTTAACTTATCTGCAGGCTGTGTAGTGCGACCCTTGCTTAGAAAGCTTGATTGAGAAGCTACTCGCTGAGTTCAGGTAAGTTCTAGATCCCCTATTTTAAAGGTTTTAAACTTGTTTGGGGCTGGAAATGCATACTGAATATATGTTTTAGATGTCCAAGAATTTAAAAGGTTTTAACAGGTGAGTTTAGCCCGGCCCCAGCCAGGGGCGTTGCCCCTTGGACCCCACTAGGGGCTGCTGCCCCTAGGACCCCGCTGTCAGGGGCTGCCCCCCCCGAACCCCCGCTGCCCCGCGGAGGGTCGGTTATGTTTTTATGTTGAACGTATGTGAATGGTTGATGCATGATGTTTATGATGATGTGTGATGGGGTATGTGACGTTTATGTGATGCTATGTATGAATGTGTTATGTTGACTTTATGATCCTATTATGTATTATGTTTTATAATACGTTATGTATGATGTATGACTTTACGTGGTATGGCTATGAATGAACGTTAAGTATTATGTACGAAGTGAAAGATACCAATAATGGAAAGTGGAACGTGATAATAGTCTTGCAAGCAAGACTGAGGTGAGTGACTCTGTGTCACAACAGACTCGTAAGGGGTTTAATCCATGAGATTGACCCGAAGGGAGTCTTTGTGACTCGAAGGGAGTCCTTGTGACTTGAAGGGAGTCTTTGTGGCTCGAAGGGAGTCTTTGTGACTCGAAGGGAGTCCTTGTGACTCGAAGGGAGTCTTTGTGGCTCGAAGGGAGTCCTTGTGACTCGAAGGGAGTCCTTGTGACTCGAAGGGAGTCCTTGTGACTCGAAGGGAGTCCTTATGGCTCGAAGGGAGTCCTTGTGGCTCGAAGGGAGTCTTTGTGACTCGAATGGAGTCTTTGTGATTCGAAGGGAGTCTTTGTGGCTCGAAGGGAGTCTTTATGACTCGAAGGGAGTTTTTGTGACTCGAAGGGGATCCTTGTCGCGTACCCCGGTACTGTCGGTCTTCAGACATGAGTCGGGTATTGCATGAGACAGGATCCATATTGAAGTGAAAGATAATGATGAATGTACGAAATGTACGAATTGAACAATGATGAAGATAATAATAAGATTATGTATTTGTACGTATGATGTATGATCGCTTACGAATGTAAAGAACAGTTTTAAACGAAAGTAAAGTATTTTATTTATAAAACTAGAACTCACTCAGCAACGCTGACTTTTTATGTATTTTCCAGTTGGCAGGTGATGGTTGCTGAGGATGGCACGGGGTAGCTACTTAGCAAGTTTTTGGGATGGCATCCATTTTATGTCAAATGACGTTTTTGCATTTTAATGCAAACAATGAGATTTTTGTAATTGTTAACAATGATTGTATTGTCTTGCTAAAGTGGTCACTAATATATGAAATGGTTTGTTAAGTATTCCGCTGCGTTGTTTTAGTACACTTAAATATATGTTTTATGTTTTATGTTTTATGTTTTATGTTTTATGTTTTATGTGAAATGATTGACCAGCTGTAAGCGTCCCGGGAACGTGGCCTTACATCTTTCACCGGATTTTCTTGAGAGAGAAAGAGCAGAGTTCGGATTTTGAAGAAGGAAGAACAAGAAACCGAATTCAAGGTAAGAATTCATCATTTTAAGTTGTTCTTGGCCGGCCTATGCCTCGGTTGCATGCTTATATGTGTTTGTTTGTGTGTTCGGGTTGTGTGATTTGGTGGGTTTTAGGTGTTTGAACTCATTTGCAAACGGGTTGAAGGAAGTCATACTCGAGGGCTGCTAAGGTGAGTTCTAGATCCCCGGTTTCTATGTTTTAAACCTGTTTTGGGGCTGGAAATGCATGTAACTAACTTTTTAATATGTCCAGTATTTTGTACCGTAAGTTTGGCCCTGTTCTTTTAGTGGGTGTGTTAGGGACTGCATGTTTTGCTCGGTTTATGTGGTTGTATGCTTGTTCTAAGAGATTAGCATGCTAGATCGTGTGATGAATGTATAAGAATGAGGATTGGGAACTGATTATAGTGTAAGATGCGGTTTCAGGTTAGTTGATCATCCGCATTAAGTTTGAAAATTTGCACGTGTTGTTCATCCGCATTAGTTAAGTCTTCATCCGTATTTGATGAACACATCGACTATTTTGTTCACCCTCATTTGCTAAGTGTTCATCCGCATTTGTTGTATGTTCATCCGCATGTGTTGTATGTTCATCTGCATTTGTTTTGTCCATGCGTATTTGCTTCAGTCATCCGCATTTGGTTCATGCGCATTTCTTTGGGACACTTAGAATATTTTCTGAGGTGTTCATCCGCATTTGGTTACTCATCCGCATTTGTCTGTTCATCCGTATTTGTTTGCTCATCCGCATTTCTTTAAGGAGACAAAATTTTTTGAGATTTTGGGATGTAGAGCTTAAGTGTTAAGAAAGGAGGTTTTATGGGGGACTGTGCTTTTTTACGATTTGCATGCTTTGTATGCTGTTGTGATGATGTTGTTCCATGTTATGTTTATGTCGTGACCTTACGTGGTATGACGTATGAATATGCTTATGTAAAGTAGTACTTAACGAAAGTGGAAGATAACTAAAGCGAAGTAAGAAAGAATGAATGCATGCATTAATGAACGAACGGAAGTAAGAAAAGTCTTGCAAGCACTGTAAGGAGGTTCACACCCAATGAAGGGTGTTAGCTCAACGGTGTGCAGGTTAGCTACCCCAGAAGGATGCATACTGGGGTCTAGTCTTTGTGACTGACCATACGTACGGGACCATTGTCGCTTGCCCCGGTGCTGGTGCCCGCCTAGTGCATGATGTTTAAAGTCTATTTATAGTCTTCGGCCCAGTACCCGCCTTGTGCATGATGTTTGGGGTATAGCACATGGCATTGGTCCAAATGATGATACCCCGGTGCTGGTGCCCGCCTAGTGCATGATGTTTGAAGTCTATTTATAGTCTTCGGCCCAGTACCCGCGTTGTGCATGATGTTTGGGGTATAGCTCGAGGCATTAGCCTAGAGCATAGAGAAGTGAAAGTAATCGAATGAAATGTACGATAAGAAAGAGAATGAATGAACGTAAGTTGACGATGATGAAAGATAATAATGAGATTATCTATTTGTACGTATGATGTATGATCGCTTACGAAAGTAAAGTACGGTTTTAAACGAAAGAAAAGTATTTTATTTATAAAACTAGAACTCACTCAGCAACGCTGACTTTTATGTAATTTCCAGTTGGCAGGTAACGTTGCTGAGGATGGCATGGGGCAGCTACTTGGCATTTTTGGATGGCATCCGTTGTTTGAATTATAATGTTTTTGTGATGTAATGCAACGAGTGATATTTTGTAACAGTTAACTGTAATGTATTATTTTGCAAAAGCAATTATAATGAAATAGTTTGTTTAAAAGAATTCCGCTGCAATATTTTGGTAAAGTTAATGTATGTTTTATGCTTTGTATGCAATGATTGACCAGCTGTAAGCGTTCCGGGAACGGGGCCTTACATAACGTAATTAAAACAAAAACAGAAAACTACACCACTGTAATTACACTACTGCGTCGAAATTATACCATTAACTTTTTTAAATTGTAAACCGATGTAAACTAAGACTAAATGCACTAACAAAACCTAAACTTCACAGAACAAGAACACAAGTGGTTCTTGAATCAAGAAACTCGATTCCAACAGCATCCTGCAAAATCAATAGGTTTTCACTTATGGGTTAGTCAATAAACGATTGAAAGTAAAAAGGGGTTGAGTTAGAAGTCTATTTTCAGGTGGAATGCGATGAAAAAAGTAAGAAATTGAATAAAAACTTTAGGCTCTTAAAGATGACGATGAGGGGGATCGAAGAGGATGGTTAGTGGTGGTCACGACCACCCACTAGTGGTTGCGACTGCTGTTGGAGCAGCAGCGGTGGCCGATGGCGATTGTAATTGTTGTCAGGCCCTTTGATGTCGGCTGTTGGGTTGTGGTTGTGGACATAGGCCGCGACGGTGGTGCTTGTTTCTATTACCTGGCGATGATGATGTGGGTTGTTTAATTGATGGTTAGAAGGGTGATGGTATAGTTGGAGGATGATAAAAAAAAGAAAATAAGATGATTTAAGAGTTAATAGTATAATAGGTGGGTAATAAATAAAAGAAAAGAAAAGTACGGTCCGTAGATTTGACCAAATCAAAGAAGAACAAAATTTGATATTACAATTTTACCTTTGGTTTAATATTCATCATTTAAATGAAATATTCTATTTTGATACTAAATCAAATGTGGATGGTTAGGTTAATAAGTTTTTAGGAAAAGATTATTTTCTCTTAATTTAAATATAACATAATTTAAAATTAGTGCCCCTTACTTTATCTTCAACCTCATGAACACATAGACAGCATGAGATGATAACGAGCAAATGAATTGAAATCCCCAAATCAGTTTCAATCAATTGCAATTCCATTTGCATTTTCATACGATTATGGGTTCTCTAACTGTAGCATGTTTGCCCCAAAAGAACCCTAATTGCACCATTACAATCACTCGAAAGAATTGCTTTAGAAATCCCATCCCTTGTTCTTCCTACACATTTCCAATCAAACCCACGAGGATTAAGCTCATCAACATTCGATTACTACCTTGTAATTGCACCACCGCACTATCATCATCGTCATTATCAGCATCGAAGCCCAATTGGGTCAAAGGAAATGAGGGTTTTGAGGAGGATGAAAGGGTTTTTGTAGTTGTTAATTTCTATCGATTCGTGTTTATTGAAGACCCAGAAGATGAAGTCTCGAGACACCTTGAGTTTCTACAGGTTTTTCATTTAATGTTTTTGATTTGATAGAATCTTGTGTGTTCTTCAAGTTGCAGTAATTAGTTCGTACATTCATATGATGATTATCTAATAATGTTGATTTACTTTACATTGTGATGATCATTTTTTCACTTTTAGGGTCGTGACATTCATGGTAGGATATACATAAATGAACAGGGGATCAATGCTCAGGTGATGATTCTTTCATCCAAGAATGTTCTGTGTAGAGTAAGGCTATGTGTTATACGTTAGTGAGTGTGACCAAAAAGTGTAGCTATGTAGGCGTAGGCAGCGGTGTCGTCACACTCACTACACATATTTGTGTGAATGTAAGGTGTAGAATTGTGGTTGGTGGATGAAAATAAACAAAACATCAAAAGTCGATTCCGTTGCCCTCATGCCCACACGAACTGTGGTGTTCCACTCCGGTGAGCGGCCTACATGGCCCTCACATCCGCCACTCATGACACCGTAACAAATACCCTAAGCTTTTATGCCATAAATTGATTTCGGGTTTAGCTTCTGATTTTTCATGAAAGACACTCATTGTAAGTTTGTCAGTTGTTAGCTTGTAAAAACTACACGAAAAAGTAACCTAACTCGTTTTTTTTATCAAAGTCCTTGTCTAAAATGCATGTACTTTGAATTTTTTTTGAAAAATGACTTTTAACTCTTATACTGATCAAAATAATATGGTATACTTTTTCTTGAGAAAATGTTGAATGTCACATGTAATATATTTTGGTCAAACTAATACGTTCATATTTTGGTCACATTTAAAAAAGATGACTTGTTAACTCTTATTGTTTTTTTTTTTTTACAAAAAATCACAAATATGTGTCGTTTAGACAAGTCTAGGGTCTTCAATGTATACAAGTTAGTTTAATGTTTTTTTCATGTAGTTTTTACAAGTTGAGGGACTTTAATTTATCAAAATTAGGTCGCACGACTTTTCATGAAAATATAAGAAAGTATATTGGTTTCTTAGAGCATTCACATCCTACTCTTCATCTCTATCTATACAATTACATTAAAAATTATCATTTTTTCTCTCTTTTTTTCAATTAAATAATATTTTTTATGCCTTTATCATTACATTTTCTCTCTCCTCTGCTCACAACTACTTTCAAAATATTAAAAAATTAATAGAGATGAACAGTGTTTTACCAAATATAAAGATGAACAGTAACATATTCTCTATCCTCCACTCAACAACCATTCTCTATAATATAGAGAACGCACTCACAAATTATGGTATCAAGTGTTAACCCATTGACTAATTTCCTTTTTGTCCATCTGTTTGTTTACATGTTGAATTTTGAATTTAATTTGCCCATAGATATAGTTCTATTGTAGGGTGGTGGCAAACAGTGATATAATATATTCATGGCATATTGATGATCAACAATAGATTGAAAGATAAAGATTCATAAGTTTTGTTATGTGATGTTGCAAACACTGAGCTGACTTTTTGATGGTTGTTGACTTGCACACTTTGTAAATGTGTGCAGTACAGTGGGCCATCAGAAGATGCTCTTGCATATGCTAATTGGATAAAAAAAGATGAAAGATTTAGTGATATATTAGTTCAAATATCTCCTCCTATTCACAGGCATGCGTTTCCAAGACTCAAATTGCGGTATAAACCTTCTCTTGTACAGGCAAGCTACTTGTACATCCATACACTATCTACCATATCACGTTTTATTTACTGTTAATTATTTGAATATTAATAACATTTATCACATAACTACTTCCAATCGCACATCCGAACAACCCACAAATCACCCTTACTACCCTTAAACCCAACATTGGTTTTCCAGTATGGAAGGTAGGGTATGTGATTGTATTTGCGTAGTGCATACCCTTGAAAAGTTTGCAGTGTAATACAAAAAACTTCATGTTATTGTAGTGCATTAATTGAAAAGAGTGTTATGGTAATGCCATACAGTAAATCAGAGTAATTGTATTGTGTATTGTGATTATGATCAAAGGTTACAAGGATATAAATAGAATAAATAATTACATACTAAACCCTCTAATATATAAACATGTCTAATAGTTGTCCAATATTCCCCCTCAAGTAAAGCGCGGGGAACGAGCTGTAGCTTGTCCCGTAAAGTCATAAGTCTCTCTGAAGATAAAGGCTTTGCAAATGTATCAGCAATCTGGTCATGTGTAAAGATAAATTGAACCACTAGTCTTCCTTGAGCAACCTTTTCTCACACAAAATGAAAGTCAACTTCAATATGTTTGGTGCGAGAGTGCGAGCATGAAAAATTGGATTGGCAGATAAATAAGTGGCACCAAGATTGTCACACCATAAAATTGGAGCAGATTTCACAGGAACACGAAGTTCACGCAAAAGCGAGTCCAACCAAGTAAGTTCAGCAACAGTGTCAGCTAATGCCTTGTACTCAGATTCAGTCGATGACCGAGAGACAGTCCGTTTTTTTTGAGCTGACCAAGAAACAAGATTAGATTCGAGATATATAGCAAATCCCCCTGTGGAACGACGGTCATTGGGACAACCAGCCCAATCGGCGTCAGAGTAGGCGGTACGTGGGTGAAGATGGGAATCTGTATAAGCATGCAAAGTGGAGCCAGACGACCGTTAGAAAAGAAGACCATGGTACCCTATAAATACCGAAGGATCCGTTTTACAGCAGACCAATGGTTGTCAGTCGGAGAGAGCACAAACTGACAGACTTTATTAACAACAAATGCTATGTCAGGACGAGTTAAGGTCAAATACTATAAGGCCCCCACAATCTGACGATACCGAATTGGATCATCAAAGCTTGGACTGTCACCAAGAGTCAGAGGAACGAATGTAGAACACGAAGAGCTTACAAGCTTAGATTGTGAAAGTCCTGCTTTGGTTAAGATCTCCATAATGTACTTTCTTTGAGAAAGGATCAAACCAGAGTCGTTAGAGTGAACCTCAATACCTAGAAAATAAGATAAAGCACCCATATCCTGAAGTGCAAAAGAGGAACTCAAGCTTCGAACCATATTATCAATCGCTGTGGGATTGTTACCTATCAAGATGATGTCATCTACATATACTAACACATAAAGAAGAGTATCGTCAGAGCAATAGATAAAAAGAGAAGGATCTGTTTTGGACCCTTGAAACCCCAAATGTTGAAGGGCCCGAGATAACTGCTGAAACCATGCTCGAGGTGCCTGCTTTAGGCCATATAAGGATTTGCGTAGAAGACCTAAATGGTTCGGTCCGGCAGGGTCCACAAAACCAGGTGGTTGTTTCAGATAAACGGTTTCCTTTAAATCACCATGTAAGAAGGCATTCTGAACATCAAGTTGTCTAAGAGACCAGCCACGAGTTACCGCAAGTGAAAGAACAACTCGAATAGTGGTTGCTTTAACCATGGGACTGAAGGTTTCATGGTAATCAATACCAGGTTGTTGCTTGAAACCTTTGGCAACTAGTCTAGCCTTATATCGTTTTATAGCACCATGTTGATCCCGTTTAATTTTATACCCCCCTTTGCAATCAACTACATTAGCATTCGAAATTGGTTGAACAAGTGTCCACGTGCCATTTTTCATAAGAGCCTTGTATTCCTCAGACATGGCATGACGACATTCAGGACTTTTGTTAGCAATAGTAAAAGTGATAGGTTCAACAAAGGTAGACTCAGTGGTGGTATGATAGGCGGTTGGGTTATATCTGTTGGTTTTGGGAGGATGTTGACGAAGATTGGCAGGACGAGTGCAATTGGTTGGTGGTGAAGGTGATGGGTTGACAGGGGAGTCGGTTGTATTAGCGGCCGTGGATGGGTTGATGGTATGGGTGGTATCCGTTTGAGATGCGGATTGGGTGTGTGAGGGTGGAGGTGATTGGGGGGGGGGGGGGGGGGGCGCTGACTGAGTAAGTGGGTTTGTGAAGGTTGTGGATTGGATATGTGGGCTTGACCGTTTGGCGATGTGGTGGATGCGGGTTCAGTGTCAGGCTGGTGGGAGGGAAAGGAAGAGACATATGGAGAGGGAACAGTGGGAGGTGAGTTAGAAGGTGCTGAAGATTGTGCAGTAAAAGGAAAATCTTGCTCGTTAAACCGAACATGCCGTGCAACATAGAGCTGATGTGTGGTCAAGTCAAGACAACGATAACCATAATGAGATGGACTATAAGCAAGAAAAACACATGGTAAGGAACGGAAATCCATTTTGTGAGGATTATAGGGATGTAAGTGAGGGTAGCATTGGCATCCAAAAACACAGAGGAAGGAGAAATCGGGTGGACGTTTGAACAGGTGTTGAAAAGGAGAAATTTTGGAAGCAACCCTGGATGGCATTCGATTGATGAGATAAACAGCTTTATCAAATGCAAAATGCCAAAATTTTTGAGGTACACCTGATTGAGCGAGAAGGGTAAGCCCCGTTTCAACCACATGATGATGACGTCTCTCTACAAAACCGTTTTGCTCACTGGTGTGAGGACAAGAGAGATGATGAATGATACCGTGAGAGGTAAAGAATGGCGGGATAGGTCGAAACTCCCCACCCCAATCGGTTTGAACCGATTTGAGTTTGGTCCGAAATTGTCGTTCGACCATAGCATGAAAATTTTTAAAGGCAACACATACATCAAATTTGTGTTTTAAGGGAAAAATCCACATATAACGGGTAAAGTGATCAACAGATAACAAGAAATAAGAATCACCATTAAATGATTTTACCGGTGCAGGACCCCACACATCACAGAAAATTAAATCCAAAACATGAGTACTCTTAAATTTTGAAGGCAACAAATGAAGTTTTGAGGATTTCCCCATGTGACATGAATTACAAGACGACGACAAACTTTTATTACTAACTGGAAGAGAAAAAATAGATAACATAGACTTCAATAGATCTAGATGAGGATGTCCAAGTCTTCGATGCCATGTATCAATAGAGGTACGAACAACAAAGAATGCCACTTTGTGAAGAGGACGAATGGATGGTACGCAAATGGAGTAGAGCCCGTTTTCACTTGGACGAGGAGGGTTTTCCGTGTAGACGTGTCCTTCACAGCAAAAAAACTCGAGTGAAATTCAAAGAAGACGTTATTATCTTGACAAAATTTTTGAACAGAAAGAAGGTTACTTTTAAGTTGTGGAAGAGAATGAATTTTGGTTGAACCAATGTGCAGAATGGGTAAAGTTGGCTAAGGCATAAGCATACGATCTGGCCCGGGTAAGATAATCAATGGAGGACTCATCAGGTTTCATCTGGATTCTAAGCAGTGGTGATTTCAGAGTGTATTCACGATTGTACGCGGGGCAAAGGCACGTTCTAGGGCTAACCATAATTCCCGAGAAGTGGTGCCCTGAACATGTGGGAATGCTCCTTCAGAGACCGTGGATAGGAGCAACATGCGTACGTGGGCATCATTTGAAACCCACGTCGCATAGTTAGGATTTGGTTGAGTTGTAGGGGGTAATTCCGTATTTGTGTTTGGAACAGTGATAGTGGGTTCGGGACATGAAAGAGTACCATCAATGTAATCAAAGAGTTTGTTTGTGACAAGGAATGGGTGTATCATGGTTTTCCAATGACCACAGTTAGATGGTGAAAGGGTAAAACCAAACTTGTGAGAATTGTGACTATGTTTGTCGGTTGAGGAGAATAAGGCACGAAGAGCCATGGTTGGATTGTTGCAGAATTTCAATGAAGAGGATGATTGCAGAAGGTTGCAGATCGAAAAAGAAAGGAAAAGGGAAGAGGGAAGATGGCGGCTGAATTAGGGTTAGATAAACTTGACTTTGATACCAAGTAAATCAGAGTAATTGTATTGTGTATTGTGATTATGATCAAAGATTACAAGGATATAAATAGAATAAATAATTACACACTAAACCCTCTAATATATAAACATGTCTAATTGTCTAATACATACATTGCTCAAAAATCATCGATATGCCAGAGACGGAATTAACACTAGGTAGAAGAGGCCAAACGGGCAATTTTTGGTCAATTTGGGCGTTTTTCCTAACCTTTTGGGTTTGTTTGGGTGAAAAAACATATTCAATCGGATCAAAATGGGTTGGATCAGATTGCGTTGACATGTTAATATTTCTTTTGTTTTTCTTTTTTAAATTTTGTAAATAAATAAAGTATTAAACACAAGTTGGAAAGTTATACTGTTTTAATATAATATGATAGTCTCCTTTTTGTAATGAAATGTTGTAGGGTTGCCGGGTTGCCCATAGGCATTTCTTACTTTTCACTAACACTGCCTGTTGTATTTAGTTAATTAGTTTAATAGGTTTGATTCTCCATCTCATGTTTTCAGTTAAAACAAATAAATTATGAAACTGCACTCAATATTTTGCTTTTCCTCAGTTGGAAGGAGGGGTATCACATCTTCCTTTGGTTGACTCATCTATGCGGGCAGCACCTCTCACACCATCTGAATGGAGGGAAAAACTATCGAATCTAAACGAAGATGTCATTCTATTGGATGTGAGAAATGGTACTTTTTCATCTTGTGTACTTCTGTAAGTTGGGGCCTTGGGGGTAATTAGGTAATTTTACATTTTTTTCAATTCTCTTTGGCAGGTTATGAATGGGACATTGGTCATTTTCATGGTGCTCAAAGACCAAACGTTGACTGTTTCAGGAGCACGTCTTTTGGGCTATCTGAATCAGAGGTATAACTTACTGAAAGCTTGTGCAAGAGGTTTCAATACGGGCAGGTCCGGGGGGTTGGGTTTGTGTCAAAATAGGTACTTTTTATTATGGTTCAGTTCGGGTTAACCCACAAACCCTTCCGTGCTAAGTTTATATTATTTTAAATAAATTATGTGTTAATTATAAAAAAAAAGTTATTATTGCAATATTAATCTAAAGTTATGAATAAGCTACTTTTGATGGTTGGATGCATTATGTTTACACTTTGGAAAAAAAATTTTGACCCGTTCAACTCAATTGAGATAAAACATGATCCTAATCTTCAACCCGATTATAATTAAATGTGGTGAATTTCAAATTCTAAACATATGAATTGTTTACCCCCTGAAGGCGCCAATTTTGTTCCAAGTGATTTGATCACATGCATACTTGTAGAAAAACTTTTCTTATTGAAAATAACATGTTTATCTGGTGCAGGACATTGCTTCAGATCCTTTAGCTAATGTTGACAAAGAAAATACAGAGATATTAATGTACTGCACAGGGGGTATTCGTTGTGATGTATATTCTACAATCCTTAGGTATACCTTTTTAGCATATCTTTCTGCAATCTGCAATTAATCTTAACATGAACTAATCCATGATGAGCTGATATTATGTCTTAGTGGAGGCAAAATGGGTGGGTTTAGGGTTGAATTAGTTGTCAGTCAGGTTGAATTGGGCAATTTGGTACAGGTCAAAACAGGTTGTGTTGACCGAAACATTTATGTCCAAAAATTCTATTTTTCTCTATAATAGTTAGTGTGCCAAGTAGTAGTGAAAAATATAATATTTTGGTAATCTAATTTCTTTAGGCTGGATGTTGAAAAAATAAACCTATGGACTTTAGCTGAATTCACATATAAGTCCCTGTACTTTGTTTTTGTGTGGTTAAGTCCTTATACTTGTAAAAACTCAACAAAAAGGTCCTTTATATAAAGTTTGAGGGCTTGATCATGCAAAAAGAGATGTATTTGTTGGCTAAGTTTAAGGACTTAACCATCCAAAACAGGGCATGTTTGTTAAAATTAAGGAATTTTCGTTGAGTTTTTATGAGCTTAGCGATTTAATCATGTATAAGCAAAGTCCAGGGACTCTTGTGCGAATTTAGCGACATTCTACAAGCATCTTTTCATATTTTCCCTTTTTTTAATAAAATGATTTGGGGGGTTTTATGCACTAAAGATACCCTTGGACTTACATCACTAGCATGCTTGATATCAGCTCTTTAGTCTGAAAAGTACCTATAATTGTAACAAACTCTTTATGTTTTTTAGACAAAAGGGTTACAAAAATCTTTATACATTGAAAGGAGGAATCTCACATTATCTGGAGTGTGAAGGCCCTGTTAAATGGATTGGAAATCTTTTTGTTTTTGACTCTCGGCTATCTCTACCACCTTCTTCGGTCAAACATGATTCAGCAAACGATGAAAGCATAAAACATGAAGTTGATGATAACGTTTTTGCGAAGTGTTATATTTGTGGCTCACAAGTTTCTGAGTTGAGGCATAGAAACTGTGCAAATCTGGACTGCAATCTGCTATTCCTGTAAGTATCTGAAAAACCTAATGCTATATTTGATTTATCCAAACTCGCATACTTTAGGTTTGTAATTATATTTGGCATGTTAACAATTAAAATAATTAGAAAATGGCTAAAAAAGTGTTTTAGGTCTGCCCCACACGACCCATGTTGATCCTCAAGTAATAGTTACTTTTTTGACCAATTACTCAACTCGCCTATGGGAACACTAACATATCAAGTTTTGTATGGGTTGAAACTGGCCAGGTCTTGTTGACACACAAACACATATTTGTTCATTTTGTTAAATAGTTATTGTGTTAGTTATTATTACATAAACAATATTATTGTAATGCGTCTATTATTAAAGATAGACTTAGGACATTTTTCATTTGACCCATTTAGGATAAACACAACCCAAACCGATCATTTTTGCAAGTAAATTGGTTGAATTGCCGCTTATACTCTTTTGTGACCAGATGATCATGCTTCTGTTCATTTAAAAAGAATTGGAAAGTACAAGGCAAACACTATATGCATACACACTTTTTGCATGATCTTTTTATGTAAAATTATAAAAATATGATACATATGTTTTATTTGACAAACACTATATGCATAGGCACTTTTTGTATAATCCTTTTATGTAAAATTATAAAAGTATGATACGTATATTTTATTTTCAGGTGTTGTTCGAGCTGTATGAACGATTTAAGAGGATGCTGCACTTTAAAATGTACATCTGCTGATCGGCTTAGACCCGTGCTGCCAGGTCATGAAAGATACAAAAAATGGCATCATTACCGCAATACATAGATGCGTACAAAAGTCAACTTAGTCAACAAGTGTTGAGAGTATTTTAGTGACCTTAAGTTTTTTGAGATGTCTAAATGAAGCATAAATTATGTATTTTGTTGTACTTTTTTCCTCACAAAATGCATATCTGTTACATATATGGCTTGTCTCAGCCAACATTTTTATTGGGTTGATGGTTTAACGGTTAAGAAATAAGAAGTATGAACTATGAAGTATTAAGGTGTGGTAACTCAAGTGAGTGGACGGATTGCATACTCTGGGGCCTGGGCCTTGTTTGTGGCCCATAAATATTGAGAATATAATAAGTGGGACAAAAAGAAGAATAGTTTATATGGGTGATATTTACGACATCGATATGGACATATGGTTATAATGGAAAAAGAGAATTGGGGAGATTCTCAAAGGTAAGGCAATCTCAAGATACAAATTAATTGAGGACATCCTATGGGTGAGTTGTAGGTCAAATGTTTGAAACTTAGATCGGAATCAGTGGTGTAATATGAATATAGTTGGGTGATGCTTTATATCTTTAAATATTCTTATAGTCACTTGCTACAACTTTATATTGGGTCATCTTTTAGTTAAAAACAAAAACAAAAACAATCTAGTGGTTGATGACGTAAGTAGGTTCCAACTTTTGACCAACAATCCAGTAGATATTAATAGTATAAATTGTTTCATTTATCATACTAAAGAACAAATAAAGATCTTTAGGGTTTAGATTTTAAATATAAAGATTATGAGTTCTTAATAATTTCTACTATTATAGAGATTAGCCCTTAGAAAAACATTAGACAAGTTAAAACTATCTTGTTTCTTGAAAGAATGCAAGCTTTAATCTCATTATGGCCCTAAACATTACGAACATTGTAAGAAGTCTTTGATTTTTTCATGAATATTAATGATAACCTATAATTTAGGTATAGAGTCCAAATTCTACCATCAACATGAAAACCTATCACCATTCGATCAGGGTTCCACTGAATCACTTTCGTCTTGCGACAACTTTCTAATCAGCCATTGCAATGTGAAATTCTTCGGCGTCATTTTTCACAAATTATGACTTTGGACTTTTACATTGTTGTCTGATATCGAACATCACCTTATTCGAATCAATGTATTCAAAAAAAGGAAAAAAGAACTCAAACAATGAGCAGTTCATGAACTATAAGTTGAAACAAAGTGACAAACTATAAGTCTATAAGCATCTACAATAAAACACATACGTGACAAAGAAAAAGAACATTTTTTTTATACATTTGGAACTACCACCCAAAACAATGTTCTACAAAATAAAAATATAAACTAAGAGTAAAAATGATGAAAAATAATACAATAAGTAATTAAGAAGTCAAAGGAACTAAATCTATACCTTCTTGAGTTAATCAACTGTTAGGATCGTGATGGGTTTGAATGTCACCTTCACAAAATCTCCAGGATCCGTCATCTTTCCTTTTCAGCAGATACCGAATGGTGTAGGTACTGTGATCAGTAGGATAACAAACCTTTTAGAAAATTCTTTTAGTAAAAAGGGTCCAAGAGAGTTTTTTATATATGTAGGGTTAACTGCAATATAAAAAAAAACCACCTTTTTTTATAAAATCTAATTTTCCGAGTATCAATTTAGGAGGATTTACACATTAAATAGTCCCTTTATGCAGGGTCTCAACCTGCCCTTTATGCAGGGTTTCAACCTGTTTGACCTGTATGACCATCTAACATGTTTCCTTTTAGCTAATTATTCTATTTTATTTGTTTACATGTTAGAGATAAACATACGCAGAAAACCGAACATACAAGTAAATGGTCGAAATTATCATCTCTGCTATTTTTATATTTTTGAAGTTACCTGTAATAATTTGGGTTTTTCTGATAAGAATCATCCACAAGCTCAGCAGCTTCTTCAACAAGAGCTTCTATTTCTGCCATTTCTTTGCCCCTTTCATCTGATAAAATGTCTGCTCGAATAATCGAAAATTGCAACAAAACGAATTTCCAAAAGCAACATTTTTCTTTTGCAGACTCAGCCAATCCCTTCCACTTTATGCAAAAAAAAAAGTGTTATATAGCATTGCAAAAGTGTAGGATCTAATGATGAAGATATCTCATCTAGATATAATTTAACGTTTGGATAAACAGATTCGGCTTCTAGTTATCTGAACTAATCAATTTGGGATGACGTTGAAGATATATTATCTAGCATAGACCCTACCAACAAATCTGCTATGTGTGGGGTTCTACCGGATACGTTTGTATGCTTGAAGATGTATTATCTAGATATGTTATCTAATGTTCGGATAAACACATACTCACATACTAATATAAGGGAAAATAAGATGGGTACTTTTAACATGTCAACAAGCATTTATGAAACATAAATTACCAATTTTTTAATTAGTGGTTAGCATCAAAGATATTCTAAGATTTTATTTTACCAAATTTCCACTTACCTTAGGGAATCCAAGACTTTGCAAATTCAATGTTCCTAACCTTCTCTCCCTTGCAATTTTCCCACTATTTTCCTATTAATTTTTTTTTCTTTATTATAGTTTTACTTCTTAGAGAGGAAATGTTAATATTTAATCTCTGTTTATTTTTTGGGCAGAAATGCTCCTTAATGTGTTTTACAAATTCAACAAAACATTAAAATAGACTTTATTCTTGACCAAAAATAGGTTGAAATGTTGAGAATTTATCCCTTAGGGCACATGTTAGTCCCCTGAATAAGATTACCTAATTTCCCCTTTTATAACCTCACTTTAGAGAGTTTTACTCCCATTTCACTACCTCTTTTCATCAAGAGAGTCTTGTCTAGTCATCTTATGTTATAGAATATCTAAGCAATCAGAACTCGTAAAAATACTCAAACAACTAATTATTTGAATTTTTGCAACTTCAAACACAAAAGCACACATCTAAACACTCTCCTAAACATCATTTCATTACAGCTATTTACTTGATTTTAATTATTTAAAAATCAAATTTATTACTTTCACGGTGCACATAAAAACACCTTGCTAAAATTCAATACAAACCAAGCAAAACATTAAATTACCTGAAGAAGCATCGGCTCGTCAAGAACATCAACTAGATTCTGAACTTGGTAATTAGGCCCAAGGGCTTCGGCTTTAATACTTTGCCATTTCTTAACAAGATTTTCAGCTTCTTCAACATTCATAGAAATTGAAGTCACAAAAGTTCTAGAATCTTTTACCCCTTCAGCTTCATATCCACAATCAACTTTTTTCTTTTGCATTAGCGACAGTTTCCTTAAACTGTCAGCAATAAGATTTCCCTTACTAAAAGCAGATCCCCATAGACCATGAGAAAGTGAACCTGTGTTCACCCTTGCCCCATTATAGGCCCAATTAGATGCCCTCCTCGGGCCCAAAAACCGAACACCCATCAGGCCAAAAGTAGCACAACCTAAACAAACCACTGCTGTCATTATACTCATATACCTGACTACATTATTTGGATCCAACCAAATTTCCCAAACTTTATCATATCGTGTACCCAAATTTCTCTTTAATTGAACTGATGGATAGCTTTCAGCTTTTAAACTGTTTGCTATTAGTGGGGGTCCCAGCAAATCGGATGGAGTCAACTGCTTCACAGTTGACCCGACAGTTGACCCAAGGCGTGAACTTGATGAATAATCCTCACGAGTTCGCCAGTCGGATGAAAAAGATGGAGAAATAGGCCTGTTGTTTAGACCAAGTGATGGTTGCACTAACTTTTTTTTGTTCCTCCTATCTGAAGCTGTTTTTGCACTATTAAAAAAGTTATCCTGCAGATATTCAATCTCAAAAATTAGCTATTATTTGCCCCATATACAAAATTTGTTTTTAGTCGTTGTTAACTCACCACAGATGGAGAACAATCCCTTGTGTCTGGAAACAAGCCAAGAACAGCATTAGTCACCCATGATTCCTGGTCAATCCAGCAACCAATTCTTGTGTAAGATAGTATCTAATATTTACATGTCATCATAGGAGCCAAATGTTCGAAATTCACAACATCACAGGTGGCATATCAAACCACAAATGGGTTGATTTGAGTTATTTGTAGTCTCAAACAACTCAAATAAAAAGTTAAATAAAAGCGAACAGGAAGAACATGTTAAAAGTGGCCTGAAGTGTATTTTAGATGCACACAACCTCCTAATTGCTTTATTCAATGATTTAGCTTATTGTTGCAATAATATTGTTTTTGTAGTGAAATTCAGTAAAATACTATCTGTTTTTAATTTTTATTACTTTATTCTTTTTTTCTTGAATCAGTCAAACAATTAAATTCATAAACTATGCAACCAATGTCTACAACGAGACTTGAACCTATGACCAACAGGTTGTTGGAGAGCTACTGATGCTACCGGGCCAGAACTGATTAATTGGACGAGAATAAAGATAGAGTCCAGTTATTACTATTTATTAAATATATACACACACACACACAAAAAGGTGTTTCAGGTCGGTAGTTAAAAAGACCTGTCATCATAGGAGCCAAAGGGCCCAAATTCATAACAGAGTGGCCGTATTAAACAAAAGAAGAAATAGTAATTTTAACCCATCACCTATGAATGGCTAGATTTGGGTTACTTTTAATCTCAATAGGGTCAATTAGAAAGTTCGCTACAAAGGAAACGAATCGAGCTAGTTGAAAGGTAACTGAAGTGTATTCTCAATGCATAACCTTTTAATTTGATTTATTCAAAGATTTAGATTATTACTGCAACAATATTGTTTTTAAAGTCAAATATAGTGCGTCAACTATATATTAAAAAAAATTGAAATTGGACAATGTGTTTAAGGTCAACCCAACTTGGCCCCTTTCTACCCTTACAAAAATCACCTGCTATCATAGGAGCTGCAGGGCCCAAGTCACAGCAGACTGACTCAAAACAATTTATAAGAGGTAGACATTTTAACCCAATTCAATGAAGGGTGATTGGGGTAGTTCTAATCTGAAATGGCTCAAATGGGCCAAACAAAAAATTAGTGAAAAAGGGAGAGAGTTGAAAGGGTTGGACCCAACCAGACCTGTGTTTACAACCAGTATAATAATGACCCATTTTGACCCATTCCAAAAATGCAGAAAACTTCATTTCAGTAAGCCTGAAAGTCTAAAACACTAATTGAAACGTGTCAAGTGGTCAACTATTGAACAATGTAATATATGTGAAACCAAATGCACTTAGAACTTCGGGCATTATTGCATAAAAAATAACATACAAGCAACTTCTTGCCATTTGAAGCATCCTTAATGTCATGCCCGGATATCAACGTTCTTGAAGTTGCCTTTTGATTTGACTCAAGTTGCTGCAGCTTTTCAACAACCACAGCCTCATCACCCTGTAAAATACGATAACAGTTGATATGTCCATAAAATAGAATAATTAGAGAATAGAGATAGCAATTTCAACCATTCAATCCGGGTTACGTTTTATCTTTAGCAGGTCAAATGGGCAAAAAGTGGAGCCTTATAGGAAACAGGTCGAAAGTTGTACAACTAGTATTTCTAATGCATAAAATCTCCTAAATCATTTCATTATAAAGTCTACCATTAGTATAAGAATAAATTTTAATCATATCTGACAAGCTAAATTACCTGTTTCAAGTTCAAAGTTGTCCAAAGAGTATTTTTCGTGTTTTAGGTCAACCAACCTGACCCGGTGACCCATTTCTATCCGCACCAAAAATTACCTATTTTGCCACCTCTAAGAAAATCCTGTGTACAGTTTTTATATAAAAGAGAAAACCACCTGTCCAAGAAGGAACAAACAGAAGGCTTCTTCAAGTTTTAAATCAACGCCATCCGATGCCACCAAACACTCGCAAATAGTCTTTGCTTTCTTAATCTACCAGAAAAACACCAACAGGATTTCACAAATTATTCAGATGTGTGAACCAAATTTAAATGCAACATCCTCAAGTAACCAACGAGCATAGTGTTCATTAAAGGGGTATTTAATCAAATGCAGAATCTGCTTATCCAGCAAAAGTCTTTATAGCCCCTAATATCCAACTGATTATTTAGTATTACCACTAATTGATTGGATAATCAAAGGCAGAATCTGTTTATCCAAACATTAAAAACCAAATACTATGACTTAAAGTCACAAAAATCAGATTATCAGTTCCAAAACGCAAATTCAAAAACCCCCTTTTGTAGATTTTTTAATAAATAAGTACCAATTGTTCAAGAGGAATATACCATCTCTATTTGCTTGGTTGAAAACCCTAGGGCCAAATGAGCCATCATTACAATATAAAAAGATCTTGTATCGACAACCACCCTTTGATTATGTGACTCTAGTGACTTCTTGTTCTTGCGTGTGTTAGCTAGACTATCCCACGTAAGAAGGTCAACTATTTCCGCAGCCATGAGTTTATTTAAAGCTTGATTTAAGAAACTTGACCAATCTTCTATTTGACTTTGACTTTCCACTTCTAGCCCTCGCCTAAGCATTTCCCGAAGAGCTGCAATTGCCCGTACTCTCCTTTCTGCATTATCTGGTGTGTGGGCCATGCCTAATATCTCGAGTGTACACGCAGGAGCAAGTTCTTCCAAAGATTCTTCGATCTATGTGATTTTGGATAATTAGAATCAGATAATGGAATATTGTGGAAAATAGTGTTTGGATGTGCTTTAATTGTTTCAAGTTTTAATAATTAAATAACCACAAATCAAGCGTTTGGAAAATTCAGATTATTCTAAAAAAACTAATGCGATGATATTTGTGGAGGTCACCCAAGTATGTATGCGGTTTTTTTATACCATTGCTAGCCAAAAAAAAAAAAAGAAATGTTGGATGACAACAATATGTAAACCTTTTAAAAAAACCCATTTTAACCTACAACATTTTGACACCCATCAAAGATATGTCTGTGTCCTTAAAAAATCTAAGGGGATTTTTGTAACAAGGTTTGGGTCGAAAGTGCTATGAGTGAAACACGATACATATTGGGTGGCCTAGAGAGTAGTTTCAATAGATGTGTGACCTTAAGGAAACAAATTGAATACTTAGGTGGCCTCCACATAACCACATTATTCCTATAGAAATTAGATAGCAATACCACAAAAGGCATTTTTGAGGAAAAACTAGACATGTTTGTGCAGTGAAATAAAACTCAAATTAGGTCAAAAGAATCAGTAATTTTGATTTACTCATAGATAATCAATTTTGTTGTAGCTAGTATGAAACTAACTAGTCAACCCAATCAAACAAACCGAACCGGATTTTGTTTATACAAACGTAAGAAAACTAAATTTGCAACTTCAAGACTAGATAACCAGTTTCAAAATGCAAATCCAAACATCTCCACAGTTGAGGAAAATAAAGACGGTTTGAAATTCCTTTCTAACCATGTTATAATTGATAATTTCATTTATCTTTTTTTTTATTTCCTTGTTGGGCATTTTACCATTTTAATAAAAAGAACACACCAGCAATAAAAGTACCTGAGATAATAATGTCATTTCTTCAAGTGAAGGTTTGCTCTTAAGAAGACTTTGAGCACGATCCAAAGCTTCAAATCCTCGTGAAATCTTGTTCTTCTCAAAGTTAAGTTTTGCTATAGCACACTTCAAGAAAGGACCTATATAATAAGAAAATGAAAAAAAGAAACTGAAGAAGAAAGACAAGTAAATGGTCAAACCTCTTTCTGCTTTTTCTTACCTCTGCAAGAGCCATTGACAAAAGCAAATCATGAGTATAAGGCTTAGAATCAGGGTGCTGCAGTGCAGTTCGCCCAATATCTATTGCAAGCTTCTCTTCTCCAACCTATAATAAACTTAGATTAGATATATATATATATATATATATATATATATATATATATATATATATATATATATATATACTATATTATAATGCACGAAAGAGGGGTTCCGTCATAATTTAAGAGATTTGAACATTTTAAGCACAAGGTACAACTTAAAATAAATTATTTCTAAGGGCAATACTGTCATTTTAACCATGCTAAAAACGTGAATATTCAAATCTATTTACACATTGATCCCTTTATTTGTTAATAATTTACTGTTTGTGTGGTTGTTAGATGTTTTCACTTAAAATATGGAAATGTTTGTTTTGATTTTAAGAAACAGTTACAGCCAGTTTAAAAAAAATCCAGCCTACAAATACGCACTATATATAGTCCAGTTTATAAATAGTTGACCAAATCTCTTGAAATTATGAGTTTTACAACTCTTAATACCTAACTACATATCATATTTGATTTTAACCCGTCGCATCGCACGGGCACACTACTAGTATATATATATATATATATATATATATATATATATATATATATATATATATATATATATATATATGAACTTTAAAATACAAAAGTTCAAAAGAGCAGCGATATAAGCAGTTAGAGGTGCCAATTTTGATCCGCTAACTTATGAACAAGTTGATCTTGGTTTGTAATTTGTCTCAAAACGGGTCAAACAAATTGAATGAAGCCTCATAAATTACTTTCTTCGAGTTTAAATTACGGTTAAAAAAATAATGTTTTGATAGTCATAATTAACGCATTAAATAATTATTAAAAAAATATAAAAAAAAAACTTAAAAACATGAGAAAAAAGCGTTTTCCTGTCAACCAAATTGGTCTAATGGTCTGGCCCTGTCAATTTTGATTGTGTTTTATCACAAACAGTCAAATGGGACAATCCAACAAGACTGCTAAAGAGGAACATGTGAAATAGGTCGAACGGATCAAATAGGTTGAAAGTCAACCCAAAAGCCTATTTTAATGCATACAAGTATACAACCTCTTAAGTCCTAACTTAGTTTCTTCACAGATTTAGATTATTATTGAAATAATATTTTATTAGCAACCTGAATGCCATGGTTTAAAAAAACGTTTGAGGCGTACCCCTCGAGGCGAGGCGGCCAAAAACCGAGTATGAGGCGCGCCTCATATGGTGCATCTGGTACGTACGCCTTAGCATAAGAGGCGGAACGGAAAACGGTGAGGCGGGACGTTTTTGCTGAGGCGGGTCTTTTGGGTGGGAAACCCAATTACGAGGGCGCCATTCTATTAATTTTCCCCTTGTTAAAAGCGGACCTCATAAAACATCGATCCTTTTACTGGCAAACCCTAATTGAAGTGTCGGCTTTTGAAGTGACATCGCAGACCCGCAATTTCAGAGGCCGACTCGCAATTTCTTCTTCGACTCGGTATGAAATTTCCTCCGATTTTGTCTTCTTTTCATGTTTAATTTGACCACAACTTGATTTCTTGTTGCTGGTTGATTTAAACGAACTGAAATCTGTTAGGAATCAAGCGGCGCAGTGGAACCAACACACGAACACGCACAAACGAATATCACGAAGAATAGAAAATAAACGACACAAGAATTTAACGTGGTTCGGTCGGTGTGACCTACGTCCACGGGCTGCAACTAGGGTTTTCTTTATTTGCTCTGTACAAAGATTACAAATACATGACATGGATATATATAGAGACTAATTAGGGTTAACAACTTAATGAACAAAAAAACTAAACATGGGCCCAAGCCCAAAGCCTTCACAAACCCAACAAAATCCCCCTGATTAGTTTTGTCTTCTTCTTTGTTTACCGTTATCTACTGCATTTATACTAGTTTGCTGCTGCAATTAGTTAATTTGGTTCTAATTGATGTTGAATTTTGTAAATTGATGTTGTAATTATGCTAATTTGGTTTTAATTGCTCCTGCATTTATACTAGTCTGTAAATTGATTTTGATTTTGTAAATTGATGTTGAATTGATGTTGCAATTATGTTAATTTGATTCTAATTGCTGATGCTAGTATACTAGTGTGTAAATTGATGTTTGTTTTATGTTTTAGACTTTGTGATACATTATGAGTGATGACTTTTGAATTTGATGATGATATTACTTAGAAAAGTTCTTTGTTTGATGTTTTAGTATTTTATTTTTATAAGATATATAATTTTTATACTGATTTTCTAATTCCGCCTCGGGCTTACGCCTCGGTTCGCCTCGAGGCTTACGCCTCGTGAGGCTAAGGGAAAACGTCTCGAGGCTCGATTCCGTTCTTTTAAACCTTGTTTAATGCATTAAACATTTATCAATAAATTTGAAAACATGGGCATAAAAGTGTTGGGGGGGTCAACCAACCACCCAAAAAAGAAATAAGTGAATGGGCGTTTCAACATGCGTTAAAAATTATCTTTTACAATCTGATCCTATTTTAACACATTACCCAACCCGCTTGACCCACCCATCTTGCCACCTACATAAATGGCTATTTGAGTATGATGAAAAGATTGGGGTCAAAACAATGAAATCAAAAATCCTATTTTATTTACTAATCAGTTAAAGAGCATGAAATTTCGAGTGAAAATTATTAATTAAATCACCTAAAAGTGGAATGGACTCTACCTCTTGAAGCAGGCAAAGTGCAGCAGGCAACCAGGACCATGGAATCTGAAGAGATGACTTTGGTGGAACTTTTTCCCTTACATTACCAGCATAATCTGCTTCAAAAAGAAGCTTATCTCTCACATCCATTAAAAGATTCTGAAAATACATTTAACCATCCATTAAGAAAGGTATCAAACTGATATTATCATGAATGTTTTATGACTAAAAATAGGACTACAAAGAAGTTCATATACACCTGACGAGAAACAATGGTATCCATTGTGTACCCTTCTTCAATCTCAGCCATTTTTAGATGCTTCACAGACTTAACAATCTCATCTTTCTCCGATTTATCAGGAATACCAAGAATCTGCAATATGCCCCTTGCAAATAACTCAATACGATAAGCATCACAACCGATCAAAATTCAGTCATTAAAAACTTATTTTCCAATAATTTGCAAATTCTTTTCCATTCATAAAGACATCATCTTTACAAGAATCACATGCTTTTATCTCACATTCTCATTAGAATTTCCATCATAAAGCTTTCCATCTGAACAAGTTATCCCAATCAAGACTCTTATCTCCCTTACTACTTCACACTTTTGTTTAATTGGTATTAGGTTTGAATGTATGATGCTCATAGGTATGATGCTCATCCACCCCAAATATCTGAATAATATAAATATACATGGAACTAACTAACATTATAAGCATTAACCCCAATCCCCAATATGAAACACGCTGTCATTTGACGGTTAAACCCAATGATATTCAGTACTAATTACATCTTTAAAGTAACAAATCACAGTGACAAACTGACAATCCCTAATTCTCTCAATAATTCACATATTTACAAGAAATTAAACCTACATTTCAACAGTTAAAGCAGAAATTCCCCTAAAACAACAACCACTAACCTGATAACAAGTAACAGGAATCTCCACAATCGCCGATCGATTCTGCTGAACACCATTGTTACCATTATCACTCACACGAACATCCGCAATCTCACGGCCACTCACCGACAACGAAACCCACCGTTGTCTCGTTCTAAAAGACGAATCAAACGAAACCCTAGAGGGATTGGTGAGTTGGGTGGAGCATTGTTTGATGAATCGCTTGTGGGTTTTGTTGTTCGGACATAGGTGGTGGCGGCATATGAGTAGAATGTGCGGTGGATCAACGACGGTGGTCATGGTGGAAACGCCGGTGGCCGGTGGTGTTAGTTCATGTGTATTGAGAGATGAAGAGTGAGGTGAAAGGGAAAGAAGCCATGGATAAAAGTAGCAAAAGCTTCTTCTCGAAGTGTAGTTTGTAGCTTTGTGGTTTTCAGTATTTGGGAATTTTTCATTGATATCTATCTATACTTGTACTTATGTTAAGTATATAATAATATCATACCACCGAAAAGCTTAGAATACAAAGTGATTTTTACGTGTGAAGTGTATAAAGTGTAACTTAATTTGCAAAGTAGTGTAGGATTCTGTGGCAGAATTCGTGTGGCCGAACTTGGATCCTCGTAACGATGCTAGGAGAAATCATACCTTGATTAGATTGATCTTGTTGGTGATTTAGTGAAGGTTATCCACTTGTAGATCTGGAGTAGGAACTGCAAACATGGAAAACCCGTTGGAAGGTCCTTTGGGTTGAATTTGTACAAACATTTTGACGCTTAAGACAATAACATATACAAAGATATAAGCAAGTATTAACATATGTGTAAAGAAGCGTAATGTATAATATATATACGTAGATTCTTTGATGATGATGAGCTTGCGCTCATCTGAGATTGTAAATGACTGTGATGATGGGCTTGGTTCATCTAAGCTGGTAACTCACGTTTAGATTGTAAGCACATTCGGTAACAGTGAAACTGCACAAATAAAAACAATTGGTTCATGAGGCCATGATGCAGAATAAAACGTCAGTCTTTAGTGTTTTGGGGCAACATCGATTATGATTGCAGCCACATCGAGGTAGTGGTTGCAAGACTCCAAATACTCCAAATACTCTCAGTGATTAATATGAGACATTAAGTTATGCCATCTTTAATTGGGATTGTGCTTTGTAAACCTTTTATCTTTATGTACAACCTTCTGCGTTGGTTACGTTGAGTGGCTTTGTGTGGTTTTCTTTGGTAGTGATGTCGCCATAATAACACGAGGCTTTTAGGTTGCCCATAAATTCTTCACAATCTGCTTAAGTTGTGTGGTTACCGTATACATATCCATGAAGGCTATGATGATTTCAAAAAAGGTTTCCGTTATTTGACGTGGCGTTGCCTCCACATTGTAGCCATAACGGAATGCTTACTCTGCGCCTTGGGTGCCAATCAAACCTATTTGTCGCTATTAGTCAATCGATACGAAATGCAAATTGCATCATTACATGTTGAAGACATGGGCGACCCGTGTGTTGAAATACACCTGGTTACTATTGATTGCTAAATAGTTATGCAATGGACCTACCAATACATCAACGGAAAAAAAATCCTTATAGCCTATTATTATGACTAATATTAACGGCAATATATATAATTAATATCAAAATTATTATTTATTTATTAATATTGATATTAATTTCAAAACTTTATTTATGTGATTATATTGATGTGATTGATGTTACTATTTCTTAAAAAGTTTTGTAACAACCAAACATGATTTTGTTTTTATTGCCTCTTAAAAACGTGTTTTATATAAACAATTGTATCCGAGGAAAATATCAGTATATGAAAAGGGGTCAAAGACAACATGTTTTAGAGTAATACTAGTGACATGTTCCCGCTCGTTGCGGCTACTCGGTTTTAAATACAAATTATATCAGAAAGGCTACTCGAACATGTTCCCGCGCGTTGCGGCTACTCGGTTTTAAATACAAATTATATCGGAAAGGCTACTCGGTTTTAAATAAAATTTGTATCGGAAACGAACGTCCGCATCACAATATTGAGAATTGTCGGAAAATTAACTACGAAATTGTGAAAAAAACTCATCATAACGGTGTGTATGAAAGTAAGCTTAGACTCTGCCTGATATTGAATAAAATTATATTAGATAATATATTACCAGCATTTTGAACGAAATTTATGTTGAAACGTAAATAGAAGGAATTATATTGTAATGATAAATTTGAAATGCAAGAAAATATTTATAAATTCATAAGAGGAAAAGATAAAAAAAAAAAGTAATTTGAAACATTAGATAATATAATAATAAAAAGCAAAAGACTTTTAAAAGACTTCAAATTGAACTCGAAACTTACAACTGACACGTGGTACAGTTTCGCATCGCACGTTACTATTCATAATGCACCTAATTTAGAAAATATTATAATTTAACATGTATATAAGATTTACTTGATATAATAAAAAATTTATTTAATTATCCAGGAACTTCATTTTCCTATTATACTTAAGATAATAATAGTTTAATTTCATCAACTAATAATGTTTCCTTATACCACAATACTGCATATGGAGGTGTAAACCATAAAGCCATGTATGAGTTGTTTGAGATCATATCACTAAAGCCATATGTGAGTTGTTTGATTAGAATAACAGTACATCAAAAGTGAAAAGTTTCTTGTTGGTTTTTCTTCCTCACTTTTCAATAGGTGAACTTGATTCGTTCAATATTAATAGGTGAACTTGATTCGTTCAATATTAGGGAGAAGAAGGATGGGAATGAATGGAAAGTTTGAATCGAATTAGATTTAAAATTACTCGAGCATGTATTAGAGATGATTTAATAAATGAGCACGAGTCAAAATTTCACATATTAAACCTGATTATAAACGCAAACCTAAACAGCCTTGTTATTTTTATAATTTTTATTTAATATGTTAAATATATATAGATAATTATTATTTTTATGTTAATATATAGAATAGTAAAATAAAATACAGTATATTGTATATATAAAAATATAGTTATAAACATATATAAAACAACTAAAAAATATTATTTATACAATTTATAAATAATAAGCACGTCTAGCTCGAGCTTGAAATTTGATCACAGGTCAAGTTCGAGCTTTATAAATAAAGTTGGAAACGAGTGAGGTTCAAGTTTGGAAAGTTGAGGTCGAGTTTAGATGACCTTAGACTATGCTTGTTTACACTCTTAATCACAATTACTGATATACTCTGATCAGTCTTAAAGAGAGAACTTTATATATCCATCTACGAACTTTATTCATTATACGTGTCCTAACCCAAAGCCAAAATAACACATAGATCTCATTCTTTAATGGTATTATTTACATATAATCCCTTTCCTAATGATAAAAGGAATAACTTTATAAAATAGTAACCAAGGTTTGAAAGTGTTCAAATCAGATTATTCAAGTTCAAAAAGTCTTCCAATTAAATCACTCATATTTTTTTAAAGTAAAGGTTTTAACAGGTTTTTTAGTCTGTTTTTATTTGTTTTAATTAGGAAATATATTATTCATTTTTTATGTTGACGTTGGGTGGTGACATAGTATTTTTAACATAATTAACGTATTTTTTGTAATGTTTTAAATATAATTATACATAATGGTAATCTGGATCCCCACGTCTTCTTTTTTAATTTTTTATTGACACAAAACAATCTGATGATGACTTGATTTGATGGTTTAGTGATGCAGTTTGGGCAAAATATGTATGAGAGATCTAATTAAAACACTTTTGAAACTTGGATACTATTCTGTGACACATGATAAATATATAAATCTTACTAATTTTAATTTGTTTTATTAAAAATAATGTATAGAATAACTCTTTGACACTTATTTTTTTATTAAAACTTTAAAACTTCATATTCAGATATATATGACTATCTTTTATTATTTTTTCGTAAGACCCCAAACCCATGATGTCTTGCAGTTGGTAAATCATCACATACATGGTTCCTAAAATTCATTAAACGACATCTGAAAATTTTAAGCTTGTTCAAAACAATCAAGTGCTTAAAAATTGAACAATGTAACCAGTAAACATAAGAACGTGTGAAAACAGACTGTCAGTCTTTATTACAGTACAGATAGCTTTCAATCCATGCTAGAGAGATCATGGCTCTATGTATACCTGCTTAACCTAACATAAATACTACAAAGTCAATTATATTAAGTGAGTTATAATTTTTACAGTAAACCAACTTATAGGACTTGGGATATGAGACAAGCATAAAAACATCATATCATAACTTGTAACATACTAAGCAATATTAAACATTAATAGTTTGTGGATCCACATTATTTTAGTCAAATAATAGTCTACGTCTTACTCTTGTTTGCTCCTGACATAGCGGACATAAAGTCACTGTATTACCGCAAGGCTTCTTTACTTGTGCTCACTGCTATGCGACCTACCAAATGTAGCGTCAAGTTACATACGACGACACCATAAAGTGGGATTCCTGTTGTCCGTGCAACCTATCATGGTGTTGTGTTGATTTACCTACCACAACACAACATACAAGGTTTTTTTATTTCAGAAGTTAAAACCAATACATGACTAATAACATCTTTACGCTAATAAGATAAAAACACCACTTAATGTTGGTTCATCTTACAATTCATCATTCGTTTAATGTAACAAATTATCACTTTCATGAAACATACTTTGTTAAAGTACAAAAATGTATTTTAACCTTGAATCATCATCATATCATAACATACGTAAAATTGAGACAAGCAATGAACATAGGAACAACATACAAGCAATATAAAATTAAACATGTTCATCAAAGCTTACTTTAAAACTATTTTCTTAGAAAAATCATGTTAAAGCATTAATGTCACCCAAAATGTGTTATAAATGATTCATAGGACTCATCTTGAATGATAAAAACACCTAATTACACCACCTTGAGGTAAATTGAGAAAGAACCCTAAATTTCGCTCCCTTTGGTCTAGATCGTTTTGCTCAAACCAAATTTGATGAAGGTATTATCATAGAGCAATCAAAAGTAACGAACCCTAACCTTTAACTATATGAAAAACCGAGCAACAAAGAGTGTCTTCCTCTTCCTTTGGTTGTCTTCACAAGAGAGAGCCCGGGTGATTAGAATTAATTCTCTATAATCTCACTTTATTACTCGTTATTTCTCCTATTCACACTTTCTATCCCAAACATTTTAAATGTGAGTTTCTTTTGTTTACCTTTTCTCACCAAATTTAACAAGCTATAAAGTTACTTGAATTTTAAGAGGTTATATTTTTCATTGTTTATGTATTTTGGATTTAGACAATTTTTAAGGTTTTGATGCTAACTTTTTATGCTTCTTTTCTTTTTTTTTTCACTTTTTTATGTTTTTATTTCGTTTAATTTTTAAGTTTGCAAGTGGTTTCTAGTTCAATATACTATTCGTTATTACAACGTTGGAGTAACAAACATAAAAAGTATGATTAAACAAATGATAACCTAAAAAACAAACGCCAAATTTTTAGCCTGTATAAAAAATCATGTCAATAACTATCATCAAAAATCACTCTTTTTACGAAGATTACTCTGTTAGATATTTTCGTGTAATTAGATTGACTAATGATCAAGGTGATCATTATATTCATTAAACAAGTCAGGGGATGCAGGGTGTACACTTGTTTGAGTTTTATTGTAATATTTGATATTGAAAGCCTCCGTATGGGCAAAACCTCTAAGCAATGGACATTCTAAGGAGGCAACGCCCCCTTGACGGGGTCTAGGGGTAGTGCCCCTGGTAGCAGGATCCAAGGGGCAGAGCCCCTAGCTAAGGTCAGCTTGGGATTTTTTTTATTTTGATAAATATTATTTTACTGAAAATGTATGAAAATTTGATTTTCTTGAAATTTTACATGTGAAATTCGGGGGCAAAAATTGTCATATTTGAAGACAAAACTGCCTTTGATAGTTCCCCAATCACTGCAAAATCCGAATTTAAACACAAATTTGGTCACATTTTCTTCTTCTTCATTCTCTGCACTGGTTCATAGATTTCTCACACTCATATCATATTTGTTTTTGTAATTGAGTTTTATCCGACTGAATAATTTAGTGTGAACCTAAATAGTTTCAATCTGATCATTCTATAAATTGTTTATACTTAAATAAATAAAATGAGTAAACTGGATATTTATATCACTAAAGAATGTGACATATTAAGTTCTAGTTTTGGGTTGGGGATATCTATAATTAGTAGGATGAGGTTATTCTACAAAGTGTATTTTCGCTACAAAGTGTGAGAAGACACAATGAGTCTAAAAAAGTCACAAAAAACGTTATATCTCACAATCTAAATCGAATTTCAAAAAAGTACTTCGGAGTCTCTGTTACTCTCGTCGTCCTTTTTCAGAAAAAAAATTATTGTGTCTTTTATGACACAATGACGTCATTTTGTCTTTCATAATGACACAATGACGTCATTTTGTTTTCATAATGACACAATGTCGTCATTGTGTCTTCATAAATGACACAATAAAAAACGTTAATTTTTTTTATTTTTTGTTTATTTTTTTTCTTAGTGAGGACGGCTAGGGGAACAAAAGCTCTAAATTACTTTTTTAAAATTCGATTTAGATTGTGAGATATAATTTTTTTTGTGACTTTTTTTGACTCATCGTGTCTTCTCACACTTTGTAGCAAAAATACACTTTGTATTTGAACATCTTTCTAATTAGTATCATTAAGAAAGGATATATATGTAATTAATAAAGTTTGCAGGGGATATGTGAAGTTCTTCCTTTAGAGATGAACAAGATTTTAAACAAAAAGAAGTGTTTACCGCTTTGCTTTCAAGGATTTGTTTTTCCTGAAATGTAATTCAAAATAATAGATTGCGTTATGTGTTTAGTTCAAGCGTCCTTTCACATCCAAAGAACAAAAGTTGGATCGATGACCACACGTATACGCTGTAAGCTGTATTGGCACTTCGTGTAAATACAAATCATTTAAAATACAAATTATTAGGATGTTGATTATTACTAAAGATAACGCTCATACTAGACTACAAGATTAATACAATACGAACAACGAGGTTAAAACTATACACCATATAAGGTGACCTACATGTTTTACGAATATAAGTCAAATATATCAAACAAGTTTTCAAGTTTGAGATGAAGAGGGTGGCAAAAAGTTAACACACACTTATTATAGATGTTGGGGGCGTTTTGTACCTGGAGGGTGTTGAAATTAGAATTGAAATTAGAAGAAATCGGTTTTAAAATTCAATATTTTCTAAATGATTTGAAATTCAAGGAAATTAAAATCTGTCAAAGAATTTAAATTCCAAATGTGTTTTAGTGACAAAACACTCATAAGAAATTGGAATTTATCACTCACTGCAAACCGTCACCATCTCCAACTACTGATCAACGCCGCTACATACCACTGACCCTGAGTCTAGAGGTGTACAAACCGGTTTTTGGGGCCAAACCGGTCCAGTTTGAACCGGTTTATTTTCAACCGGTTTGAACTCCAAACCGGTTTGGTTCTTAAACCGGTTTTAGGGCTAGGATATTCAAACCTATCGAACCGGTCCGGGCCGGTTTGAAAACCGGTTCAGGCCCAAACGGGTTTGGGTTTTCATTTTTTTTAAAAAATTTAAATTCACTCAGTGCTCATGCGCCCAAACAGTGCTCATGCGCCCAAACAAAAGCATGCGTTCAAACAGTGCTCATGCGCCCAAACAGTGTTCATGCGCCGAAATAGTGCTTATGCGCCAAACAGTCATACGCCCAAACAGTGCTCATGCGCCCAAACAGTGCTCATGCGCCTGAACACTTAGCCAAATTTCAGAAGTTTTTCACACAACAAATTCTTCAAAACTTGTTCAATTGATCTAAAATATTATTTATTTTTATCAAAGATTACACATTTATATAAATTATTTATAAATATTAAAACATAAAACATAAAACATTAATTAAAAATATAATTACAATTTATGATACATGAAAAATTAAATATGATTATTTATTTTTATCAAAGATTACATAAAATGTAAAATAAACATACTATTCAAAACATATAAACAATTCAAATGACGTAAATTTTATTCTTCGCCACCAGAACCCGAGCTATTACGAAGGAACTCGTCATATGCCGCTTCATCATCGGTCATTCCGGGTGTCAATCCATCGTCTACTTCGTCTTCATATATTTCGGCTTTATATTCTAATTCTCCTTCAAGTGAGCATTTGTCTTGTATTCTTTCAGCTGCATCCAAATAATCCTTCAAGCAAATACACATTTCAACTGCTTCGGGAGTGAGTCGGGTTCTTCGTATTGATATAATCCTGCCACTAACAGAAAAAGCAGATTCCGAAGCTATCGTGGAAGCTTGGACGGTTAGTAAATCTCGGGCCATGGTGGATAGGATTGGAAATTGATCTTCCTTACCTTTCCACCAAGCTAACAAGTTAAAAATTTTAAAATCATGTGGAGTCATGGTGGGTAAAAAGTTTGTCCTACTATACCTCCCGATTTCACTACTCGGAGTGTTAATATGTTGACGTTTATTACATTCATTTCTTAAAGTATTATACAAAGCAAACATTGGATCACTTGAACCTTCGTCATGTGTCGCATGCCGCATAGACTCATGTATGCTTGATGTTTCATCATATTTTGCTAAATAAACATCAAACATTTGGCCTAAATGTGTGTTAAAATTATTTTTTGTACTTTGAGCATAATATGGGTTTCTTCTTTTAAATCCAAATTAAAAGTAATTTTATTAAGTAAAGTTTCAACCCCCGACGTATTTAAACAAAGGTTTAAGGCAGCGGCACATGTAATAACAGGAGGCATTTCTTTAAAATATTTTTTAAGTTTTTCTTTCATTTGTGGTATCATATCCGAATAAGATCTACCCCTACACGAAAACTCATTTAATTTTAAAGTCATTAAGTAAATTTGGTGAAGTACTAATGGACTTGTTGGATAATAAAATCCAGAAAGACAAGTAGTTGCGGTTTTAAAAACATTAAGCATTTTGGTTATTTCTTCAATAATAGCCCAACCCGATGAATGGTAAGTCGAAGCCTTTCTACGACTCACCAAACTATTATGAAAGGCTATTAAACTTTCTTTTTTGTCAATAGCCTTTTCAAACATGTTACAAGTCGAATTCCATCTTGTAGGTACGTCCCAATTCGGACCTAAACATTTAGAATTTGCGTCTTTACAAAACTTGCGATACCTACTATAGCTTTGGTTACTGCTAAAAATATCACGTAACATTCTTTTAAAACTATCTTTTATCGTTTCAATAGTTTTTAAACCGTCTTGAACGGCTAAGTTTATGATGTGCGCAACACAACGACTATGAAAAAACACACCGCACAAATTGGTTTATATTTTAATTTTAGATGTTCTATCGTAAGCGTATTATTTGACGCGTTATCAAAAGATATAAAAAATATTTTGTTTTCTAATTTATACGTTTTAATAACTTTATCAATAAGATAAAAAATGTTTTGCCCGGTATGAGGATAATCAAACAATTCAAACTCAATCGTACGTTTCATCATTTGCCACGAATCGGGTTCAAACCAATGGGCGGTGACCCAAATGTACGAGTCCGGTGAACCGTGCGGAGTCGACCAAACGTCACTAGTTAAGTTAACACCGGTTTGTAAATTTTCAAAATAAGATATTAATTCATTTTTAGCTTTTTTTCACATTTTTAAGCAATCTCTTCTAAGTGTAGCACGACTTACATGTGAGTATCGCGGTTGGAGAGTTCGTTGAATTAGCCGAGTCAAACGTTCATTGTCAAAATGTTTGAATGGTAAGCTTTCTTGAATTACAAAATGCGCCATTTGCTCACGAACCGCATCAACGTCATAAGCCCAAACATTCCATTCGCTTGTTATCAAAGCTTGACATTGAGACGGTTCACCTTTCAAAGCCTTACAATATTTATTGGCAATGTGGTTTTTCAAAGTTGTATTTGCATCTTTTTTGAAAAACTTATGACAATACTTGCAACGAGCTTTGTTTGGACAGCTAGCCATTTGACATAAATCGTAATTGCACCATATATCGGGGTTCCTATTCGTAGGCAGGATTGCGACCAACACGTTGCTTGAAGACGCATCACAACCAACGAATGATTGAGCACTTGATGAAGCCATTTTGAAATGAACGAGAGTATTGAGAGTTTTTTTTGAATTGAACGAAAGTATTGAGCGTATTTGAGAAAATAGGACATTTTTTTTAGAGTAGAGAGCGTTTTAAGTTGTTGTGGTTCAACCAAAACACCCAATACATATTTATACTAGCTTAACGGGGGTAAAATGGTAAAAAAAACCAAAAAAATGGTCAAAAACGGCTATATAGCCGTTATATAACGGCTACTTTTGGGAACCGGTTTGGAATCAAATCAGTTTGAAACCGGTTTCAACATACGAAACCTCCAACTGGTGTAGGAACCGGCGGTTCGGACCGGTTTGGGCCAAAAACCGGTTCCGGTTTTTTCGGACAAACCGGTTTCCGAACAGGTTTTTTTGGCCACCTCTACCTGCGTCGCCCTCGCCACCGACAACCGACCGTACCCCCATCGCTGCCACTAACCGATCACGCCTACTGCCGACAACCGACAGTCGTCGTCGATCACATCCAAACCAACGTGGTCGACGGCGACGGTAGGTGGTCGGCCACAACGGTTTGATGTCGGCCAGGGGCACATTCGGTGGAGACGGTTGTTTGTCGGTGGAGGGAGCGGTAAGCGGCGACTGTCGATTGTCGACAACGGCGGTGGGCACGATCGGTTTTTCAGCGACAAGCGGGAGGTGGGTAGGGCATCAAACGTTTTTGGGCTGCCGCACGGCAGTCGTCAGTCAGTATCGGCGGGCGCCTGCAGGGGACGGCGAATGGCGGCGACAAACGAGAGCGGAGGTCGATGGCGGCGACAAACGACAATGTATTGATACTCTATAGAAATACAAACCATTTAAAATAGAATTTGTGTTGGGTATAGATAATCACCTAACATAGATGCTTATAGCCATCTTTAATTGATTTTTCAATATAATCCAACCTATTAAAGATCGTCTTTTTTATATTTCATATACAAATTCAAATAACTCTACACACCCTAGATTAAATGATTAAGAACAGCAATAAATGACATATATCGTACGAATATAAGTTCAATAAATTTAAACAATAACATGTAAGTCCCCTTAATGTTGTACTAATATAAGTTAAATTAATTAAAAAAAGTGCTTAAGATTAAATAAAAATTCGACTATCACATTATTTGTTTATTATTTATTTTCACGTCTCTTAGAGCGTCCACAACCCAATCTTTATCTCTTTCTTATAAAATAACTACAAAATCACTATCATTTGCATTTATATATCATTTTTCAAAAATCTTCACATTTCATTCCTCACTTTTATCTTTATAGTAATTTTTTATTATTTCTTTCTTTTTCTTTCATTTACGATCTTAACTATAAACTATTTCGTCATATTATCTACTTCTAAATTGATATATAGTAAATTTTTATAAAATTATACATAGAACCAAGAACTTGCATAAACACAGCTTTAGAAAGAGCATTTATCGAAATTACAAGCCCCAATTTAGTTCTAAAAGAACTATCAAAATGATTTTGTAACAACTTGATCCTTGTAAAGAGCAACAAGAAGAACAAAAAATAAAAAAAATAAATCTACCTAGTTTAATAAAATAATAACTAATGAGACACGTGCCACCACCACACTCTTCTTCACCAAAATTTTTTCGTTTATCTGTTCTATTAAATAATTTCATTAAGTACTAATAATATTATTTAACTCTTTTTTTAAATTAAACATAATTTTTTAATAACTTAAGAAATAGATTTTTTATTAATGTTATTTCTAAAGAAATAAATTTTATAAAATAAGAATTTTTTCTAAAACATTAAACTTTTCTAAAAATACAAAATATTTTAAATTTTGTGTTTTTAAAAAGAAAGTTTTTATAAACCAAAAATATCAAAATTAGGAGTTATAATAAGTAAATTTTCAAAAACGGTATTTTTTAAAACGATTTTATAATTAATGAATTTTCATTATATATAATATTTTATTTATTAATCACGTGTAATACACGAGTTTATTAAAGGTAGTATAAGAATATATAAGCGATAAGTGTATCTGATCACAATGGTCTTGTAAAATGAGGATTAACTAGCTTTTTTACCCGCCGCGCGTTGCGGCGGGATCGTATGCGGCGCTAAAGTATACACTGCAACCGACCCGACTTGTTTTTTTAACTAAGTTTACGTCGAAATATAGAGTAACTCGAATTTATACGTTAAATGAAAACGTATTATATTTGACCCAAATTTTTTCCAAACAAATTATGAAAGAAGATAAACTTGGTACAAAAAGAAAAGCGTGCAGTGGCACCGTATGCAGCGCAATAAAATATCTCTTGTGCTCGTTTCTGAACTAAACTTACGTTAAAACGTATAGTAATTCTTATTTATACCATCGAATGAAAAGGTACAATATTCAACTTGACGCGTCACCAAACTAAACTTACGTTGAAACGTAAATCAACTCAAAAAATACATCAAAAAGCAAGAAAACGTTTTATATTTGACTCGACTAATTTTTGAATAAAATTTAAGTCAACACGTAGATGAACGTCGAAGTGTAAACCGCCTCACATAGTATATAAAATTAAGCACGAAAACGCTATATATATGACCCCACTCGAATCTGAACAAAATTTATGTCAAAACGTAGACGTACTCGAATTTATACCAACACATACATAAAAATACGAACGTAAGAAATTAACTTTTAAGTAACAAATGTACAGGAATTTTCCAAAAGTTTAAAAACCTGACGGTGTTAAAGTGGCATTAGTGATAACGAATGAATGAATTAATTAAACATGCATTGTGTGATTGTGTCCTTGGAAGAAAAAAAAACATAGCAGCACAAAGAAGGTAGTTGGGCTCGAACCATACACCATTGTTTTAATAACATATGCACTTACAGATATGCTAACTTGACGATTGATTTTCAAGTCAAAGATAAATTCTTATATATTAGAACTAGTGAGCACCGACATTGGTTTTTGAGATATAGTAATTGTGATGAAAAATTACGGTTTCAATTTCCTTTGAATTTCATTAGTAGAGAGTTTGTTAGAAAACTATAGTATAACATACAGCCTCTTTTTTATTTTTATTTGAGTGGGTGTTATATAATATATATTATAAGGGATGGTTATGGGTGGTTGTGAGTGAAAAAAATAAAAAATTATGGGGGTTGTATCGTGTTTTTTCATATTTGGGCATGATATAACCCTCATAAATTTTTAATATTTTTAAAAGTAGTTGTAAGTGGATAGGATATAAAATATAATAATAAATTTATGAAAAAAAATATTATTTAATTAAAAAAAAGAGAAAAGGTAACGGTTTTTAGCGTAATATTTTCAATAATGAACCGTCAAATTTAAAGCATTAAAGATAGATATTGAGATACAAAATAGGAAAAAAAATTATTTCCTTTAAAGTTCAAGAATGAGGATGACTATAAAAGTAAGATGAGAATGTTTTTATTATATTATATCATATCCATGTTTTTAGAATCGGAGCAGACAGTGAATCGAACGTCTTATTCGTTCGTTGGTCGGACCGGTTCGACCAGATATATAAACCATGTAAAATTATAATTATTTCATAAATATCTATGAAAAAATATTGAAAAATTAAAAATATATATAATAACCGGTTCAAACAGTCCATCCCCTGGTTTAATCGCTCTGGTTTCCGGTTTGACCGCCGGTTCAACGTCAAAATGATTTTAAACACTGAACCGGACCGGATTGGAATCTGGTTTTCAAAATAATGATAATATCATACATGGATGGTCCTGGGGGTGGGCAAGGCAGGTGACCACCCAGGGCCCGGTCACTCGGTTGCCCAAATATTTTAAAAATTTTAATATATTATATATAATAATAATAATAAATTATAAAGAGTTGATCGAGAACTTCGCTTCTAAAAACATTAAAAGAGAGCTTCACGATTTACTTAATTAAATTAGATGATTTTGCTAAAATACTTTCGCATTGTTTATTGTTATATCAATTATCGTAGTATTATAATTTGTTATATACAAATTATTCGATTGATACTTTTCTTATACGTTATATTATAGGAATCATTTTTTGTTCTAACAAAAAGCTTTATCAAAACTTCTGGAGCCCGACCCTAATATCATATATCATATCATACATATAACTATATCATTGTACCATCATTTATCGTATCATAGTAACACCTTAACACAATACAACCATACAAAAGAGTTGATAAAACGAAAGAAGAAATACAACACACCGTACCATCATCAAACCTCTTCACTGTAAAACCACCATCACCATCTGAACAATCTTCTTCACCAATGTCATCAGGAGTCTCCACCGGCGGCGACGGCGCCGGCGCGGCGTCAAACCTCTACTTCTGTCACCAGTGCAACCGTACGGTCGCCGTCAGCCCCACCGCCTCCACCGAACTCCTTTGCCCCAATTGCAACGGTGGATTCATCGAAGAATACGAAAACCCAAACCCTAACCCTAACCCTAACCCTAACCCCCAAAATCCATTCCTCTTCGACGACGATTCGCCCTTCGCCTCCTTCTCCTCCGGCTTCCCCATCGTCTTCTCCTCCGCCTCCCGCTCCGCCGGCCCCATCGCCGACTTTCAGTCTCCGGCGGACATCTCGGCGTTGTTCGGTGGTCAGAACTCCGGTGAGTTTAATCCCTTTGCGTTTCTGCAGAATTACCTCGGGAGTTTACGAGCAGGTGGTGCGGATATACAGTTTGTTATTGAGAATAATACTGATGGTGGTGATCCTTCGGGGTTTCGGCTTCCGTCGAATCTTGGTGATTACTTCATTGGCCCTGGATTGGAACAGTTGATTCAGCAGCTTGCTGAGAATGATCCTAATCGGTATGGAACACCCCCTGCGTCGAAAACAGTTGTTGAAAACCTTCCTAATGTTAGAATTAGTAAGGAGTTGATGGAGTCGGATTACTCGGATTGTGCGGTGTGTAAAGATAGCTTTGAACTTGATGAGGGTGTTAAGCAGTTGCCTTGTAAGCATATGTATCATCAAGATTGTATTTTGCCGTGGTTGGAGTTGCATAACTCGTGTCCTGTTTGTCGGTATGAGTTGCCCACGGATGATCCGGATTACGAGAGTAGGTCCCGTCAGACTGGTGCAGGTGGTGTGGCCTCTGGTGGTGGTGGTTCTCAGGGTAATCCTTTGACTCCGAGGGCGGCCGAGAGGAGGTTTAGGATAAACCTACCGTGGCCTTTTTCTGGGTATGGTGCATCGGCTGAGACGAGCAATAGTGGATCAGGGAACAACAGTTCAGGAGATGGTAATCAGGGGGGTGGGGGTCATGCTAGACAAGAAGATCTTGATTGAGGGCAGGTCAGCGTGAATCTGATCACCCTATATTTTGAAATGCTTGTTTTTCTTTGATCTTTTATATACATTGATCTGATGTTATGGTTGTGTAAGAAAGAAATTTTGATTCGAGTTGTCTCTTTAGGTTTTTTAGTTGCTATAAGATGTTTCTTTTGTCATCTGTCATGTATTAACTGAACTTCTATAGAATTAGAAGATATTTACATTTTATATTTAAAAGCCTCTTTGAACCTCTAGTTGTTAGAGGTGCTAACTTTCACTTATCGTTGCTTAATCTCTTGTGGTATTTGCTTATTGCTAATGATGCTGGAAGAAATGGGAGTTTACATCCTGTAATGCCTAAATGATCATAGAAGATTATAATTGAGATCAGTAATAAGTTGGGGTGGTATTAATAATCTTATGCTGAAGTCTGAACTATGAAAATGTGAAGTTCACTCACTGAATGTGGAGACTCTGTGAATCTTAAATTTATAGAATGTGGAAGTTCACATCTTGTAATACTCAGAAGATCCATAGTGTCAACCAATGGGGAATAAATCACAGATATGAGATTAGTAATAAGTTAGGATAGTCTTAATGATCCTATGCTGATCTACAGAAAATGTTAATGTTCACTCAATGAGTTTGAAACTTTGTGAATCTTATCACCCTCTGACCCTCATTTCTCATGAGTTAAATCGTTAATACAATTGTTGCAGCACACATGTATGTATGCATTAAAATATAAATCTATACAATGTGGAAGTTAATTTTTTTTCCTTGTGACTGAGAGAATCCATTAGGGGTAAATGATTTGAGAACTAAGGGAGAGTTAATCATAGATGTGCAATTTGTAGTAAGTAAGCCAGTTTAGCGATCTTATACTAAACTATAAAATTTGTAAATATTCATTCACAGTTGAAACTCTGCGGATCTTATTACCCTCGTTTCACATGAGATGATATAACTGTTCTACATGCATGTGTCAAGTTTATTGAACATGGAAGCTCACATCCTGCCATACTTGAAAGACTCGTATCGCCAACCAAAGGGGAATCAATTACAAATATGAGATTAGTAATAGGTTAGATCATTAGGGCAGTCTTGATGATACTATGCTAAACTATGATATTTGTTGATGCTCACTCATTGAATTTGAAACATGTGAATCTTGTTACCCCTGTTTTGCTAATGTGACTGTTATGCATATACATACATATATGTGTAGTGTGATATGTATGTATACATATACATATATTACATAATATTGTTAGAAATGACCACTGTCAGATCTTGTATGAACTTTCATTCTCTGCTTGAGTTGCTCTATGTCTAGTAAGAGAAGCAAGATTAACTCTACTGAAGTGCTTGCTTGCTTTTGTTAGTGGTACTCTGCAAGTTACAAGCTAAAAAAAAACTCAAATATGAGTTGTTTGTATTTTCATTAGATGTTACCACATAACTTCTTGTTTCAAAGGTTGATAACAAATTAACATCAAATCATCTTAAGTAAGGCCATTTGATGTTATGCGACTACAATAATGGATTTTAGCCTCATACAATTCACATGACTTTCCCAATTATTTGGATTTAGAATTAGACAATTTGCTATGTCTCTTTATTATTTTACACCAAAATTAATTTACACAAACCCTTTTTTCAACTACTCATCACACACACACACATCTAACCTACTAATTTTACACCAAAATTATTTACACAAACCCGTCTAGACAGGCTCGAGCCCTTGATCTCAAGGGGAGCTTCACCACTCTTAACTCCAATGGCTTTATCATTGGACCCAATTTCATCCTTTGTCTTGATTGATTTATCACATGCATCTCTGAAATCATTCACTTACATTTTGCAGGCTTAGTGTCCTCGTGAATTTATTTCTAGGTTTATTCTTTATTTCACTTTTGTGGTATTATCTTGGTTACCTAAATTATGGTTTGTAGGTTTTACGCTATGTTGCTATGTTTGATTCATAAAATGTCTTACGGATTTCAGCTAAAAAGGAGGCTCCCGTAAACTTTTTTACGGATCTGCGAGAGGGGAGGTCTACTCTACGCCCAACTGACGTTCTTGTATTTGGGTGGGCAGGGAGGAAACACGCTTGTGTGGATCTTACCGGGGTATCTCCTTTGGTTGGGCTCAAGGATAATGGGTTTGTTGCGGGACAGACGGCGTTGAAGGCGGAATCATGCAAGGTCGTTAAACATGAGAAAGCTTGTCTTGAGAATCAATATATTATTCCATTGGCCTTTGATACTTTTGGTTTTCTAGTTCCGGAGGCCGTGAACTTTCTGAATCGGGTTCAACGGGTCTTCCATAGCAATGTTTCGACCCCTAAGGGCCAAGGTTTTGTTTTTAGTAGACTATGCTTCGCTATTCAAAAAGAGGTTGCGGCGTAACTTGTTGCCCGTTTACCTGCTATTTTATTGTAACTATTTGAAATTTTCCAATCAAGTCAATACCACTTGTTAAAAACGTCTGTTTATCTTAGCTTATGATAACCCATCAATCCATGAGGATGATATTGCTGGATATTCTTCTCCTTGGAACAAAATCTTATTGAATTTTATCAATTTCTTTTTACAATCATGAGAACCTATCACCGATAAACTTATGGATCCCGTTAGTACTTTGCTAACCAATGAGATGGGTAAAATGCAACATGTGATGGGTAGGTGGTGTTCAAGGGTTTAAGGCAGAAACCTGAAGTTTGAAGACAAGACCTCTGGTCCTTGTTAGACGGAATCATACATTTGCCACTATCTCATCCTTTTGGGGTTAATTTCATCAATTATTTGGTCTAAACCTTTCTCCAATTGATCTGAAAATTCCTGTCAACTTACCTGAATCGCTTATAATTTTTGGGTTGATCGTTCTTTAGTATTCTTTACTGGTGTGGTGTGGTGTGGAATGGTGGTGGGGCCGGGAGTGGTTTAATTCTCTTTAAGTTTTTAATTTTCATATGGGTCCCATCTTTTGAGTAAGTTACATTAGTAACCCTTTTAACTATTAAATAATTTTACTAATAAACATAGATATAGCCCTTGGGTATAGGACTATGAATGAACCGAACAAACAAGAACAAGGTCTTGCACTTAAGGAAGAAATGAAAACACCAAGGTGGTCGTCATTCAAGTCGTACCACGGCATTCAGGGCGGTCTTAAGGACGCACCATGGTGGTCCCCATTCTCGTCTTTCGACTGCATTTGGTTTTTTGTTGTGCCTTTCCAATCCTTAGGGTGTGGGTGCGATTTTTGATAAGTGAATGTGTGGTTTTGGAGCTTGGTTTGGGTGAGGCTTTTGGTGTCGTTGGGGCAGTAAACATGGGTCGAGCAAGTGTTGTTTTGGGGGCTATTTTCTAGTGCCGACGTGTTTTTTTAATGCGGATGAGTGTACGTGATGCAGGCCGGGTTTTTTTATGCAAATAATTTGATTGCAGTGAATCGATTTTATGCTATTAATGAGTATAAATTTTACCTACTTTTCTAGGAATCACATGTTCTACTATGGGATATCCTAGGTTAACTGACCCATAACATAACGAAACTCAATCCAAAGACTGATTCGATTAATCAAAACCGATTGGTTAACAATATCCCATTACCGAAAACTTCGGTTAACTACATCCCATTACTGAAAACTTCGGTTTTGGTTTGGTGGAGGCTTAAAACCGATCCATACTGAAGCATTGGTGCGTATCTCATGTATTGTGTTTGATAAGAAGGTGTACTTTATGCTTCTATCTAGTAACCTAGGATCCTACATGATTTTTGTGGGGAAACTCATGATAATGCTTTTATAAAACCAATCAAAATTATCAACTTAGGGTTTGAAATTTTTTTTTTTTATTTCTAAAATTCTAATGAGGAACCAACTATCTTGTGGCACGTGACATTTCCAGTGCTAGATTCTGTAGTGTCATTCTGTACGCACAACATTCTCGTTTGTTATTAAATCTTAAAGTACTCATATATTTTATTTTTATAAAAGTTACACCATGAAATTGTGTATTTTTTAATTCTATTTAAGTGTAAAGTTACAATATTACTTTTTAAAAATTTATTTTGTTTACTTTATAGTTTTACTTCGGTATATCTTTAAATAGGTAGGTTGATATCTAACTTTTCTTACAAATTTCAAACTTTACTCCGTAATTTTGAAAAGATGTTTGTGAATAAACAATACGAGGAACATGTTAAAAATGCTCCAATTTTGTAAATACTTTTACAAATTATCTTTATAAAAAATAACGGATTTGTGATCTCAAAAACGTAAATTTGTGTCAATACTGACGTGTTACAATAGTATTGTAAACGTGAATAAAAACAACTTATGTTTTAAATTTTATTTATGATATACTATGTTTTAATTAGAATTCGCCACCGAATCAAAATGTTATTAAAAAGAATAAATATTACCTACGACCTAGTAGTCCAGTGGTATGATGTTCATTTCTTATAAATATGACATGAGTTTAAAGATTTATAGGTATAAAGTAAGGTAGAATTAGATTTACGAAAAGAATTGTTGTGTGAAGCATAGATTGTTTTTTGTGCCGACTTTATATAGTATTCTTTATGTTTGTATAAACAAAAAGAGGTAATGTTAAATCAAAATTAATTTAATCGAAACACCAGTATAATTTTAAATATTTAATTCTATTATTCATGGGGTTGGGGTTGGGGTTGTGGTTGTAAATAAATGGTCTGTGCCGACTTTATCTATATTTCACAAAAAGCTCTTTAAATGTATGAAAGTACGTAGTTTTATCAAAAATACTTTTCTCTTCGTATAAATATGTAACATTTGTTTTAAAAAACACAATATTTTAAAACAATTATAGCTAGAAAGAAAATTTTTGTAAGAGCATTCATAACCCATTCCTCATTCTTATCCATATAATTAAACTAGAAATTATTAATTTTTTCTCTCTTCTTTTCAATTAAATAATACTTTTTATATCTTTATCATTATTTTTTCTCTCTACTTCACTCACAACCATTTAAAATATATTAAAAATATTATAGGGTTTTGAATAATGTTTTCTAAAAATACAGATTGAACAGTAAATTTCTCATATCATTCACTTACAACCACTTATAACTATACCACATAATATAAGAAATACACACACATAAATTTAGGGAACGGACTGTGAATGATCTAAGATACCAAACTTCAACTGCAAACCACATATTTATAAAGACATCAAAGTTAAGCCATAAAATAAGATAGGAAAATGATAAAATAAAAAAAATCCTTAACATTAAAAAGTGATTTCAATAATCAATTCACTTAATCAATGATTGAGATCAAATTGTAGGGAAGAAATTTGTTAGAATGATATTTTAGGCATAGCACTTTTGTTGACTTTTTTCAAGTTCTTTCATCTTTTTTAAACGTTTATAACTTTTATATACAATATTATTTTTTGATAAAAATTACACCATAAAAACAAATGTTTTTATCTTTAAAACTAGTATACATTGTTGTATAAAATAAAACATTTTTTTTACTTTTTAAACTTGTTACTCGTCATTGTGTCTTTATCCAATGTCTTTTGGTTAATTATTGTGTCTTTTTTGATACTATTGTGTTTTTATTAAATAATAAATTCTAAAAACATATAATTATGGAATAACATTGTTATGTATCTTTACTATGTAAAACACAATAATAAATTAACAACTTATTAATTTAATACATTAAAAACAATAAAAAAATAACACAATCTCTCATTGTGTTTTATGATAGTAATTGTGTTATCTTGAATACTATGGTTTTTAAAAATTACATTGGTGAAATAACATTATTGTGTACTTCTATTTGTAAAAAACAATGATTGATAACAATAAGTTTATATAATCTATAAAAAACAATGACAAAAATAACACATGGTGTTATATTCGACACTATAAGTTTTGAAATTGGTGAAATATATCATTGTGTACTTCTAATTGTAAAACACAATGATAGATAATAAGTTTATATAATCTATAGAAACAATGACAAAAACAATAAAAAATGATCTAAAACGTAAAACACAACGATGAACACTTATAACAAATGATGTAAAATATATGACACGATGAACTGATATTTAACACAATAAACGTATAAGACACAATGAGCTAATGCATTTAACACAATGACCAAAATGTCCTACTATTTAAAATAGTAAAATAACATATATCAAGCCTACAATCTTTCTTAGACTTTATAGATTAAATACTTTTTTTTTCTATAACATTCTCATATAAATAAACTTCCTTTTTATTCCCCAGAAATATAACTAAATATAATAACACTCAAATCTATGCTGTAACTATCATTAAAATACTATAATACTGCCAAAACATTTAAGTCTTAAAATAAAAAGGGAATGAGGATGGTGATACTGTACTTTGACACGCTTGTAACGTGACAATATCATACGTCACGCATTGGCGGAGGATAGCAAAGGCCCCGGGGGCCGCCGCCCCCCCCTCTTTTTTTCGTCGGTAGCGTAAAATTTTAGTACGGTTGTGTAAATTTTTTGCCCGGTAGTGTAATTTTTTATATAAATATCGAGTTCGTCCCCCTAAAAAAAATTAATTTCGCCGCGTCCCCCTACAGGAGTGTTTAAGCTCTGACACTGACGTCACGGGTGATGATCGCTAACAAATGCATGAGCGATTGCTCGGTGTGATGTGAAGAAATTCCTGCTCAATGACTAATTTGGTATGCAAGGTAGTAAAAATGTAAAATGACCCCTAACGGCATTTTTATATTGTTTTGGAGATTGCATGTGTAAAATGACAACATATGAAGTGTACTTTCTTGTTTTTTAGCATCTGTTAGATGTAGCATCCTTACTTAATATTCTTTTTATATATTTAATACGTATATGTTTAACGACCAGACATATTAAAACTTGATTTAGTAGATATAATCGTCTGCAAACTTTTACATATTTTATTTTAATAATAAAATGATCTGTTATCCACGTTAAAATATAAATAATGGTGATTCCAAATTATTATGTATCCGTTATTATAGTACAATTCCACTATATTATTTATTCTCTTTTATTTGTAGTCTTGTGATTTAATTAACAACAAAAACGGTATCAATTCTTTTATTTAAATGTTAGATCTAATGATAAAATCATCTGAAGTTAGAGTGATAAAGTTTCATTTGAGGTTAATGTTTAAGCCTTGTAGTATATGACAGGTTGATGTAATCAGTTATGGTTTAAACTAGATGAAGTAGGATACGTAGATAACATCTAAGCGTTTTTAAAAATATATCATTGGAATGGAAGTAGACTACTCATGAATTTTAAACTATGTCATTTACATTAAAGACATGCTTAATGAAAAAGGAGTAATCTAGTAGCCGCATGAATCAAACGCGATGTAGGGTTAAATCGAAGGTCATCGTCTCCAGCAACCACCATAAACCCTAATCCACACGCCACCCTAATAGAAGACCGCAAGAGCAAATCAAAGGTCGTAAGGCTAAATCGGTGACAGTGGCAAAGTTAGATGACTGAAACATGCACGCCAAAAAAGACGCCGGTGATTTGAGGAAAAAAACAAAGAGGAGGCCACATGTGTTACGATTCGATAAAAAAAGGAGACTAATTATGTAATTTCTTAAACAACAAAATCAATCACATGGAGCAACTTGTAATTAAGGTCTAATAATAGATTATCTAATTGAAAGAAGAGGATAAATATATGGATTTAGTTAACGTCGACACAACACATCACATACACACACACTCCGATCAATCGATCGATCAATTGCTTTATATAACATTGCGATTTTTCAGATCTCAATTCTCTCATTTGTTGCAATTCTCCCCAATTTCTCAATCCATTACATCATCATATCAAAACACATGTAATCAACACTAATCATTTATTCCTTTTGCATTGTTAGCTTCTAATCATATGATCTATGCTATTATCGATTGATGATCACACACACACACACACTGCTTTCAATTCGAGTAGTTGCGTATTCAAACACAGAGATTGAATGAGGATTGTTCGTTGAATCGTTGCGATTGTTTGGGGAATCGATAGGTGTATTGATGTTATTGGCTTGTTGCATTTTGGATCTGTTAGATTGAAACGTATAATTACCCTCGTGATCATGAATTAGTGAGAGATTGGTTTCAATTAGAGTAGATGTTGTATGCGAATTCAGAGATTGAAGGAGGATTGTTCATTGAATAGTTGAAATTGGTTGAATCGATGTGATTGTTTTGGGGGAAACGGAAGGTAAATTGGTATTATTGCATTTTGGATTTGTTGTGGTGGTGGTGGATTGAAACATATAATTATCCTTGTGATCATGAATTAGTTATGCTAGATATGAATGAGAAATTTGGTTGTGGAGTTTGAGAATTCTGGTGTTTGTGGGTGAATTTGGGAATTAGGGTTACACAAACACGAAAGGTTTCGTGTTTGTGAAGACATTTGTGACGGATCCGTTAACTGAAAATAGGGGGTTTGGTTGTGCGGCGGGTCTGGAGTGCCTGTTGAGTATTGTCAGGGCCCTACGGATGGGGTCCTGCATATCAGGAGAAAGCAGGAGCCCGCACCCAAGCTCCCCAACAACACCAAGTTTTGGGGTTAATAGAAGGAGAAACACAAAGAAGAAAACATCAAGGAGTTCTTCATTTAATATGCATAGGGAAGATCATCTTCATAGGATCCCTGGGAGGATGTTCCTGAATGGGTCTAGTGAAGTTGCTTCACTGTTTACTCAACAAGGCAAAAAGGGTACCAATCAAGATGCCATGATTGTTTGGGAGGTTTGATCTTTGACTTCCTTTTTCCTTTACCATCTTTCATGTTATGAATGATTAAAATCTTCGCCTATTTGATTTTGTAGTGGATTCAGTACAATGTAAAGTTTTTATAGTTTTAGAGTCAAGAGGGATGCTTGGATGTGTGTTATGATATTACACTGCTATTCTTTTACATTATCCAATTTTCATATGATATTATTTATATATTGGTTCTGCTTTTCAGAATTTCGGGTCAAGAACAGACACAGTCTTTTGCGGTGTGTTTGATGGTCATGGACCATTTGGTCACTTGGTTGCTAAGAGAGTAAGAGACTCACTCCCCTTGAAATTAAGTGCAAATTGGGAAGTCAACATAAAGGACAGTGATGATGTCCTTCGGGATGTCACCGTTAAAGATGAAACATGCTTTAACTCCAAGGGTTCCCAAGCTCTTATAGACCCTGAAATTGATAAATCCCCTGAGAAATTGCAGATGTTAAAAGACTCATTTTTGAAGGCTTTTAAATTCATGGATAGGGAATTGAGGATGTATGCTAATGTTGACTGTTTTTGTAGTGGGACAACAGCTGTAACGTTGATCAAACAGGTAAAATGTGTTTTTTAAGAACAAAAATCTTGAAAACTTATATTATAAGTGTTTGATTTGATGCTGAATGTGAATGGTTCATTGATTGTGTAGGGGCAGGATTTAATAATTGGAAATGTTGGGGACTCTAGAGCTATCTTATGCACAAAAGATAAAAATAATTTTCATGTTGCTGTTCAGTTGACCGTGGATCTAAAACCAAATCTTCCAGGTTCCTCTTTTTCCTCTTTATTATCTTTTTAAAATGGTCCTCTATATCCAAAATGTATTCAGGCTGAAGCTGTATTTATAGCTTGAGATTGCTTATATCAAAACAGTTATATTTGGTGGATTCAAAAAGTCGTCTGTTTGCTTGAAAGCCACCTGCCTAGCGTAATCTGCATTTTACATGGTCCCGTTGGTTAACAGGGTTTTGGGAGGGGCCCGTGAGTTTTCAGATGACGAGTTCTCACAATTATAAAAAAAAAGTTGTTTACTTGGAAGCATGACATGCGTTCTTAAATAAGCTCTAATAATAAAAAGTGTAAAAGTATGGTTCATGCGATATTGCTTCACATTGATTTAGGAATTTGATTGTTATAACTCAGCCATCATCATCGTCATGGCTTTCGACCCTGTTATGGGTTTGAGGTAGACTTTGTTTGGATTTAAGGTTTGGGCATGAAAATGAAGATGATCTTTGGTTTAAGGGTATGGGTTTTAAAGTTGGGAATCATATCTTGTTAACCGGATAATCTCCATGCCTATGAGGTGCAGTTTAGAAATTGATTCTCATCTCATTTCAGTACACCGCGCTTTTAAGTCCATACCTATTAGATTTCTTATCTGCAACCAAACACCACCTAAGGTGTTCTTTTGACTAAAGTAGGCATATGCTGTAACATTAGGACGATTATGTAGTTGAGTTTGTACACAATGGTTTCCTTTTATCTTTGGGGTGTTAAATCGGTCGTATTAGATGGTCGAACCCGACACAAACCAGAATACTAGATGAACCAAAGAAATCGTATCAGACACATGAACCTGGAATTTTTATTTCACTTTTTACATGTTAGTACTTTAAACTTACAAATTTACACAAAAATAACAAATGTATACAAAGAGTCATTTTTCTATCTTTTAAATTTTGACATAAGATACTCACCAAGTTTAAGTTATGCCATAACCCACATTGAAAAAGGAAAGTAAAAAATTAGATGGGTCAACCTGCGAGCACAAAGGGTTTAACTAACTGTGTATGTGGGTTCTACCTGAAATGATCCTAACCCATTTAGACCAAAAGCCAAACATGTGAATTTTTTGTTAGGTTCTTGTCAGTCAGAAATGTTCAACCAGCCTGCTTTATTTGTTGCTACCATTTCATCAAGGTCATATGGTGTTTCTCTTAAACCAAATTTGACATCTTTTGTTTTGCAAAAATCTTTCAGCTGAAGCAGAACGGATCCGTAAATGCAGAGGTCGTGTTTTCGCCCTTCATGATGAACCCGATGTAACTCGAGTTTGGCTACCTAATAATGACTCTCCTGGTCTAGCCATGGCTCGTGCTTTTGGGGACTTTTGCCTTAAAGATTTTGGCCTTATCTCTGTCCCTGATATCTTTTATCGACGTTTAACAGAAAGCGACCAGTTTGTCGTCTTGGCAAGTGACGGGGTATGACTATTATCACCATTTTCCTGCATCTTTCATGGGTATTTAGATTCACCATTTTTTGAAACTGCTCATCTTATTTAGGGATGGCAATTCCTGAGAATAATATGGTTTTAGGTTGTCATATCTAACTCGTTTAATATCTCGCATATTAATTAATATTTTCTTGTAATATTTACTTGTTACTGTAATGACAGATATGGGATGTGCTCACAAACAAAGAAGTTGTGGACATTGTAGCATCTACTGAGACCCGATCAGGTGCAGCTCGAGCTGTGGTCGAGTCTGCCGTGCGTGCATGGAAGTACAAGTACCCCACCTCTAAAGTCGACGACTGTGCCGTCGTTTGCCTGTTCCTTACACCGCACCCAAACAACATCTCCACAGCTTCAGCCGCTGACTCGGTTGACCAGAACGAGTCAACTCTAAAGCCGAGTGGTCCGGTCCAATCCACGGGGGATGGGACCGATGCAGACGATGATTTGGTGGATGATGACCCGACAGTGATGAATGCTGACAGTGTAATAGACTGGTCAGCCCTCGAGGGCGTGTCTCGGGTCAACACATTGTTAAACTTGCCGCGGTTCGAGCCCGAAGAGGCTGAGAAACAATCACCGGAACAGAAGAAGATGAATTGAGGTCAGGTTTTGGTTGCAATTTTCTTGTTGTTTTTGTTCATTTTGTTATGGTTTTTATTGTTTTGTTTTCAAATATTTAGAAGAAAAATTGGAGAAAAAGAAAAAGAGAAAGAAAAAGAAAAAGAAACAAAGCTTCGACTATATTAGAGTGTTGGGGCAAAATGGTAATTTAGGAAAAGCAAACTCTCTTTGGTACTTTTGGTATATTTATTTTAAAATTTTGTTATAATGGAATAATTTGTAATGGTAAATTTTTATTTATTTGATAGTTTTATTTTATGTTGTGATTATATATTGAGGGGATGATAAATTTTAAAAACATGGTATATCTCTTTATCTTAAGCAATAAAGCCAACACAATTATATCAGGGTAAGTCTGCAGATCTCAAACGTACTGTCATGCATGAGATTATGAGAAGTTAAAATTGAATTGAACTTAAAATATTAGAGGCATAGATTTTTTTTTTTATAACTTTTTGGGTCTTAAATGTTTATATTTACCTTGCACTACGTATAAATATATAATTACTGATTGGTTTATAATTTCTTGATCTAAGATACATAAACAAGAAAAGAAAAGTTTAGAATTGAGGGGCATTTGGTTCGCAGATTATATTATAAATGAATTGAAAATGAAAATGAAATTTAAATTGAAATAAGATCTTGTTAAAATTATTAAAATATTTGGTTGGTAAATTTTTGTGCTGAATTAAATGTTAATTTTAAACATTTTATGAGTAAATAAAAAAAAATGAATTCTGAGAAATTTTTTTAATTTCAATTCCTTCTGATGACCGATCAAAGGGATTTCGTATGAAAAATTTTATAATTCTATGTCCAATTCTAGGGAATTAACAAACAAGCTATAAAACCCATACATAATTACATTTAGTGTCGGAGAAAAACATATAACCTCTAATATATCGGATCTAAAACAATACATAATAACACATGATGTATCACATTTAAAACATATACGTGTATTTTTATTCATCTAATGTATTAAATTTAAAACAATACACATACACATACGAACACAGGTACAAATATATATTAGTTTGATTTTTAAAGTTCTTTATTATTTGTCATTAAAATTTCAGACTCGATTCACATACAACAAAAGCACTTCACAAAACACAAATACTAACGGTCAAGATAAAAAAAAACACACCACAAAATACACATACTAACAGCAAAACACCACCACCCCAACCCACATTCTTTACTCCAAAACCAGACTCAACCAAACCACATCTCTAGTAATCTTCTGGAGCCAGTGGCTGATGGTGCGTGTGGACCGGCACCTCCGGCTGTATGATCCCGAACTCGTAGATCAAACCCGCGATCGCAGCCCCAATAAACGGACCGAGCCAGTACACCCAATGGTTGTTCCACCGCCACCCGACCAATGCAGGCCCAAAGGCGCGTGCAGGGTTCATTGACGCACCATCAAACGGGCCTCCAACCAGTATGTTGGCACCCAATATGAACGCTATCGCCAATGGAGCTATTGTCCCTAACGTCCCTCGTTTGTGGTCGATTGCTGTTGCGAAAACGGTGTACACCAACCCGAAGGTTAGCACTATCTCCATCACCAAAGCGTTTAGGTTTCCGACTCCGGCCGCCACCGTGAACCCAACGGGTCTCTGCAAGTTCAAATACACAATACATGAAGAGATGAGAGAGATTGGAACAATGTATATAAACTATTAAACATGTGTCATAATAAAATAATAAATCAAAATAGTGTTCCACAATAATATTAATAGGCTTCAGACATTATTTAATAAAATTACTATGTAATATTGTTTTTTTAAGTAGTTTGTGCTATGTATTATTAATAGTATTATTTCTAAGTATTGTTAAGATATATTATGATTTTTGTATAAAACTTTAAACTTAAAAACAAATTAAACAACTTAAATGAAACAACATTAACGATAAACAAACAACATAACCGTTGTTATTATTTTAATAACACTACCAAAACAAGACATTTACAAAACTTAATTATTATATTTATAAAAACGTACAAGCAAAAAATCCAGTAGAATACCATAATTAAAATACCTAAACAAGACAATATATAATGAAACTTAATTTAAAATTTTAGTGACTTTACGATCATATATGTTTTCTAACTACAAAATCAAAAAACCACTAAAGTTTTAATATTGTTTAGATATTTTATTAATCTTTCTTTTGTTAAAAATAAATTACTAAAATTAAATTTTATATGTATATTATTATAATTAAATTAATCATGTTAATGAAATAATCATTTAAAGTGTTCAAACTAAACTACCAACATAAGTTAAGTTTTACTTGATTATTACTAGACACTATGCATGCTCAAGTAAGTGATTCAATTGGTCATACCATTCCATCGGTGGCTAACCGGAGCAACAACGCCGCGACAACGGCTCCAATAAGCTGAGCCACCCAGTAAAACAAGGCTCGAACCAACGACACCCGCCCGGCCACAAGAGTACCGAACGTGACCGCTGGGTTTATGTGTCCACCGGACACATTTAAACTCGACGCCACGGCGGCGAACAACGCCAACGCATGGGCCAACGCCACCAGCAACAGCCCCGGTGCCGCTAGCCCATGGTCACCACCATACATCTTATCTGCATATATAATAACAAATTAAAACCACCATCAAAACACACATCAATATTAACCAAACATAAAAACCACCATCAAAACATACATCAATATTAACCAAACATAAAACATAACTTTCTTGATACCCTCAAATAATCAAATTTTTGAGTTCAAAGTTTGTGCGGTGGCTTCTAGTTTAAAAATGATTTTATAATGGTTTATGGAGCCAGTGTCTAGTGTCAAAAAAGCTAGAAAAACTAGAGTTTACTTGTTTTGTTAAGCTGTTTGTTAAGTTAGTAGACTCTTCATAAACAACTATAAAACTATTTTTAAAACTATAAACCACTTATTTAGTTAGATTTTACTTGTTAAGGTATCGGACTCTCTAGACAACTATAAAACCATTTTTTAAACTATAAACCACTTCTAGCTAGATTATGCTTGTTAAGATAGCAAACTCTCCATAAATGACTATAAAATCATCTTTAAAACTATAAACTACTTATAGCTAAATTTTACTTGTTAAAGTAGCTAGCAGACTCTTTATAAACAACTATAAAACTATTTTTAAAACTATAAACCACTTATTTAGTTAGATTTTACTTGTTAAGGTATCGGACTCTCCAGACAACTATAAAACCATTTTTTAAACTATAAACCACTTCTAGCTAGATTATGCTTGTTAAGATAGCAAACTCTCCATAAATGACTATAAAATCATCTTTAAAACTATAAACCACTTATAGCTAAATTTTAATTGTCAAAGTAGCTAGCAGACTCTTTATAAACAACTATAAAACTATTTTTAAAAGTATAAACCATTTATAGCTAAATTTTACATGTTAAAGTAGCTAGCAGACTCTTTATAAACAACTATAAAACTATTTTTAAAGCTATAAACCACTTATAGCTAGCTAGAGTTTCTTTATTAAGATACCAGACTCTCTATAAATAACTATAAAACCATTATACTGACCGTAAATCCTTCATAAGTTAAGAAATTCCTAAAAAAAGCCGAAATCGATTCGTACTTAGAGCGAGAAGGGAGCCTTCGGCGGCGAAGACGAACATGAAGGTGGAGAGGAACTCCGAGAGGGTGGCGCGAGCGGAATCCGGGTTCGTGGCCTCATCAGCCCGACCGATGGCGTATCCACGTGGCATTTTTTCAGTTTGTGATCAAGTTATGAGGTTTACTTTATAGATTGTTTATGAATGAAGATTCAAGAAAGCTGTTGCAATGAAGAAGATGATGATTGAAGTGGCCTGTATTAAAATGGAGGTGAAGGTAAACAGCATATAATGGACACATGGGTTGAGAGTTGAAGAGAGTTTGACACGTAGGTGTGTGTGTTGGCATGATGGAGGTTCAAGGTTGAATTTTTATGGTTTTTTGGATATATTTTTTTAAAGTTTGATATCATCTTTTGGTAGTATAGTCATGTGAATATACTCGGTTGTAGGTTATATGGTTTTAAGGAATTTTCGAGATTTTTGTAGGATGATGTTTTTTATGGGATCGTATCGGGTTATACGTTACAACTTTTATAATGCACGAAGGAAGGATTCCAGCCAAAGTTAAGAGATTTGTAAATTTTAAGCATAAGGTACAACCCAAAAAATCAATTTAATAAGGGTAATTATATCTTTCTAGCGCTACTAAAAAAGTGGAACTTTAAACTTATTTACACTTAGACCCTTGTATCTTTAATTATATACAATTTTTACCATGTTTGTTACAATATGCTTAAAGAAAGGAATTCAGATTTTTAAATATAAAACTAACCAGAGACGAGTACCATAATGAAAAGTGTTGCACGCGCCGCATCGCGCGGGCACGTTACTAGTTATATATATAAGATGGATCATAAGAAAATCACAATGTTATGAGAAAACTAATGAAATCGGTCATATAATTTAATAATTTTTTTATCACTACCCTCTATGTATATGTGTGAGTATATATAAATAAGGGTATGGTTCAAATAAAAACCATAGCATGGTTTTACATATACGTCACACATAGGTTACGTATACATAATCATTTTTCATTCGACATAGTGTTACGTATACGTAAGACTCTTCATTCTTTTATGTATGCTCAACATATATGTACCAAATACTTAAATAACATTTTAACAATTAAAATAATAAAAAAGTTCTGAATTGTGTTATTAGTTTTCGTGGTTTTCTTTGGTTTTCACATAACTATGGTTTTCTCAGGAACGTCTCCTATATATATACATATATATATATACATACATATATATATATACATACATATATATATATACATACATATATATATATACATACATATATATATATATATATATATTATAACGTTAGGAACTACCTATAATATTCTAGTGAATCTACATGAGACGAGATGTCAACCGTCTACTAATTTAACGCTTTGGATCTGACTCACTCATAAACACTATCAATGAGGAAACTCATCGCTATATAAAAACCCCATTAAGTAGGTTTGAACATGAGACGTTAAAGATTCCAAATCTAAACTATCACCCCCATGCTATTAGATTAGAAGACTAACTGCAAACAAAAAATATTTAAATTAATAAAATGGCTTTTATAAATCAAGAAAAACAGCCGAAAACGGCTATGTAAACGTTATATAACACTTAAAAAACTATCAATTGCGAGAACTAGTTTGGAACCGGCTTGGCGTGAATGTCTATGTGTATGTATGTGTGCTTTTCTATGTGTATATGTAATGTGTATGATTGTGTAGCCAGTTTGAGTTAAATGCCGATTTGAAACCAACGGTTTTTCCAGTTGATGTCTGTGTAACCAGTTAGAGTTAAATGATGTGAAATCAATTTGAAACCGTCGTCTTTTTCTGTTAATGCATTAATTCTTGTTTCGCTATTATGTTAGTTAATTTTAGATTAGTAGAGTAGCAGGCTTACCCATGTTCTAGTCAAGTTATGGTTTCCTTTTTGTATTTAAGGAGTTTGATCGACTCGTAACATTGGTGCTTTCGTTGCCTTATTGCACCTCCCACCATGCCTCCTGTCGTACACCATTGACACTTGTAGAATTGATGCGTATGCATTTACATAATGTCGTTTCTAGACATAAAATGCAGCACCTAATCGAATAGAACTTGAAGCATTTTTCTTCACGAACAAATAAATGATTACGCGTTCTATCATTATCTAAAGAGAGAGAGCAAGGCTTGAATAACAACTCATCAGTGGATTATGTAGTTGAGATAAGAGAAAACATAATATTAATCGAAATGCATTAGAATAATGTTACATTAACGGCTAATGAAACAAGGGTCATGCAAGAAAGGGCAAAACCTAAAACTTGAAAAGATAGAAGCTTTAAGGCTTCCATAGTTTCATGGTGCAGTCTTCACTGTATGTGGCTATAAGATTGATATGAGGATGGTGACAAATACCGATAACATCCTTTTCGTGCACCTGCAAGTGACGGATACAAGCATCCGGTGAAGATAGTGTCAATAACATCCTAAGTTTTTATTGAACAGCCAACTAATAAAGCCCAGCTACCCGGGGTACCCTAATGGCGAAAAGGCACCTCATACACCGGCGAGCACAGACAAAGTTGGGTAGCCTAAGCCCACCAACCACCAATTCCAGGGAAACCCCGCCACCCGAAGGCCCACTGCGGTAAAACCTGGCCCACCGACAACATTTGTTTGTTGATAGGACTCGAACTCACAACCTCCCCTAGAGTAAGTCATGAGGCTACCACTCAACCAAATGGTTGGTGGTTTTACAATAACATCCTACTTGATCCGTTTTCTCATTAACAGGTTGTACTTGGGAGGTTGGCTAATAAGTCAAAACAGGTAAATTTGTGTGGGTTGGGCCAGATTGACCCGTTTTGTTGATTTTGTGTCAACATTAATGGAACTTTTAAATATGAAAGTTTAGGAGGTTTGATTATAAAATACACCTTTGAGCGAATCTTGACTCGTTTGACGTATTTGACCCATTGAAGATAAAACGAAAAGGGTTATTGCTACACGTGGTTGTACTTCAGATTATTATTTTTAACACGCAGTTATGTTACTCTGTAATCATATCTAACACATAAGTTATTACAAATTTAATGAAAATAAACAAAAACGCGTTTTAGGGTCACCTGAAACCGTTTTATACTTTTACTCATTACCCAACTGGCCCACTTTGCCATATCAAATTCATGATAATCATCATAAGAAAGATGAAGCATGTACCTTCATCAAGTGCTCAAGTTTGCCAGATTGATGACTGAAACAGTACAAGTTCCTGGAGACGAATTCAAAACATAATTAACAATAACTTGAATATTAGAGAGAAAGAAACCAGAAATTAAACCCATATGATCTGATTTACTTAATGGTAATTGCCTACTTCATAAGTAGTAAGCATAACAAGTCAAAAGGTAAAGTAAAGAAACAAAAGAGAAATGATTAGCTAAAAGAAGACAAATAAAATGGGTCAAAGAGCACCCAAGTAGTATTATTATATATACAATGCACAAAATCTCCGAAATCATTTTATTCAAAAAGAAAAAATACTATAAGAACATATAATTTGACAAGCTAGCAACATGTTTAAAAAAATGTGTGAGGGGTACGCCTCGAGGCGAGGCGGCCAGAAAACGATTATGAGGCGGCGCCTCATATGGTGAATCTGATATGTACGCCTCAGCATAAGAGGCGGATCGTAAAACGGTGAGGCGGTATGTTTTTGTTGAGGCGGGTGTTTTGGACGGGAAACCCAATTACAGTGGCGCCATTCTATTAATTTCCCCTTTAATAAAAGGGGACCTCATTAAACCCTAATTACATCGCAAACCCGCAAAGTGTCGCCTCAGCATAAGAAGCTCTGGGCGGTTTTTGCAAGTGTCGGGCCAATTACAGTCGATTTTTGAAGTGACATCGCAGTCCCAGGTCACCCATCATCAAATTACATCGGAGACCCGCAATTTCAGAGGCCGACTCGCAATTTCAGACCCAGGTATGTCTTCTTTCCATGTTTAATTTGAACACAACTTGATTTCTTGTTGCTGGTTGATTCAAACGAACTGAAAACCCGCTGATTAGTTTTGTCTTCTTCTTTGTTTACTGTTATCTGCTGCATTTATGCTAGTTTGCTGTTGTAATTAGTTAATTTGGTTTTAATTGATGTTATATCATGTAACTTGATGTTGTAATTATGTTAATTTAGTTGTAATTGCTGCTGCAATTATACTAGTTTGTATATTGATTTTGAATTTTGTAAATTGATGTTGCAATTATGTTAAATTGGTTCTAATTGCTGCTGCAATTATACAAGTGTGTAAATTGATGTTGAATTTTGTAAATTGATGTTGAATTGATGTTGCAATTATGTTAATTTGGTTCTAATTGCTGCTGCACTAATACTAGTGTGTAAATTGATGTTGAATTGATGTCGCAATTATTTTAATTATACTTTTAATGTGTGCCTAATTTCGTGTCTAATTTATGTTTTAGACTTTGTGATACATTATGGGTAATGACTTTTAAATTTGATGATGAATTTACTTAGGAATGTGCTTTGTTTGATGTTTTAGTATTTTATTTTTATAAGATATATAATTTTTCTATTTATTTATTATTTCCGCCTCGGGTTTACGCCTCGTTTCGCCTCGAGAGGCAAAGGGAAAAAGCCTCGAGGCTCGATTCCGTTCTTTTAAACCTTGGTTAGCAATGTATAATTGATATTTGGACATGAAAGTGCCCCTGTCAAACCGACCCAACCCGTTTTGACCATTACAAAAAAAATGGTTTGACCCATTACCCAACCCTCCTGGCCCACCTATTCCATCTTTATAGCAAAGACAATTTTAGGGTTTTAACAATACCTGTCTTCACCAATACAATATATCCATTCCCCTTTAGGTGATATACAAGCTGCAACAAAATCTCCACCCTCCCTTTTACCAGATGAAAAACTTCTCACAACCTGCATCAAGCAAGAAGCAATCATGTTTTAGAACATTATCATTTATAACTTATTTCTATAATATTAACATTTGACCCGTTAGAGATTTAATATAACCCAGATTGACACGTTAATAAGTAAACGTATCGAAATTGCCACATCTATTGCCTATAAATGCATCTACACTTAAACACAATAAGAAAATAAATGATAATAATAAATCTACCTGTCCTTGAAGTGTCATGAGGTAAATAGATGATGTCTTGTTACAAACTATAACATGGTCAGGATTTTTGGGTGACAGGTGGACTGAATTTACAGATGCGTCACCACCCTGTAGGTGAAAATAAAGGACCCGTAAATCAAACGCCTTATTATGATGTAAAATGACACAATAATATTGTTGTGTATGGTAGCAATACCCTTAAAGGAGGTGGTGGCTTGAATGTTTGAAGACAATCTGTAGTCTTTAGGTCCCAAACCTGTATTGAAAAAGAAAAATAATAGATTAAAAGAGTATCCACTTGCAGGTAGGGATCTAATAGTAAAGAAATATCCAACCTTTACTGTACAATCACTTGAAGCTGTGATTATTCGAAGTCCATCACTTGTAAAAATGGCATCATTTACATATGAAGAGTGACCACGGAATTCCTTTAACAATTTTCCACCTTTTATCCCATGAATTCTGATATATATTTAGCAATGGTAATATCAGTTTCTTACATGAGAATTTTGAAAGCAACTATATATGGATGTGATAAGAGCCAGAAGTCTCATTAGGAGTAACCTCTCTATCTCCTAGGATAGAGGTAAGGTTTGCTCTCACCTCACCCTCCCCAGACCCTACGTTATGAGGATTTTGAAAGCAATTATATTACTCGATATGTTTATTTTGTTTGTTAGATAGAGAGTGTTAGGAAACAGGATGTAGAAGATGTGTGTTTGGAGTTCTAATGATCAGATAATCATGTTTGCATGTTTAGAAGATCTAATCATTCAACAAACTAATAAATAAAGCGACCTTTGTGAATTAAGGACATTTTATTAAACGAGAGTAAAAACAGGTTGTATAAGATAGTATATTGACAGCTTTTGTCGTTTGAAGTAGTAATAATCAGAGATGATTAGATGTTCTGGTGTCAGGCAAATCTGATTATTAACTTAAATTGAGAGTTTTTTTATAACTCTAACAAAAGTACAAAACATTTCTCCAATGTTCAAAATAGCATTAATGGGCTGTCAGTGTTTGGATGTGCTTCTGTTTTCTGGAGTAATAATAACATGACCAATTGTTTGGTAAATATGTGTTTAAGAAATTAAATGATAAAATGATCAACAAGGGTATTATTGTGAAAATGCAAGAGATATTTTGTTATGTAAAGGTAAAAACCTCGAAAATCTTTACCTTTATTAAAAGATAAAATGACTAACAAACCTTGCAGTTCCATCAAATGATGTGCTTAATATTTGAGTTCCATCTCGGGAAAAGGCAACGCTAGTGACACCCCGAGAATGAGCATTTTCAAGACGGCGCAAGCATTGACCGTTTCTTATTCGCCAAACCTTAAATCATAATTGAAACAATAACATCAATAATTTCCAAGTATCATTCTAAAATTCAAAATACCATATTATATAAAACACAAAAAAATGCCGAGTTTACCAATTCCATGGTAAATACAATAGAAAAGGTTACTTAAAATAGTTTGTTTCACTGAATAAACATATAAAGAAAATCATTGGTATTATCATGTATCATTTCAATGCATAACGTTCCTCGCTTATTCAACGAAACAGATAGAGAGCTACAAGTAACTGATTTTATTTATTATATTTATATCGGAACGGATGAATATATGATATTTTAGTATTTAGAAAGGGTAAATATGATATTATGAAATTTAGAACACTTCAATGCCATATATGAATTAAGAGTATTTGGAAAGAGTAAATATGTAACATGAAATTTAGAACCATATATATGAAACTTTCAACTTTTCAAAGCATATGAAGTGGCTCTATCAAAGACATGAATATTAAACTGCATTCAAAATTTTACATAGAGCCATCTAAATTTCATTATATCACATTGACCCATAAAAAAGAGTAAAATTACCATCTTTACCAATTCCATAGTAAATTAAACAAAGCTGTTACGTGAAACAGTCTTTTCACTGTATAAACAAATAAGAAAACAATATTACCATTGCCAATCATCAGCGCATAACGTTCATTTCATTTATTCAGTGAAACATACTCTTAAAAGTAACCCATTTATTTGGTTTATTATAAAATGAGTAAATATAATATTTTTAGAGTTTGGAAAGGTAAATATGATATGTAATTTAGATGGATATATATGATGTCCCATTTTCTTGTGTAAAAGAAGAAACTACAAAAAATGCTTACTTTAATCTTTCCATCCTGGGATCCAGAAGCAAGCATTTCTGAATCTCTACTAAAATCGATGCACAAAACAGCATCATCGTGCATCATAAAAGATTCCTACAAAAAACATTAGTATGTAACTACTTTGAGATGACATGTCAAAGACAAGAATATAAAATTGTATTGAAACGTATTTCAGCATAAATTAATCATGCACCAAAACATCAACAGAGCAAAGATAACTCATCAGATGTTTGAGTATAGGTTTTGGATGTGTTTATGCTGTTTAAAGTTGTAAGAACCAGATGTTTAAGCATTTAGCAAATTTTCTTTTTATGAAACCAATGGGTTAAATGACCAAAATGGACATTTTTGTGAAACGGGAGTAAAATTTTATCAAATTAGGTTAAAAGAATGCAAAATAGAATTTAAATACCCTTAGATAATGTGCTTTGTTGTGGCTAGTATGTAACTCATTGTACAAAACTTGTTTTTCCTTATATAATCAGAAGTAGAATCTGTTTATCCAAACATAAAAACCTGATTGTTGTGAATTCAAGTAGCAAAAAATATTCCAAACAATCCTAAACACATTGGTCATTGATAAAAAATTAATATCATACAAACTTCACATGACAGGAAATTCCTCCACATAATTTACTGCACGCAAAAAAAAAAAAAGAATTAAATCTGAATTTTTTTTCTGTTCCATAGAATTTCACAAATTTTGAAACGTAGAGCTAACAAAATCACAGTGAGAGAGAAAAAGTAAAGATGCTCTGCACATTGAATTTAGGAGCAAAAGAGATTGTAATCCCAAATACATTATAAAAAATAAGAAACATCAACCATCAGATAAGAAAATACAGAAGTAGTTCATCATGAGGATTCAAACATTAAGGAAAAAAATTATCAAAACACTGAAACTAAATAGAACTCACTTCTGCTTGGTAATGAAGATCCTTTTTAAGCTTCCCACTTATATGGTCCCAAACCTGATATTTGCAGTAATTTAGCTATTTCAAAATTATCAATAATTTAGAATAATACAAACAAGAATTTAGCCAGATGAACCTCAATAAACCCATCAACAGAGCAAGAAACTAGAAACTGTCCATCAGGTGAAAACTTAGCATTTTCAGGGTGACTTTTCTTTCCAAACTGCAACACAAGTACTAGATAACATTAATTTATAATTCAATTCTTTGTCGAAAATTAAATGAATTTTGTCTAACAGCAATTTTAATAACTTTTGTCTCTTCTACGTGAAAAGACCAATAATCATTACTGGTTATATACTATCCATGGAGATGTGAAGTCAATTGATTTACAACATTTCAGACAAATTTTAATATCTGGATATATTTTAGAGAAACAATGACTTATTCTGCATCAGATTGTATAATAATATGACATTATCAGGAAAATAAAAGGTTGTATTTAAGATATTGAAAGGAAAATATTTATAAATCACCTTAATGGTGTGACCAAGAGTTGTTGGGTACTTATCATCTACGTCTTGCTTCATAGCAGCTGTTCCTCGAAACAGATCAAACTGTGTTCCAGGTGGAAGTAACCCTGAGAGAACAAAGTATTACAAATTTATAATCAAAACAAGTTTCAGGCAGCAAACAATTTAACATCTAAAAAACAATAGATCAATTGCAAAAGCAATAAACAACAGTGTAAACCTTGATGCTGTTGCCATTTCAAAGCTTGACCAATTAGAGCCATTAAACGTGATGGTGGAACCACAGAGACTTCTGCAGCTATAGCTGATAAGGGAAAACCAAAAATTATGTTCTGATATTATAAGGCTTACTACGAGTTACTAAATATTCCATGGATAATATACGGAGAAGCCACCAAAGTATTCGCTCATATATTGGAACTACTTTACAGGCCAATAGAGTTTGTATCTAGTATCATTTATGCCAGTTACATATCATGTGATGTAAATGCCCTTAAGAATTTTAAAAACACAAATATACCTTGATGAGGTGGAAACATGTTATAAGTTAAAATTGTTGTATTTCCAAATAAATTAAAGGCAGTTTCATCACGGGCATGCTTTTTGGTTGCAATTGTTATAAAAGGAACAAAATAGATACTTGGGTAACCAATAAAGTAGTTTAAGGGATAATGTATACACCTGCCACCAAGTATTCAAAAGCTTTCACCATGCCACCCTTATATTAAAACAACTTTAGAGGCCACACAAATAATATGTTGTAACTTTAGATGTGACAGAAGTTTCAAATCTAGGATTATTTACAAGTTTTGGTACTTGGGTGGCCTCTAAAGTTGTTTTAATATTTTAACCTAGTTTCAATATATGGGTGGCCATAATGAAAAATATATATATTAGATATTCAGGTCACTTCCAAATACATTATCCCCTTATTATATGATAGAACCCTCAAAGTAATTGGCATCTAGAAAGGATAAAGATGAATAAACCTTGAGCAATCTGTGCACGTCGTTTCTCCTTCGTTGAGTCTTGATATGCCTAAATAATAAAATAAGTGCAATTTAGTATTACAGCTAGCACACCCCTTATATTCGAAAGACGAAATAATTTGGAATTTCCAATTCTAACCTCATGGGGATCGAAATAAGTACGAACTAAAAGATGCTCGAGTCTCAAATATCTTTCTGGCTGTTCCTGTTTCATGACACTCATTGCTTGGGTTTGCCTTAATATAGCACGAGCAGTATCCAGCTCACGAAGTTCAATCATTTCCAGAACAATCTAGAACAGATTTAAGGGACAAAGTGTACATTAGCAGATACCTCAGAGTACATAGGAATATTTAGTATATTAGCTAGAAGAGCAGCGTAGATATAAATATATGTACCTGCTCATATAAATCTTCAAGTTTCTTTCTTGGAAGCTTAAGCTGTGCCACTTGTGGTAATATCGCATCCCATCTACCACTGTTAATATCAGCTGCAAACGTTTCAAGGCTGTCTACTGTATTTAGAGATACTTGACATTCACTTTGTAGTGTTTGGAAAGTCTGATGCAGAGAGTTCTCTTTGCAGAACTGAAGAACTATTTTAATCACACTGCAAGCATATAAGTATATTAAAACCATACAATATCCGAATACATATAATTATGTATATCTGAAAATAAAAATAATGATCACAATCAGAATCAGATAATCTCCTTAACAGAGCTTTAACATACATCAATTTATGGTGGTGTTTAGATGTGCATTTTCAAAGCGGCTAATCAGACAACATACAATCAGAGTCGGCAGATTATACTTATAACAGTTGGGTAATTGTACTTATCTAGGAAAAAAGTTCTCTTACAGCAATTTCCTACATTCCGTTACAGACCAAACAGGAGAACTCATCTCAAAAGACTAGTCTAGTGACAAGGGAGCCTATTTAGACTACAAACCCCACATTAGTTGTCCATACAACCGCTACCTTGTAATGGTTACAATCCGTAACATTCAACCCTACATAAGGACCAATGTCCTCGTTGATTCCCTCTCGGCCATCACTCTGTGGACCACCACTTCAAGTTTGGCTCCGATCCCACTATTATCGATCATTCGATCAAACATGAGAACACATCGATTAGTCCAGGGAGCCTATTTGGTCTATAAACCTCAAATTCCCAAATCCGACAATTTCAAACCTTAATTACGCTAAAGCCAAAACCAAAGTCAAAATTAGGTTTTCTCAAACACTGGGGAACAATTCAATCGTTCATAAACAGTACACCACTAACAACGAATCACAAATTTGGAAACAACTTCAATGATTTAGACATAGGTGAGCTGAGATTGAATCACAGACTCCAAATTGATGCATTTCGATCGTATTCAAATCGGTATCTCATCAACAAAACTGAGCATACATCAATTTATGAAACTGTAGGATGTATTTGAACTTACTCTCGAGCTTCGATTTCTAGGGCAGACATCGTGGTGGTTCGTCTCTATCGTTGAAATTAGGGTTTAGGGTTTTGGAGCAATAATAACTAATAAGTGACTTCTGCAATGGAGTTCACACCTTTCAGAAATCCAAATAACGAAAACGAAGGTAGATCCTCAAAACTCTAAAGATCCGGTTTTCTGCGACTCATTTATTACACAAATTAAATAAATAAAATATTAAATATAATTAAAATTTATTAATTAAAAAATAATATATTTTAAGATAAAATATAATTAAAATTATGTATAAATAAGAATTATACTAATAAAACAAATATATTAACTTTTTAAAATTTTTGTTTTGAACTTCTTTTGTCTTTTTCAAAAAGAATTAAACATTTTGTTTCAAAACAAACCGTTTTGAAGAATATATCACTTTTAAAATTTCGTTATTATAACTTTCAATTTTAATTATCTTTCGTGTATAAAAAAAATTTACTTTTCAAAACACTAATTTTAAGATATTTCGTATTTTTAAAAAAGTTTGATGTTTTAGAAAAAAAATTTATATTATAAAAAATTGTTTCTTTAGAAATAACATTAATAAAAACATCTCTTTCTTAATTTAGTTAAAAACTATTTTAATTTAAAAAATAGTTAAATAATATAATTAGTAATTGATGTAATTATTTAATAGGGGAGATAAACGAAAAAGTTTTGGTAAGAAGGAATGTGGTGCTGCCGCTTGTTCCCCTTAATTACTTTTTTATTAGAGTAGATAGATTCGTTTGACGAAAATTTTGATTTCAGTCCAAATATAAAAATAAAATTTCGCTAAACTAGTTTGATAAAACCATAAATAACTCTTATGAAAAGCCTAGTTTTGTTTCCCGTCTTGTGTCTAAAGCTTAAACTTTTAAATTTCTAAGTGCTACTATAAACTGATATTCATTTTATTATTTTATTATTATATGTATTGAGGCATAATCAACATAAAGTTTTAGATAAACAACAAAAAAAGTGCATAATAGTGTTTTGCATATATGACGAGAGAAGGAAAGAGTGAAGGGAAACGGTTATGTATTACACTTAATGTAAAACATACAATATTTATGTGTTACTGGTAGTTATTGAATTGGTTTTCTATTAAACATCTCTACATAAATTTAAAATCAAATGAAAAACCACGACATGTGTTATCAACTCGGAACCTATTGAGCAAAAATGTTGATTCAAAACGTAATTTTCATTTTTATATTTTAAAAAACCAATACAATGTTGGGAACCTATTGAGCAACAATGTTGATTCAAAACGTAATTTTCATTTTTATATTTTAAAAAACCAATACAATGTTGTCAAGCGATGACAAACCCAACCAATGGTTACCCGTATGACTAGTGGATGGAGTTATTTTTCTCATTCTTCCCATCTCTATCACTATTTATCAATCATGTAGGTGACAAGTTAGTTTTTTTCATATCCTTTCTAACTCTTTCTAAATTATAAAACCGATCATCATTTCCCTTCCTTGACACTCTATCTATTTTACTTTTTAAATGAAATATAAACAAGATATTATGTACAATTTTTGCACCATAATTTGCAAACTTTGTATGTGTGTGTTGTGTACCGCGTCCAACACCATGGTGTCAATTCCCTCTCTAATGAAATATGATCTCAACTGCCACGCATGCATGGAACTCAAGTAACTCACGTGCATGAAAGCATCTTGAATAAATCTTGTTATTTTTATGCATGTGATCCTCTATTTTAGTTAGTAGTTAGTGGAATAATGAGTCATCCTTTCTTATAGGGTGAGTCAGCTAGACGTTAGGTTGTTGAAAATTTTTTGGATTTCTTTTTCCTATTTAAGCCATGTGCATTCTGCCTTCATGTACTTACTCATCGATCATTTAATCAAAAAAGAAGTTATTGAGTTCCCTTTCATTTCTCTGTCGTTAATATTCAAAAATACCTACAGATTTGATATCAGAGCCAAGTTTGGCTCATCAAGCTCCATCTCTGTTCCTTATAACTGACCCACTTGATTTTTTTCCTCCATGGCCGAAAACCCTATACATTCAAACCCTGCGTCCGTTGTGTCCATAACGGTGTTTAAAGGTGAAGGTATGAACATTGGAGCATCCGAATGAAAACTATTCTCAAGTCACGTGAACTATGGGACGTGGTGTATCTTGGAGTGACTGCTACCAATAATGGCACGCAGAATCATCAAGAAGCACGACGAAAGGATGCACTAGCCATGTCTATTGTCCAACAAGGGGTACACGATCACCTCTTTTCTCGAATCGTTGTAGCAGCCACTGCCAAGGAGACTTGGGACACCCTCCAGATTGAATTCCAGGGAGACTCACAGGTACAGTCAGTAAAACTTCAAGGACTACGACGAGACTTCGAGAACCTTGCCATGAAGGATGATGAGGCCATCGGGAATTATTTTTCCCGTGTTATGGACAATGTGGGGAGACAAAGGTCTTATGGTGAAGAACTCACCGATCAAAAGGTGGTGGAAAAGATTCTACGAAGTCTGTCTCCCAAGTATGACTATGTCATTCCGTCTATTGAAGTCGTATTCGACCTAGCCGATGTCTCCCCAGTTAAGCTAATGGGCTTACTGCAATCACAAGAAGAACGAATAAACAGCCGGTCTCAAAGCGCCATTAGCATTCCTAAGAAACCAGAAATCCAAGATGAACAAGCACTTCAAATCTTCCATGATCAAGCCAAAGCACCTCGCGACAGAGGCCGCGGTCGTGGATCACCTAGAGGAAAAGCACTGGTTCGTGGCCGAGGAGCAGTTGATCGAAGCAAAATTCCACAATGTAATATATGCAAGAAATATGGTCACATGAAGAAGGATTGCTGGTACAACGAAGAAACACAAGTAAATGTTGCCGAAAATGATGCACCGGTCGATGACTCTTGTGATGAGGTACAACACTTACTAGTAGCTTTCCATGATATACCCTGTGATCCGATTGCCTTGATGGCACATAACAGCAAACCTGAAAGCTCTGCCGACCATTGGTTCGTTGACTCGGGATGTTCTAATCATATGACGGGCCAGAAGGAGAGCTTTGCTACCCTTGATGATACCTTCAAAATGAGTGTGAAACTGGGAGACAAAAAGAGGTTAGCGATTGCAGGAAAGGCACTGTTCTAATTCAATCTGGAAATAATAGGTATAAACTACTTGAAGACGTTTATTATGCTCTGCGACTGGAGTATAATTTACTAAGTGTTGGCCAGCTCATGAAGAAGGGATATTCCATACTATTTGATGATGACAAGTGTAGGGTCCGCAACAAAGCCACTGGTCAGGTTCTCATGGAAATTATGGTCGCTCGGAACAACATGTTCGTGTTTGATCATACATGCCTGCTCACCAGTTGTGATGCTCACCAGAAAACTAATCATGAAGCTGAAACTCTCCGATGGCACTACAGGTACGGTCACTTAAACTTTGATAGCCTCAAACAGCTTCATGATAAAGAGATGGTAGAAAGTTTACCTCAACTCAAAGCTTCAATTCATTGTGAAGCATGTGTTGCAGGTAAACAGACTAGGAAACCATTTACATCCACCTCCTGGCATGCCAAGACCAAACTTGGTCTTGTACACACGGATCTGTGTGGTCCGATGCAGGTTCCTAGTCTCGGCAATAGTCGATACTACCTTCTCTTCGTCGATGATTACACTCGTATGTGTTGGGTGTATTTTTTATCTCACAAAAGTGAAGCATTTGACAAGTTTAAGAACTTTAAAGCCCTGATTGAAAAAGAATGTAGTAGCTCCATAAAAGTTCTTAGATCTGACAGAGGTGGCGAATTCTGTTCTCGTGAGTTCAATGATTTCTGTACACAAGCTGGCATTAAACGAGAAATCACGGTTCCATATACCCCCCAACATAATGGGGTTGTGGAACGAAAGAACAGGACCATCATGAATCTCACGAGAAGCATGTTGCAAGGGAAGGAGCTGCCTAACTACTTATGGGCTGAAGTAGTGGCAACGGCGGTCTACACCATAAACCGGTCACCTACCAAATCTCTCATACACCAAACCCCCTTACATGCATGGACGAGCACCAAGCCATCGGTCACTCACATGCGCACGTTTGGATGTGTTGCGCATGGTGTCGTTCCTGCTCATCTAAAATGAAAACTTGACAGCCGGTCCGAACGAGCAATTTTTATTGGGTATTCTACGCTCTCCAATGGAGTGTATAGATTATATAACCCAGATAAAAGGAAATTCAGCACTACTAGGGATGTGGAGTTCTTTAAAGATGACAAGTGGGTATGGAACAATCACGTGGCAAGTACAACCACCAAACAAGATTACCATTACTGTGATCCATTTCCCTTTGACTTTTGTGATTCGACTACCAATGCCGCTCATGTCACTGACACCCCAATACATGCCACCACCAACTTCACTTTAAACACTCTACCTCTAGACATAACACATACACCTACCCCTACTCATCAAAACACACCACCTCCACATGAACCGCCCACTTCAATTGCACCACTTCAAGAACCTTCAACCGAACCTGCCAAAAGACCCTCTAAACCTCCTTTATGGCTACGTGATTATTATAGTGGTGAAGGACTTTCAGATAGCGATCATGAGCTTCTCACGTGCCAATTTGCATTGAGCATCATCAATCCCATGACCTACTCTCAAGCAGCCTCTTCTGCTGCTTGGCTTGAAGCTATGCGCCGAGAGATTCATGCCATCGAAAAGAACAATACTTGGACCCACGTCTCCCTACCTTTTGACCGACAAGCTGTCAGTGTTAAGTGGCTCTTCAGAACGAAGGTTGGTCCAGATGGTCAGCTCCTTAAACACAAGGCACGTCTAGTAGCTAAGGGCTATTCGTAACAACCGGGCATTGATTTTCATGAAAGTTTTGCCCCCGTGGCAAGGTTTGAAACCATTCGTGTCCTACTAGCTGTTGCTGCGCAGAAGGGGTGAAGTGTGCATCAGTTGGATGTAAAGTCCGCCTTCTTAAATGGTGAACTATCCGAAGAGATATACACGTCAAACAACCTGAAGGTTTTGTCTCGCAGTAACATCCAGAGAAAGTCTACAAACTGAATAAAGCTCTATATGGGTTAAAACAATCACCTAGAGCGTGGTATGCGAAGATTGATAAGTACTTTGGTGACCATGGATACCAGAAGAGTTCGAGTGAACCTACCTTGTATGTCAAGCAGACTACCGGTGGTAATCTCATCTATGTTTGCTTGTATGTAGATGATATTATTTGTACTTCTGCCTGCAATGACCTGATATTAGAGTTTAAAGAAGGTATGAAACAAACCTTTGAAATGACTGATCTGGGGTTACTGAGATTGTTTATGGGTTTGGAGGTTGTTCAAGATGAGGATGGTATCTTTATTCATCAGCAGAACTACGCTCGTGGTTTATTAAACAAATTCAGTATTAATTCTGAGAAGGCTGAAGCTACTCCCATGAATTACAATGAAAAGTTGTCGAGTCAAGATTGTGCTGACAAGGCTGATGGTGAAATGTTTCGAAGTATGGTGGGAGGACTTATTTATCTAACTCATACGCGACCTGACTTGGCGTATGCAGTTAGCATGGTCTCTAGATTCATGCAGAACCCTTCGAAAATTCATATGGGTGCTGTTCGTAGGATATTAAAATATGTGATTGGTACACTTGACTTTGGGATTCCATACTCGAAGGGAACAAAGATATCCTTGATGGGCTACAGTGATAGTGACTGGGCAAGCTGTGTTGATGACCGGAAAAGTGTATCAGCTTATGTATTCTCAGTTGGGAGTGGAGCAGTTGCTTGGAGTTCAAAAAACCAGCCCACTGTTGCATTATCAAGTACAGAGGCAGAATACATTGCAGCTACTGGTGCCACATGCCAAGCTATATGGCTACGCCGAATACTTGAAGATATGAAGCTAAGTCAAGATCATTCGACTGTTATCTTTTGTGATAGTAAGTCGGCTATCAACTTGTCCAAAAATCCCGTTCACCATAATCGATCAAAACACATAGAATTGAGGTATCACTTTATACGAGAAATGGTGGAAAAGAAATTGGTTGAGCTGGAGTCATTGACTAAGGAAAAGTTTGCTTATTTTCGCTGGATGCTGGGCATGCGACAGTTAAGCTCAAGAGAGGGTGATGAAATATGATTTCAACTGCCACGCATGCATGGAACTCAAGTAACTCACATGCATGAAAGCATCTTGAATAAGTCTTGTTATTTTTATGCATGTGATCCTCTATTTTAGTTAGTAGTTAGTGGAATAATGAGTCATCCTTTCTTATAGGGTGAGTCAGCTAGACGTTAGGTTGTTGAGAATTTTTTGGATTTCTTTTTCCTATTTAAGCCATGTGCATTCTGCCTTCGTGTACTTACTCATCGATCATTTAATCAAAAAAGAAGTTATTGAGTTCCCTTTCATTTCTCTGTCGTTAATATTCAAAAATACCAACACTCTCTTCCATCCCGTCATACGCCAAACTCTCCCCGCTTAAAACTTAAAAGAGAACTCCAATGTGTATATTGTAGCATAAAACAATTAAAGTTCCAAGTGAAATATATAAATTAAATACCCTAAAATTCTACCATTAGGTTTACATTTTCTTCGTCCAGTTTTAAGTATAAACTAGAAAACCAAACCAATCGGTACATTTGAAAATTCCTAAGGTGATCCGTCAAAATCTTTTAAAAACAACCACAAATTAATAGTAAGGACAGATCTATAAACCATTTCACGGTTTAAAATCAAAACACTAACATCCTAGAAAAATATAAAGGCTACATGATCCACTCTAAAATTATAAAATTACATATTTTCTCAAATCATGCTTGAAGAAAACATTACATATTAGCATTGAAAATTGTATTTTTTTTTAAAAATGTACAGTTTTATAAATTTAAAGTGGATATACGCAATTCCCCAACAAATTGTAGTGTTTTGAATCTTAGAACCAAGTATTCAAAAGAAAATTAAGAGAAAATTGTATAAAGGGTTCATGTGTTTTAACTAGATTGCATGTTTGGTTCTAAAATTTTAAAAATTGTAAAATTAGTCTAAACTTTTATGTACTCGTTGCACTTTTAGTCTATGACATTAAATTCATTTAATTTTTATGCATTTTATAAAGTTTAGACTAACTTTTAAATTCAACTTAAGGATAAAAAATACAATGCTCACATAAAATTTGAATTAACTTTGCAACTTTTAAAAATTTAGAACTAAACTTGCAATGACTAACAAAAGTTTAAACTAAGTTTATAATTTTAAAATTTAAGAACCAAACATGCAATTTGATCAAACAAAAAAAATCATTTATGTAATTTTCTAAAAAATTAATGATGCCTATTAGATTTTGTAGTCCCCTAAAAATGACAGATGGTATCTTCCCACTATTTAAGAAGACAAAGACAACGATTTAAATTCTATAGAACCTAAAGATTTGATGTTTAATAAAAGTAAACTAATCATTTTCTAAAAGACATACAAGTGTACTAACATCTTATTTTTTATTTTCATACTTATAATTACATTAAAAATTATTTTTTTTTTTCAATTAAATAATATATTTTTATACTTTTTTCATTACATTTTATCTTTCTTATACTTATAACCATTTTTAAAAATATTAAATAATAAATTCTTAAATTTACAGATGAAGCACTTAAAATCATTCTATGTAATATAAAAGTACTTCCACTCACGTATTTTTACGGAATAAGCTGCGAATGCTATAAGATATTACAACCCAAATCAAATCCCGCCACCGCTTCGCATCTTTTCAACCATATGTCTTCCTTTCTCTTCGATATTACGTCTCTTTTCTTCAAGTTTCTCCCCCATTTTCTTTCGAAACCCTAACATCTTCGCCCTCGTTCCACTTCTCTTCAACTTACACTCATCCACTTCCGCCGTCGTCGCCTCATTACTCTCTTCCTCCTCCGCCTCCGGCGGCGACACACGTTTCGAATTCAGAACTTCAACCTCTTGACTTTCTTCCCCCACCACCACCGCCGCCGTCGCCGCCGCTTGCAGTAGCGCGTGCTCCTCACTTTCCAACAACGGGGTTTTCTCATTGCTCACCGTAGGATTTTCATCATCTAATTGATTGAACAATGTTGTACCGTGTGTGGTTTCTACGGTTTCTTTACTGCTGACATTTGCATCTTGTGGTTGTGTGTCGTCGGACGGTTGGCCACGGTGGACTTCCGGTGCGATCGCCGGTTCGGTGGTGGGTTCCGGGTTGGCCCAATGGAACGGGGCGGATTTTTGCGGGATCCAGTCGTTCTTCTCGGCTAACATGAAGGGGACTGTTGCGCTTTCGGAGTTCGGGAGGACCATCGTCTCACGGATTGCCGCCTGTAAAACATGCTTTCGTTTCAGAACTAATAATATGTTACAGAAATGCGAGAACCTTGATAGCATTTCGTAATAATAATGAAATGTTGGGATGATTTAAAAGCAGACGGTGGATTCTTTATCTTCATCCATATAATTGAGCTAAAATTAATTTCTAAAATTTGTTTATCTTATCGAAACCTCACACGTCTCAATCTAATTAAATAATAATTATTTATTTCTATTTTATTATTATTTTTTTTTCTACTTACAATCATTAATACAAATTATGAATAATAGATATAGGAAATGAATGTGAGTCCCTAAATATATGAAATGGGTTGTTAGTCCCTAAACTTGATCCATGTTTTAGGGAATGGGATGGAATGATAATTTGAGTGATTATCTTAAATTTTCCTCTAAATAACAGAGATAATATATGGATGGGGATTAGAATGTAAATGCTCTCATGGGTCGAAGTACATTTGTATGTATGTTGTTCATGCAGCTCTTTACTTTAATTCGGTGTGTTTGACACACCAAAAACAGATAATAAGACAATGGTACCAATTCAAACGGTTTAATTTGAGTTGCGTTATATAAAATGGTTCAAAGCGTGAAAAAAGTGTGAGAAGTCAGTTCAAAGTTCAAACTATATTTTGTATGCATGCACTTTTTGACCATATCATTTGTCATACTGTAAAACTAAAAGTGTCTTTTTGTAATAATAAAAAAGATTAACTGTTATGAAAGTGTTTAATGAGGGTTAACCAAACCCAACCCATTTGAAAAATAAGGTTAAATGGGTAGAGCAAAAACAGGGTCAAAACGGGTCAAAAATCGCCAAAATTTTATTAAAGCTATTATAGTGTAGTCTGCCTTAATAATAATTATCAGAGTAGTTGGTTTGAAAAAGCAGACAAATGATTGTGGGTTAACTAATATCATGATTTGTAGAACATAGGGTTTATCTGCACATTCACAAAGTTTCATACTTTTCTGAATATGAAAGGTCAAATGTTTTGACCTGAAAAGTCAAAATGTACCATTTTTCAGGTGTGTATGTAAGTAATTCAAAGCATAAACCTGCACAATAAATTGATCTGACCTTAAATTTATTGATAATGAACAATGCAATATGTCCACTGGTTATCTTGTGATCACCAACAGCAGATTCCAGACTAAAATCTACATCAGGCATGGATGTGAAACCGAACCAGATTTGATCGGACGGTGGAGGTTTAATGTGTAGTCTTAGTGTTCCTCGAAGGGTTGTTACCCTAATTGCCAGTGAAAGTGGTACCTTCACAAACAAGAATATAAATCTATCAGAAACAAGACAACGTCAAAATGGGTTCAGGTTAATTTTTTTTGGGTATGGTTCGGGTCTGGTTGACCCGCAAGCACAGTTTTGTCCAATTATTAGACCTTCTTATAAATAATTAATATGTTAATCATGGTTCCCAAAGCAGTATAATTAAAACTAGTGGGTGAAACCCGCGCGTTGCGGTGGGGGTATAAATAATTTTAGGACTGTGTATTTAGCTAACTCTCTCTTATTGTACTAACCCATATTTTGCTTTTTTATTTTATTAATATGCGATATTAAACATATCTATATTACTACAAGGATGAACAAATTTGTAAATAACAAGTTGTTTATGCATAATCATTTGTACCAAATGTAACAAAATTGTTGTTAAGTAACTTAAAAATGGATTAAAATTACATTATTATCCAAAAAGTTGTATTATATAGTAGCATAGGTATAGATATTAAGATAACCTTAAATATAATAGTCATAATTTAAATTTAATTAGAAAATGGTGGAGTACAAGTATTTAAAGCTTAAAAGGGTATATTAGGAATAAATCTTATGACATTACATATTAAAGCTTGTAACTCTTCATATGCCATCTTAAAAATAATGTAAAATTATAAATCTAACCATTGTTTATGTATTATATAGTAATTAAGATAATAATCTAAACCTTTGATTATACGATTAATGAGGATGTTTTCATTAAAGACTAGATTTCGAATAAAACCCTTTGACCGGTTCCACTTTTAGCTAAAAAAATTTCAATTACTCGTTTGAGATAAAACATAACCCGTATCAACACATTTATAATCAAATGGGTCGAAACTGCCACATGGATATAATCATAATCGATAATCATTTAAGTTAAAAACACTGTTCTACAAACCTGAGAGACTTGTTTGGCGACTGAATTTATTACTGATTTCCACTTTGGTAGAGCAGAAGATGTTTGTTCATTGCCCTTAAAACTTTTAGTCTCCTCTGAGAAAATAAATAAATTAGATAATTTTTAGTCCGGGTCGGGTCAGCACTTAATTTAACTTCTTCTTCTTTAATTTCCTAAAAAGGTAATATGTTGAACATGATTACATCCTCTTATTACTTTATGCTAGGGACAAATGATAGCCCGTTCAACTCGTTTCCTTTTTAGATTAATATTAACCAGTGGCGCTAAAATACAACGGAAATTAACCCATTTTCACCTAAATAAATTATCTACAGTAGACTTAATTAAACCAACAAAACTTCAAATGGGAATAACTGAACTTACCCAATTTGCGTTTTTCATCATCCTTATGCTCCATGGATTGATTTGTTTCTTCATTATGCTTCATCTGTTCTCCATAATACTCAAAACCTTCTAAAAGATCTGTGGTGACATCATTAACATATTTGGAATCTGGATTCTGAAGCTCTTGAACTTCAAGCCTTGTTTCAATATCTAACACAGCCCCACCAAAATATTCAATATCAAGTTCCATTGCAACCACTTCTTGCAGATCCGACGGTATGACCCTCATACCATGAATATATGGTGGAATAATCCCAGGATTTACACCAGTGCAAATTATTTCGCCTACAAAACTGGGAGTCCTTGCAGTGGACAATACTCTCTACATACAAATATAAAATCAATACAGTTATTGCAGCCTTCTAGGTATCAAACAAACAAGAAAAACATTTGATAACACACATAATGCCAATAACTTACATCAGAGTATCAGACTTATACTATTTATCAGTTTAGGGTGTTTTGGCAAGAACTGATTTATGATCATGGTATTCTGATTGTATAGGGAAAATATAATTTGATATAAAGCCGGTAAGAAATTATTGTAAAGAAAATGATACTGAGATAATTTTAAGATCATGTAAATATCAGTTATTTTGAGCACGTGATTTTTATCAGATCCGTATCTTTATAAGTTGCAATAGTTACTTTTTATCAGAGGTGGCAATTTCGACCCATATCTAGGTAAGCTCATCAAAATGAGTTAAACTCAAAAAATTGACTAAATGAGTAAACGGGTTGAGTTGGTCAAACGGGTCAAATATCACCCAAAATGTGTTCAAAATGCATAAATGATAAAACCACCAATATCATATGTTTCAGAATTAGATTATCCCTTGTAATAATGATATGGTTCTTTTAAGCCATACTTAATATGAAAAATTCAAGTCAATAGAAAAGAAAATTGTTTGCAAGTCAGCCACCCCGACCCATTACAAAAATAAACTATTTGACCCGTTACCGTTCAGATGTCCCTACAATAGAAAAACATGAAATACATAGAACCAAACCTTATATATAGAAAAGATGCTACAAACCTGAATCTGTGCTTGTATCGAATTTCTCAAATCCACATTGTTTTTGGCATCAAAGAACAACCGTGATATCAACAAATTACAACATAAAGTTCCATCATCACTACTCAGTTTATCATTAGATTCTGTATCAGAACCTTGGGACCCCAAACTTCTGCTTCCAGATGGAATTGATCTTGGTACCATTGCTTGAATGATCTTCTCTTCAACAGCTTTCTTTTCAGTTTGAGGAAACTTTGAAGACCCACCAACATAATTTTCAGTAATCTTTTTATCTTCTCTGCCAGTTTTAGAAGTTTTCTTTGCAAGTCTTTTCAGAAAATGGCGAACTTTTGACGATGAACCATCTATTTTAATCGATTTCTCCCCAGTTTCTGGATTAAACCCTATAGATGGTTTTAGAAATGAAGGATATTCTGCGTTTAATGACGAAAAATAAGTCTGAAATTCTGCACGTAATTTGTAAAACCATATAAGCTTCTCTTTGTCCTCACAAGAAGCAAGACGTAGGGCTTTACACCATGATTCTTTTTCACAAGATGTCTCAAAATACATGTAGAATAACTTGCTTCCATGATATATCTCTGATGATTTGTTCTCCACTTTCACAGGGTATTTTTTGGCCCTGTACAAAAGTAAGTTTGTGAGGAAAGTTAGTCCTGTTGTTTGAAAATTCAAACTACAACTGAAATATAACAATTTTGAAGAATTAATGAACATCTTTGATTGTAGGGAGATGCTGCAATAAAACTGATTTTTGACTGTAAATGTAACATTACCTTATACCTAACTTTAATCTTTTTGTTGCACATAATAAGGGATTCTTAGATGAAGGAATTATCACTTTCAAAATGGACAGTGAAACACACCCATAAACTTCCATGTGCCGTTGAGATAGTTAGATAAATTAGTATCTTTTTAGGATCCTACTTGTTTGTAATTCTATAGTTCCATGCCCAAGCAATAGTACATTAGCATGAACCTCATATAATTAATGAGCAAAAGGAGTACAAACAACATAGAAATGGTCCTACGAATGCAACTAGAAAACTTGTTTTATGTGTGTGTGTGTGTGTTTTTTTGGGGGCGTGTCATGTTTGGGTCAAAATGGATAAATTTTTATTACAAAAATAATATTTTTTCAGTAAAGTCAGACTTTTTGAATAAAAAATGTTTTAGTTTATGCTTAAAAATACACGTTGGCCTTGACCTGTTTGATCCTTTCCAACCTTTTGATGTGCTCCACACAACTGAGGTGTTTCCTTCAGCAATTCTTTTATATATTACCCTTTAGAGACCATTCAGAATTGCATGGATAGATATCACCATTCACCACCTGTCCCTTTAGGAAGTAACAATATTCAGGGTAGCAAATATGGTTACAAAATTCAGTAAAGCCAACATTTTTTTTCAAAAATGTTTTAGTTTATGCTTAAAATTACATGTTGTGCTACTTTCGACCTATTTGATCCTTTCCAACCTTTTGACGTGTTCGACACATTTGACATGCTTTATTTAGTTATATTTATATATATCACCCGTTCGAGATTAATTATAACCAGCATCACCCATTCAAATGTGCATGGGTCGAAATCACCACATGTTCCTTTAGATAGTAACAATCATAATACAGAGTTTCTGGCAAAGCAAACATAACCATTTTCTGGAAGATAGATATGCACCAGAAACAGCTTCCACATTACAGCCTGATAGATAGATATTTGTGAGGGTCCCATCTGCTTCTGTAATAATAAGTGATTTATCTTTAATGCTTGCATACTTCTTGACAGGTGTGACGTCAAAGACCTCAAATTTACGTTTTTGTTGGCGTAAAGCTTTATCAGTGGATTGTGATGTCTTTGGGATCTTTTCTTTTTCTAAAACCCAAACCCATCCCTAAAATAAAACAAAAGCACTTTATAAAGAATCACATAAATGGCTTCAAAAAATTTAACACATCCATGCATTACGTAAAACTGGAAGCACAAGTACAAGTAAGCCAAGAATCCGACGTAGCAATTAATAAAGTGATTTTGTGATATTGACTAATTAGAATCAGATAAGCAGCTGTAACAAAACGAGATGCAGTAGATAGTGTTTGGATGTGCTTTTCTGTTCAAGTTGTGACATCTGTTTGAGTGTTTGGTAAATTTTGATGATTAACATGTAAATAACCTAAATCAAGACACAATCAGAATCAGTTTTGTTGTAGGTACTCCTAAACTGATTATTTGGCCTTGAATAATCACATACTCATAATCAGTTTCACTATAACCAGACATCAGAAACTGCTAACTGTGACTTGAAAACACAATAACAGATATAATCACTTTTAAAACACAGATGCGAACCTCCCCTCCTCAAGTATTTTACCCCAAACACTTCCCCATTAATAAATAACAAGGCAAGAATCAAGGTTCTCGAGAAGAGATACAAATAACTGCATTGGGGCCATTGGATAAACACACAATGGCACATAAAGATTATTTATTTTAAAATTATATTTCTATAAAGTTATTGAAAGTGGAAGATGAATTGTCCTCAAATATGCATATACCTGTTATGCATGTAACGGTGTGGTTCATGAAGAAAATACAAATGCTCACGAAAATGTGTGTATGTCATCCATAGTTGTGGCGCAAGGAACACTCAAGGTGCAAAGGGTGAGCCTCAGGGCTAGGCGTAAGGTGCTTAAAAAGCAAAGGCATGTCCAATGGTGGACTTACTTAAAGGATCATATATTCATGTGTTAATGATCATATAATCACTTCCAAAATGCAACGCAAAACACTATAAAGACATTTTCGTAATAAATAGTATACCATTTAAAGTTCTTACAATCAGTGGACTATCAAACTCTATTTTCAAGAATGATATTGATGATTAATATCGCAATTTGAAAACCTTCTACATTATAATGCCAGGTGAAATGCAGGCCAAAATGATACACATTTCAGCAACATTCTACTCATTATATCCATCTCTACAGCTCTACATTCCCTTAACTGATGCTTGTATGAGTGATCATCCAAATCCTACATTCTTATTTCAATGCATAACCAAATTTCTCAAACAACAGCTAACAAAACATCAAAGTTTAACATCAAGTACGAACAAAACAACTACAACATATCATTTCAAATATCAACATGAACAAAGGGGGAAAACAGACCTGTTTATTAGGGAATACAAATTGGTGTTCATCTCTTACAAAATTCGCAACCTTAATCTCTTCTTTTTCCCCCAATGTCCGAATCAAAAACAACACACCCACAACTTCAACACCAATAACCACCAATGCCCCGACAACGAACCCCACAAACAATGCAACAGCCACCATAACCCTGATGTAAATGCGATCAACAATGGTTTATCCGCATAACCCACTTTCAAGAATGCACAATAACATGCATCGAACACCAAATCGACCCAAAATGCCTCATTATCGATCAGAATTTACGTTTCAATATGCATAATGAGCAAGAATCGAGGCAAATAAGATGAGTTTGTCATGTTTGGTTAGGAAATCAGAGAGAATTTGATCATGGCGATTGTAAAATTATCAAATTTTGAAGTAACGGGGTGATCGCGCATTGAAATCTATGGAGAATTGACTCATACAAATTTGAATTTTCTGTTTTGGTCTTTGCATTACAGAAAACATCGTTTATAGAAAATTACAACGCTCTTTAATTTTTTCAAATCAGAGGCGTTTTAGGCCGTTTGATTACCGCTGACTCAGTAAAATCTGATTGAGTCAGAAGTTGAATCTGTTAGAAGTTCTGACTGAGTTTGCATCTGACTAAAACTTGGCTGTTTGATTCAGTATCTGACTGACTCTGCTGAACGATAAAAATAACCATATTGCCCCGAAGTTCTGACGAGTTTGCATTTAACTGGTCTTGTATAATCAATAAAAATAGCCAAAATTTTAAAAATAACATAATAGCTTAAAATTCAAAATGTCATACAAAATACAAGTTAAACATAAATCAAACATAATACAAATAAACACATCGAATTTCAAACATATTATAAGAGTTTGCATACAAATCTAAATTGAAGCATTTGAAAGCAGTTGATTAGCAATTTGGTCACGCAAAGTAGCCATGTATTCAACGCCTTCTGAACCCCACTCTATCCCTTGTGTGTTTTGACCCTCACTTTCTCCACCTTCACCATCAGGGGTAGCCATAGTGTTCACGTCAAAGTTTGTAAATAATTCATCTTGAATTTTGTATTTCCTTATAAAATTATGGACTGCAAAACAAGCAATGACTACGTCTCTTTGCACTGGAAAAGGGTAAGGAGCCATTTGTTTTAGGATCGGGAATCTTGCCTTCAATACACCATAAGCACGCTCAATAACATTTCTAAGGCAAGCATGAGCATGGTTGAATCTATCTTCCTTAGTTAACGGCCTTCGTCGTCGAAAATCAGCTAACCAATACCTAGTATTGCGGTATGGAGTCATAAATCCACGAGTGTTGGTATATGCAGCATCGCAAAGGTAATATTTATCTGTGAATGCCAGTGACATCTATTATATAAAGAATACAAATAATATATTTAATAATAAAAGTTATAATTATATTATAAACCTGGTGGAGGGAATCGAAATCCAGATGTCGGATTAAATGCAACTTCTCTCAAAACTCGTGAATCATGTGCTACGCCTTCCCATCCAGCCCATACAAAGGTGAATATCATACAAAATCACATATTCCTAACACATTTTGATAACATTCACCTTTTCCTCTTCCCCTAAAACAAGTTTGTTGATTAGCGGGCACAACTGCATGTACAAGTGTTCCATCTAAAGCACCTATTGCTCCGGAAAATATTCCTTTTAGTATTTGAAGTCGTTCTGAGGTATTTGTAGTTTCATCTGAAGATGTTGGGACTATAATTTCTTTAGCAAAAGACATCATTGCAACCAGAACCTCGTGAAAACATTTATGAACCGTTTGATTGGAGTGTTGAAATCGTCGTTTAACCACTCGAAAACGTTCATTATGCCCTATAATATGTAAGAACATAGCCAGCTTCTCTTCAATGCTTATCGTCCTACCAAGTCGCAACCAATTTCGTTGTGTAAAATGATTGCATAATAGTAAAAATGCCTCGCGTGAAAGTCTCATCATTTCTTGACATTGTGTAGAAGATCCATGTAGTAATTCATGTGTATATGCATGCCCAGTTAAAGCAGAATCATTATCTCTTATTCTTTCAATACTACTCTCTCATTTCCTTTTCCGGGCCAACTTCAATCAATACCATGAAAGGATAAAAAAGATAAAATTTCACCATCCGTATACATATTTGACCTGTTAGAAGTCATTCATAACATTACGAAGGTCATACATAAGTCATTCAAAAATCATACAAAAGTCATGCGCAAGTCATACAATAGTTATACTAAAGTCTTACATAAGTCATTCAAAAATCATACAAAAGTCATACGCAAAACACCCTAGTCAACTGAATAATCCAGACTTTCTCCCAGCATTTCTCACCCACGACTCGCAACTCACCGGTTTAAGACGTAACCAAACTTTTCTAATATCAGCACTTTCACCGAATAGCAAAAGAGCTGTGTTGTATCTCGGATCTTCTTCCCCCCATTCCATTTTTTCCAGCTTTTCCATGCATGCGTCCATTTCATTGTCAATATTATTTTTTTCCACCAACATCTTTGCAACATTTATAATTTCATTCCCAACTTCTCTTAAGTCATCATCTATTGTTTTTCTACGAACTTCTTTGCTAGTTTTAGTACTTGCCTTGTGTTTTGACCGGCTAGAGGATTCTTGACTTACAGGTGGGGGCTCTGTTTCCATATGAGTGCACTGAACATCATCCAAATCATGCTCAGAGAATCCTTCAGCTGGGTGAGGAAGTGTAGAAGATGGCCCCCAACTGTGAACGCCGCTCGCGGTCACCCCCTCAAACAGTTTGGTACAAAGATCAGGGTAAGGAAGGGGCGCATTTCTTAACTTTTCCACAAACTTGTTTAACTGTTTGAAAATTTTTATAGATATAATCAAGCTATAACAGAAAATAATCTTATTTAAAAGGTTTTCATATTAAAAAAATACCTTTGCCTCCGCTTTCCATTCTTCATCACTCATATTGAAAGTGTTGGTTATAGGATCATAAATATTCCCCGTTTTGTTTTTCAGTTTCACCCAAGCCCCGTACTTTGATTTCAGGTAGTCATATCGATTTTTCATTTGTTTATGGTCAACAATGAAATTATGATTATTTTTTAGTTTTTCCGTAACAACTTTCCATGAGCATCCTTTTAGGCTACTACCCTCCCGACCTTTGTTTGTTATTTCATGTATACATGCTTCAAGAAATATTTTGTCGACACATTCCAACTTCCAATTAACTCTAGCTTTTTTTTTTTTTTTTTCTGTCATGCCTATAAATCAAAAACTAATATCAAAACTTATTTTAAGAACTCATATAAAGCAATATTATATCTGATTACAAGAACAGAACCCTAGAAATCATATCAAAACTCGTCATCAAATCTTATTTTAAGAACTCATATAAAGCAATATTATGCCTTATGCATCATACCTCCAAGTGCCTATTGCTTCTAACACTCCATAAGAGAACAAACATTTCCTAATTTCATATCCCAAATCATTTATAACATACACAAATTCACAAAATATCTTGCATCCTAGCACGAGTAATTGAAAGTAACACAGCATAATATCTTGCATTCATAAAATATCATGCACCCAAATCATTCACAATATCTTGCATTCACGAGTAATATGTGCTCAACTATCAACACGGGTGGCAAAAGAGAGCACATAAAGCATATCCCAAATAATTTGCCCTAATTTCGAAGAAGGGCAGTGGGTAACCGAAGCATAGAAAGCAATCAAATCACTTACCGGTGACGAGGTGGGAGTCGCGAGGTGCAGCAGCGGTGTAAGGCCCCATTACCGGAACGCTTACAGCTGGTCAATCATCGCACATAAAACATAGAACATATATTTACATTTGCTAAAACATCACAACGGAATACTAAACAAACCATTTCTTATATTAATGACCACTTTTGCAAGACAATACAATCATTATTATCCATTACAAAAATCTCATTGTTTGCATTACATTACGAAAAAGTCATTTGTCATGAAATGGATGCCATCCCAAAAACACCAAGTAGCTGCCCCGTGCCATCCTCAGCAACATTACCTGCCAACTGGAAATTACATAAAAGTCAGCGTTGCTGAGTGAGTTCTAGTTTTCTAAATAAAATACTTTTCTTTCGCTTAAAACCGTACTTTACTATCGTAAGCGATCATACATCATACGTACAAATAGATAATCTCATTATTATCTTTCATCATCGTTAACTTACATTCATTCATTCTCTTCTTATCGTACATTTCATTCGTTCATTATTACTTTCACTTCTCTATGCTCCAGGCTAATGCCTCGAACTATACCCCAAACATCATGCACAAGACGGGTACTGGGCCGAAGACTATAAATAGACTTCAAACATCATGCACTAGGCGGGCACCATCACCGGGGCAAGCGACAATGGTCCCATACGTATGGTCAGTCACAAAGACTAGACCCCAGTATGCATCCTTCTGGGGTAGCTAACCCACACACCGTTGAGCTAACACCCTTCATTGGGTGTGAACCTCCTTACAGTGCTTGCAAGACTTTTCTTACTTCCGTTCGTTCATTAATGCATGCATTCATTCTTTCTTACTTCTCTTTAGTTATCTTCCACTTTCGTTAAGTACTACTTTACATAAGCATATTCATACGTCATACCACGTAAGGTCACGACATAAACATAACATGGAACAACATCATCACAACAGCATACAAAGCATGCAAATCGTAAACAAGCACAGTCCCCCATAAAACCTCCTTTCTTAACACTTAAGCTCTACATCCCAAAATCTTAGAAAATCCTATCCCCTTAAAGAAATGCGGATGAGCAAACAAATACGGATGAACAGACAAATACGGATGAATAAACAAATGCGAATGAGTAACCAAATGCGGATGAATAGACAAATGCGGATGAGTAACCAAATGCGGATGAATAGACAAATGCGGATGAATAAACAAATGCGGATAAGTAACCAAATGCGGATGAATAGACAAATGCGGATGAGTAACCAAATACGGATGAACACCTCAGAAAATATTCTAAGTGTCCCAAAGAATTGCGCATGAACACTGTAGCGAATGCGCATGCATAAAGCACATGAAAGTTTTCAGAAAATATTCCGTCCAATGAAGTGCGCATGAACCAAATGCGGATGATTGAAGCAAATGCGCATGGACAAAACAAATGCGGATGAACATACAACAAATACGGATGAAGACTTAACTAATGCGGATGAACAACACTTATGCAAATATTCAAACTTAATGCGGATGACCAACTAACCTGAAACCGTATCTTACACTATAATCAGTTCCCAATCCTCATTCTAATACATTCATTGCACCGATCTAGCATGCTAATCTCTTAGAACAAGCATACAACCACATAAACCGAGCAAAACATGCAGGCCCTAACACACCCACTAAAAGAACAGGGCCAAACTTACGGTACAAAATACTGGACATGTTAAAAAGTTAGTCACATGCATTTCCAGCCCCAAAACAGGTTTAAAACATAGAAACCGGGGATCTAGAACTCACCTTATGCAATCTTTCGGGCAAGACTTCCTTCAAACCCGAATGCAATGAGTTCACACACCTAAAACCCAACAAAACACAACCCAAACATAAACAAACACACATAAGCATGCAACCGAGGCATAGGCCGGCCAAGAACCACTTAAAACGATGAATTCTTACCTTGAATTCAATCTCCTTGTTCTTCTTCTTCAAAACCTGGAAGCTTCTCTGCTTCTTTCTCTCTCTACAATCAGCAGAAAAGTGAAAAGTAACATGGTATGGGCGGCCAAGTTGCTTTTGTACAAAATTATATTATATTTTATACCTTGCACATTTTTAACCCCTCTATTTGGGTTTAATTGCATTTCCTTCTTTTCTTCACTTATATTCTAAAAAAATCTGGGTGTTACAAGTCCACCCCCCTTATATAGGTTTTGTCCCCGAAACCTGTTATTCCTCGAACAGATGTGGGTAATACTGCCTCATCTCTTCTTCAGTCTCCCACGTATACTCGGATCCCTTCTTGTGCTTCCACTGTACACGCACAAGGGGAACCACTTTATTCCTTAACCTCTTATCCTTGCAATCAATGATTTCCACTAGTTGCTCCACATAATTGAGCCTTTCATAAACTTCAATGTCTTCCAGTGGTACAACCATATCTTCGCCAGCTAAACACTTCCACAGATGAGACACATGGAATGTAGGGTGAATTCCACTTAACTCATCGGGTAACTCCAACCTGTAGGCCACCTCTCCTACTTGAGCAATGATTCGGAAAGGCCCTATGTATCTCGGGCTCAACTTGCCCCGCTTTCTAAACCGAATGATCCCCTTCCACGGCCAGACTTTAAACATAACTCTATCTCCCACCTTGAACTCAATTGGTCTATGTCTCTTATCAGCATACGACTTCTGTCTATCCTTAGCTGTCTTCATATAGGCCTTGATCCTTTCAAGCTTCTCAGTCGTAGCCTCAATCACCTCAATACTTCCCAACTCTCTCTGACCAATATCACTCCAACAAATGGGGTGTTCTACATCTCCTACCGTATAACATCTCATAAGGGGGCATACAAATGCTGGCATGATAACTGTTATTGTATGAGAACTCCGCTAACGGTAAGTGGTCATCCCAACTACCTCCAAAATCAATGACGCATGCCCGAAGCATATCCTCAAGCGTCTGAATGGTTCTCTCCGACTGACCATCCGTCTGTGGATGATAAGCTGTGCTGATGTGTAACCTCGTCCTCATTGCATCATGAAATCTCTTCCAGAACTTAGATGTAAACCGAGTGTCACGGTCAGAAACAATAGACACCGGCACACCGTGACGAGTTACAATCTCCCTGATGAATAGATCCGCTAACTTCTCAGATGAATATGTCTCTCGGATCGGTAGGAAGTGAGCACTCTTCGTCAGACGGTCGACTATCACCCATATGGCATCGTACCCCTTCACGGTATGCGGTAGCTTCGTGATAAAGTCCATGGTGATATGCTCCCACTTCCACTCGGGTATATCCAAAGGTTGGATCTTACCGTATGGCTTCTGATGCTCCGCCTTCACTTGCAAGCAAGTAAGGCACTTACTCACGTACTCCACTACGTCACGCTTCATACCCGGCCACCAATAATCTTTCTTCATATCCTGATACATTTTCGTGGCACCGGGATGAATGGAGTATCGAGTCTTATGAGCTTCGTCCATGATCTTCCCACGTAGATCCCCATAACAACGAATCCACATTCGTCTGAATCGGGTTCTAACACCGAGAGTGTTTTCACCCAATTCCATGACTAGACCTCTCATCCTTTCAGAGTTAAGATGATCTTCCTTCAACGCCTCATCTTGAAACTCCTTGACCTTCTTCATCACATCAGAGGTCAAAACCAATTGGTAAGCCTTCACCTGGATTGGTTCAGGCCTCTCCTTTCGGCTAAGGGCATCCGCCACTACGTTGGCTTTGCCTGGATGGTAATGGATTTCACAATCATAATCCTTTATCAGTTCCAACCATCTCCTTTGCCTCATGTTCAAATCCTTCTGCTCGAAGAAGTACTTCAAGCTCTTGTGGACAGTGAAGATGGTGCACCTCGCCGTACAGGTAGTGCCTCCAAATTTTTAATGCAAAGACCACAGCTGCTAGCTGTAAATCATGAGTAGGGTAATTAACCTCATGATCCTTCAATTGTCGGGATGCGTAAGCTATAACCTTTCCTCGCTGCATCAGTACGCAACCCAATCCCGAGTAAGAAGCATCTGAATAAACCACCAAATCCTCGCTCCCTTCGGGTAATGATAAGACAGGAGCTTGAGTCAACCTCGTCTTCAACTCTTCGAAATCCTTCTCTTGCTCTTGACTCCAAACAAACTTCACATCCTTACGGGTCAACTTGGTCAGTGGAGAAGCTATCTTAGAGAAGTCTTGGATGAATCTCCTATAATAGCCTGCCAACCCCAAGAAACTACGAATCTCAGATGGCGTCCTTGGAGACTTCCATTGCATCACAGCTTCCACTTTTGCCGGGTCTAGCATAATCCCCTCGGGATTCACCACGTGACCTAAAAACTAAACCTCACGCAACCAGAACGCGCACTTGGAGAACTTAGCATACAACTTCTCCCTTCTCAACGTCTCTAAAACCTCTCGAATGTGATCGGCATGTTCCACCTTGCTCTTCGAATAAATCAAGATATCATCGATGAACACAATCACTGATTTATCCAACATCGGCCGACACACTCGATTCATCAGATCCATAAAAGCAGCTGGCGTGTTGGTTAAACCGAAAGACATAACGAGGAACTCGTAGTGTCCATAACGCGTACGAAAAACTGTTTTAGGAATATCCTGCTCCTTCACCTTCAACTGATGGTAACCAGATCGGAGATCTATTCTCGAAAACCAACTGGCACCTTGGAGCTGATCAAACAGGTCATCAATCCTCGGCAATGGATACCGATTCTTCACCGTCAACTTGTTCAGCTCGCGGTAGTCAATACACATCCTCATACTACCGTCCTTCTTCTTTACAAACAAAACCGGGGCACCCCATGGAGAGATACTCGGTCTAATGAACCCCTTATCAAGCAACTCTTGCAGTTTCTCCATCAATTCCTTCAGCTCAGAGGGGGCTAACCGATACGGTGCCTTAGCAACAGGTTGGGCACCGGGTATCAGGTCGATCTGAAACTCAATCTTACGGTCCGGCGGTACACCTGGTAAATCTTCTGGGAACACGTCTGGGAAGTCACACACAACTGATACATCAGACAATTATGGTGTTGGCGTATCAACATCTTTTACGTAGGCACTACATCCACGCCTCATACACTTTCCCGCCACCGCCATTGAAATCACCTTCGGAATCGTAGTAACTCGATCACCGTAAATTGTCACTGAACTCCCGTCAGGCGCTGTCAGTCCAATCATCTTATTGTGACATACGATATTCGCCTCGTAGGCCGCTAACCAGTCCATTCCCAGGACTACATCGAAACCGCCTAAGGTCATCATGAATGGTCTAACAGGAAATTTATGACCTTCTACTTCTATGACATAGCCTTCCATCATCTCAGAAATCCTGGTTGACTTACCTATGGCAGTTTCTACATCGAAGGGCTCGTCAATACTCCTACTCCTTAAAGGCAACTTAGCACAAAAGGCAGCAGAAATGAAGCTCTTACTAGCACCGGAATCAAATAACACGGAGGCAAGAGTTTGGTTTACTAGGAACGTACCTGACACAACATCGGGGTCCGTCCTAGCCTCCTCCTGGGTCATCGTGAATGTTCTGGCGCTTGCTTTCTGCCCTTCGGTTCCGGTCGTCTTCTTCGCTTCAGAACTCTCAGCCCTTGGCTTCTTGCATTCCCTGCTCATGTGACCCTCTCCACCACAGTTAAAACATCTGGCCATACGATAATCCTTTGCTATTTGCCCTGTCCTCCCACACAGGAAGCGTCCATTCAATCCCCGCCTACATTCTCCGAAATGCTCCTTTCCATATTTGCCACACCTCTTCGACCCCGCACCAGATGTGACCACACGACGGTCATCCACCCGTGCACGCTTGTTGTTTGTCGGGGCACCACCCCTACCAAACCTCTTCCCATTCCAGTTCCGGTCACCACCACCTTTCTTACTCACCTCAGCCACCACCACTTCCCGTTCATCATACAGCCTCCCTGCCAGATCAACCACTGACCTAAATGTGCTCGGTCGGGCGGCGATCATATGCCTGCGGATGTCCGCCAGCAAGCCCTAAATGTATCTCTTAATCTTTCGTGACAAGGGTGTCACCTGATCCGGCACCAGTCGTGCCATCTCATTGAATTTGGTGGTATATTGCTGATGTGTCATGGTTCCCGCCTCCAGCTGTAGAAACTCCCTCTCCACCTTGTCGAGCTCTCGATGAGGACAAAACTCCTCGATCACCGGTTTCTTCAACTCATTCCACCTCATCCTGCCAATCGCTCTACTACCCTCGGCCTGGACAATATTGTCCCACCAACATAGGGCCGAGTCCACAAATGAGTGGGTGGCAAACTTCACCTTCTGATCTTCCCGGCACTCGCTGATATCTAGAACAGCTTCCATCTCTCTCACCCACCGGTGAGCAGCAGCCGCAGTGCCATTTCCGTCAAAAGTCGGGGGCTTGCATCTTTGAAACGCCCCATAGTTATAGCCTCGTGCTATCTCCTGCACAGGCTCTTCTCCTTCTTCTTCACTGGAGACAACCGTCTCAGTCTCCGGTTGCTCCCTTTCCTCCGCGGGTCTCCTCGTTTCCTTCCTCTCTCCTTCTCGTACAGCCTTAATCATTTCGGTCACCACAGATGGTAGAATCATCTGCATGACCTGGTGAACCTCTTCCACCACCGCCTCCTTCATTGAGGCCCTTAAATTGGCACTCTCATCACCACCCTCCGAATGAGGGGTCTCAGGCTCTTCGTGAGCCACCTCTTCAGCCCTAGGCCTTTCTCTCGTGACCCGTGGTCCAGCACCATGTTCACCACGACCTCCACCTCGAGAAGCCTTCGAGGATCTACCACTGGCCATCCTCTAACATGCTATAAGATTCAAACACCAACACGGTCATTCAAGGTGACAACTCAGTTTATGTCATGTATAGTAAGTTCCTAATTACAATGGCCAGTTGTGATTAGCCATTTACTTTACTCTTCATACCCCAAGCATTTCCTATCCTGACTTCATCAGTATCTAAATCTACTAAGAAGCACATAAATCACATAACATGCGCACGTAATACCAGTTAACATTAAGAAAATACCTGATGGCACGTAGCTACTCGGACTGGCATCCCTTCCCTTTGTCCCATTCTCAGTTTAAGTTTAGGTTTCTTTTGAAAATATTTACCGGTTTCACTTAAACTTTGGCTCTGATACCAACTTGTAAGGCCCCATTATCTGAACGCTTACAGCTGGTCAATCATCGCACATAAAACATAGAACATATATTTACATTTGCTAAAACATCCCAGCAGAATACTGAACAAACCATTTCTTATATTAATGACCACTTTTGCAAGACAATACAATCATTGTTATCATTTAAAAAAATCTCATTGTTTGCATTACATTACAAAAAAGTCATTTGTCATGAAATGGATGCTATCCCAAAAACGCCAAGTAGCTGCCCCGTGCCATCCTCAGCAATGTTACCTGCCAACTGGAAATTACATAAAAGTCAGTGTTGCTGAGTGAGTTCTAGTTTTATAAATAAAATACCTTTCTTTCGTTTAAAACCATACTTTACTATCGTAAGCAATCATACATCATACGTACAAATAGATAATCTCATTATTATCTTTCATCATCGTCAACTTACATTCATTCATTCTTTTCTTATCGTACATTTCATTCGTTCATTATTACTTTCACTTCTCTATGCTCCAGGCTAATGCCTCGAACTATACCCCAAACATCATGCACAAGGTGGGTACTGGGCTGAAGACTATAAATAGACTTCAAACATCATGCACTAGGCGGGCACCAGCACCGGGGCAAGCGACAATGGTCCCATACGTATGGTCAGTCACAAAGACTAGACCCCAGTGTGCATCCTTCTGGGGTAGCTAACCCGCACACCGTTGAGCTAACACCCTTCATTGGGTGTGAACCTCCTTACAGTGCTTGCAAGACTTTTCTTACTTCCGTTCGTTCATTAATGCATGCATTTATTCTTTTTTACTTCTCTTTAGTTATCTTCCACTTTCGTTAAGTACTACTTTACATAAGCATATTCATACGTCACACCAAGGTCACGACATAAACATAACATGGAACAACATCATCACAACAACATACAAAGCATGCAAATCGTAAACTAGCACAGTCCCCCATAAAACCTCCTTTCTTAACACTTAAGCTCTACATCCCAAAATCTCAGAAAATTCTGTCCCCTTAAAGAAATACGGATGAGCAAACAAATGCGGATGAACAGACAAATGCAGATGAATAAACAAATGCGGATGAATAACCAAATGCGGATGAATAGACAAATGCGGATGAGTAACCAAATGCGGATGAATAGACAAATGCGGATGAATAAACAAATGCGGATGAGTAACCAAATGCGGATGAATAGACAAATGCGGATGAGTAACCAAATGCGGATGAACACCTCAGAAAATATTCTAGGTGTCCCAAAGAATTGTGCATGAACACTGTAGCGAATGCGCATGCATAAAGCACATGAAAGTTTTCAGAAAATATTCCATCCAATGAAGTGCGCATGAACCAAATGCGGATGACTGAAGCAAATGCGCATGGACAAAACAAATGCGGATGAACATACAACAAATGCGGATGAAGACTTAACTAATGCGGATGAACAACACTTATGCAAATATTTAAACTTAATACGGATGACCAACTAACCTGAAACCGCATCTTACACTATAATTAGTTCCCAATCCTCATTCTAATACATTCATCGCACCGATCTAGCATGCTAATCTCTTAGAACAAGCATACAACCACATAAACCGAGCAAAACATGCAGGCCCTAACACACCCACTAAAAGAACAGGGCCAAACTTACGGTACAAAGTACTGGACATGTTAAAAAGTTAGTCACATGCATTTCCAGCCCCAAAACAGGTTTAAAACATAGAAACCGGGGATCTAGAACTCACCTTATGCAATCTTTCGGGCAAGACTTCCTTCAAACCCGAATGCAATGAGTTCACACACCTAAAACCCAACAAAACACAAACCAAACACAAACAAACCTACATAAGCATGCAACCGAGGCATAGGCCGGCCAAGAACCACTTAAAACGATGAATTCTTACCTTGAATTCGATCTCCTTGTTCTTCTTCTTCAAAACCTGGAAGCTTCTCTGCTTCTTTCTCTCTCTACAATCAGCAGAAAAGTGAAAAGTAACATGGCATGGGCGGCCATGTTGCTTTTGTACAAAATTATATTATATTTTGTACCTTGCACACTTTTAACCCCTCTATTTGGGTTTAATTGCATTTCCTTTTTTTCTTCACTTTTATTCTAAAAAATCCGGGTGTTACAAGCGGAGGAAGGGAGGGTGGGAGTCGCGAGGTGCAGCAGTAACGGACGGGAGGGCGATGAAGAGGACCGGGCTGTTTTTCAGGTAATCTTGAAGATGTACGATGAGAGGGCGATGAAGAAGATGAAGAAGGGAGGGCGATGAAGAAGATGAAGAAGGGAGGGCGATGAAGAAGGGACCGACGGGAGGGTGATGAAGAAGGCACGGAAGGGCGATGAAGAAAAAGACCCGGTCAGTGATTATATTGGAGAGGACCGGGCAGCCTTCTCCGACCGGGTCAGTGCCCTTTTGAATGCAAAACAAACGGGCTGACCGAGCTGACCGAGTCAGCCAGTCAGGGTCAGCCATTATCAAACACCCCCTTAGTCTTTCTACCTCTTAGAGAACTATTTTGAAACTTTAAACTTAATTCAAAGGACGTTTTTCGTAATTAGCTTTTATTTCAAAATTTGTTATACATATAATTTTTTAAATTATTTGATTTAATTAAAAATATACAAGTAACATATATTATACAAATTAACAAAATTTATCATAACTTTTAATAATATAAATTATAATTAGTTAATAATTATTTATTAACTAATTTGAATTTATATTATTAAATTTGTATTAATATTATTTCTTAAATATAAAATTTAGAAACAGAACAACTTTTTATTAATTTAAAAAACATTATATATATTATTAATTATCAAATACATTGTTCAATCATGATTTGTACCTTACCTTTAGTAGTTGTATTCGCTTTTGTTTTTTTATCTATAATTTTTTTTACTTTTAACCCTAATACTTTTACAGCGTTTACAATTGTACCCTTATAGTTTTTCTCTTTCAACTTTGTTCGCTTATACTTTTCATCTTTTATAAACTTTTCTTTTACACTTCGAAGTTAACAAGCTGCAACGTGTGTGTGTGATTCCATGTTTTTATGCCTATTTTTTCAGTTTATCAGCCACGTCAAAACGCACAGGTCCTAGATCGACTTAGTTATTGTTTTTAATATTTTACCCTTCATGTACGTAGTTTAATGTTTTTATGTCTATTTTCCGTTTGGTTTTATTTTTTTGTTTTTACTTAAAACTAGAATATATTTTTAGTTAAAAAAACACAGGAGGAACAATTCATGAAATTTAGTTAAAACTTAATTAAAATAACTAATCATATATGACCCTCTCTATTAATCACTATTAAATCTTAGATTAAAACAAACAAGTTCAAGATAATAACCTATAACAATATAAAAATATCTTGTAAAAATATTAAAGGTAAAGTATATAGGGCTAAGGGCGTAAGTATAAAAAACAATTATACTACTTATATAATTTATATTTATATGTAAAATATTGATGAAAATAATTAAATAATATATGTTATGTTATATATAAAAATCATATGTATATGTATAATTGCAAAAATACATAAATAAAAGAGTTGCAGAAAGCGTACTTTATGTGTAATTACATAAATAGTCCTTTAAAGGTAAAAAAACCAAATTACCCTTGACTTAATAGAATAACCTAACAACAGTTAGTGTAAATGACGAAATCTGTTATAAAAGATATACATAAATGATGATTAGAGTAATTTTTGAAGATAAAGGATGGTACATGCAATTTTTTATAAACCTAAAGTATGTTTTCAGTAATTTTGTCTAGTTTGAATTATGGTTAAACCAGTCCTTTTACCCGTTGTGTTTTGGGGCATCATCGTACGCGACTGAACTAAATTTTCATCAATTGTAGAGTGACTCGAATTTTATCGTTGTGATTTGTGAATGAAAATGTATGATATATGACCTGACTTTTTTCCAAACATAATTTATGTTAAAACATAGATAGATTATAACATGCAAAAACTAGTTAGTTTGACTCCTTATGAACTGTGGCACAAAAGGCAATGGCTACCACTCGTTTCGTATTAACTTTATGTTGAAATGTAGAGTAAATGAAAACGTATTATATTTCACCCGAAGGGTTTCCAAACTTACGTCGACGTAAACCAACTCAAAGCGTACCACAAAAACGTTTTATGTTTGACTCATTTAATCTCTAAACAAAAATTACGTCAAAATATAGACGTATGTTGAAACATAGACAGTCTTAAAGTGTATATCAAGTTAAGCGCGTAGACATTTTATATTTGACCCGAGTCATTTCTAATTAAGTTCAAACGTAGATGGACTTGAATTTATATTGTACAATGGGTAAACCCAACTTTTAAAATTTGAGAGGGTCAAAATGGAATTTTACAAAGTTTTTAAAAAGTATTAGGAGGTTGAAAGCGTAAAGATTGAAAGTAGGAGGGGAAAAAGGCCCCACTTACCTTACTTTTTAATTAGCAGTAATGTATCATGTTTGTGAATTGAAGTTTTACATAAATATAAAATCATGCCAGTCATATAAACTTAAATATGGTACGTGTAATCATAGGTTGGCCGTTGGCGTAAACAACATACTTTTAACTTGTTAACAGATTTATTTAATATTTATTTACATATATACTTCTTAATAAATTATTACAAATTTAAACACATGTCACCAATCTCACAAGTTAGTGAACCTCGATATTGGTTTCAATGTGCTTTAATTAGGGGGCGTTGTTTCATACACCCTAATTTCCGCATTTTACACCGGACAATGTTAAACGATCATTTTTCAAGACTGTAAACGACCGTTTTATAGCACTGTAAACGGCCGTTTACATTTGTTGACGGTGATGCGATTGAGCATAGTAAACGTTCACATTCAAGTAACTAAACGATCGCATAAATCAGGCCTAAACGACCTTATACTTTTTGGGTTTTTATATTATTTTACTCTTTTAGCATATACATATTTACATTATATAATTTTATATGTATTATGTAAACTTTATATATATATATATATATATATATATTATATTTTATTAACTATATATATATATATATATATATATATATATATATATATATATATATATATATATATATATATAGTTTTCATTATATATTTTATTATAAATTTAAGAAAAAAATTATATGTAACTTTAAAACTCTTTGTATGTACATGTAGTATATTATATAATTCAAATTTTTATATGTATATATTATTTAGACTTTTTAGTTATATGGTTTATGTTATATATCTTTTATTATAAAATTTAATTTATTTATGAATATAACTATATAAGTTAACATATTTGATTTATAGTATTAGAGGGCAAAATTTTAAACTTTATAATATAAATACTTAAAAATACAAATGTTTTTTATATAGTTCATATTTTTATAATATAATTTAAAATAATTAATATATTTATATAACTATTTAACTTAAAATATTTGATTTATATTATTAGAAATTAAAATAAATAAATGAATATTTTTTGAACTTTATAATATGAATACTAAAAATTACAAATGAGACTAATCTAATCTGTATTGAAACAAGTATGATTTTGAAGTATATATTGATTATATCTTTGAAGTCTCTTCTCATACATTCTTTCCCAAACAACCGCATTATTACTTTCGTGAAAATTACACAACGACGTTATGAAAGGCAATGGATATTCACCCTCTAAGCGCACAAAGACGTAGTGGCATCTATACACATGTGCAATAGTAATGAATTGGTGGTACATGTGTTCATGCGGACCTGTCCAGAGCGGAAAATGAGTCGTAGTTTTAGTGGGATAAGCATTGAAGAATTACATTAAATCTGTTGGTGATAAAAATTCTTGTGTAAGGCATGATCATCCGGTGTTGATTAGGAGCCTGACCCGGTTGTAGCCATGATAAAGTAGATTTGGTCTCATCATATGATCCAGAAAGAAAAGTTCAATATAAATTAGAATTGTTATGTAACTCGTTTAAAAGCTCATACCTTATGTTCAGCCAATATTTTTCACCGAATCTCAAGGAAAAGAAAACCGCACAAAACTCATATTTACCATCACTCTTTACGTTCTCTATATGTGTTATATATGGATGGAAAATTTTGGAATTTTTGTTAGTAAAGAGTGGTGATATAGAGACGATTGAGTTATGTTATCTAAGTATGAAATGTGTCTCGAGGGGGTCAACCCCATAAAATCATAGCTGACAAAATCATCTGTCGTCGTATAGCTACGACCTAGGGTAGGTTTAGCAGGTGAAGGGTCTGGTTTGTTTTGTTTTTGAGATTTGAGCGTTGGCCTTCCACGAGTATTTTTTTTGTACTGTAGGCTCGTTAAGATTTATGCTGCTAGGATCCCTTATGCGTGGTTGAATATGATGTCGACTTGTATACACCACTATGATCGCATATAAGGAATGCCTTGTTGACAAAGCCGTATACAATATTTTTTGTTTTTTGTGTGACAATAACATATCCAAGAGTGCGTGCAGTGTTTTGTACCTAATCCATCAACTCATCTCTTGTTTGGTACTCTCTTGTTTGGTACACCCGATCATTATAAAATTGAAATATTATAGAGTTGAATTACGAAGAAATTGTGAATACTTGTGAATAAATGTGAATAATTATGAATTGTAAATCGTTCATTGTGAATTTATAGACATATTGACAGTCATTTTATATCAAATCAGCCAACGAATTATGAATTGTGAAAATTACCAGTCTTTTTTATATGCAATTATTATGATAAAATTGACATCCTCTATTATGAATTATTTTCTGCCATTATTGTGAATATATGTGAATATTATTTTTTATGTTTTAAGTTTTAATATATTTTTGTTTTATATACAAATAAAAAGTAAAGTACAATTTTATATAACTAAAAGAAAATTACATTATTATACAAATAAAAACAAAATTACATTTTCATAAATACAAAAAAGTATATTTATATTGATACGGGTCTTCAGGAGGGTCTTGATAAGAAGATACCCACATTTAATTATTGTGTTTAAAATCCACCTAACTTGTGGATATTTCAGCAATCATGTCCATCCATATAAGAACCGACTTGTTTAACTTTGCCACGTTCTCAGGGGTGAGAACCTGTAAAGACTCAGCAAGCGAGTAACAGATGTACCACCACAAATATGTCCGCTCTTCTTTATCCCCATGCAATTAGTAAAATAATCAGCAAGCATATATGTCAGGTTGCACGTCCTCCTGTTATCCAAACAAAATAAAAAAGACAAATCCTTCTTAGTCACCCCGACATTGGTTATCATACGTCAAGCTATAGTATGACCAATAATACGATGAAGATATCTATACAACTGATCATTTATTCTTGTAGATTTCATTTCAAGTTCTTGCCAAAACATTACATAATTATAATCTTCGGGAAATTACATAAGACCATTCAGAAAATCAGATTGGGGTCTTCTAAAGTGTGTATAAACCCATCAAAACACCAAACTGGGCCACAGAAAACTTACGTGCCTCCCCCCCTCGAGCATGAAAGTGATAACATCTTCGTCACTGTTAAAAGACAAAAAAAAGTAAGTTCAATGACATTAATATATATAATCTAATTAGATTGGCATACATTCAAGTAGAAATTAAAGGTGAAGAAAAACTCCAAACAAAGCTCTTTATATTGCTGGCCGCTGATGAAAAAAATCTTCTCCAGGGCTCGTTCATCATGTTACCAGCACGAGTAAATTCCCCGACGTCCCGTAACAAGCTCCAAGATATCGAACGTGAAGGCTTGAATTCTTTATCTAAAAGCTTTTCGAGCCTTTTATATTCATCTGATACTCGACAAAACTGAAGCCAAGGGTGATTCAAAACACGAACCGACGCCGTATCTTGACGTGAGATTGAATCCATTACCTGAAATAATGACAATGAGTAACAAAAGAAAATGTATTTAACTAAAATTTATACTAATAATAATAATCTAACCTTTGTTAATAATAAGAACTTTAAAAAATCTAACAAGAAGAAGAAGGGGATGAATTGTTGGTGAAATGTGATGAATGGATGATTGATTGTTTGATATGAAAATGAATTTGTTGGTGAAATATGACGAATGAGATGGTAAAATCGAGTATAATAAGGGGATGGTGGGTGGGTAGTAAGTAAATGTGGTGGTTGTGTTATTAATGGACTCTTAAAAACACTAAACGACCATTTATAAAGGTGCAAACGACCATTTACCGAGAATAGTCTGAAAAAGGAAACTAAAACAGACATCGAATTCGAAATTCTAAAAAATATAAACTGCCATTTATGTTAGTGTAAACAACCGTTTGTCTTTTGTTTAAACGACCGTTTGGATGTTTGTAAACGACCGTTTACAAGCCCCTGTCATTTCAATGACGTATGATACACAACATCCTATAATTAAGTATAGTATTCATCACATGTTGTTATTAAAAATAAATAATACAAAAATAAAGTGCTCTATTGGTTTGTATATTTGTAGGAGATTAGCTGGCTCAATTTGAAACTCTAATTCCATTTCAAATCCTAATTCTGTTTTAAATTTTAAACAACGTCGTTTTCTCACTCTCACTCTCAGATGAACACCGAAGAGACCCAAGTGTGTGTTAGGTTCTTTGAATCGCATCCGGATAAACCCTTATTGAAGCATATGTTATTGTCTTTAATTTCTACATTTTTGCTCTTTCAATGATACATCAACAGATCGAAGGTGGAGGCTATGATTTAGGATTTGAATGAGACTCGAGCACCGGTTCCCCATTATCACCATCGCCGACCATCAATCTTTCATAGTTGTTAAACTTTTTGTGCTTTTACATACAGAATTGTTATATTCATAGTTGTTATTTTAAATGATAAACAACAAAATCAAAATAGGTAGTAATGGCCACCTCTAATATCACATATATATTTATTTTATAAATTTGGGTTATAGGATCTTGTGGTTGATGTCACTTTTGTTAAACTTTGTGAACATATTTCTATATATGGTGAATAGATTTATTTTTGTTCCGACACCACATGATACTCCATTAGTGTAGGAGTTGCAGCAACTGTTTGTGTTAAAGTTTGTTAATAAGGTGCCCTTATTTCCCTCATGTTTCAATGATTGTGTGTTTGTGTTACGATACGTGTTAAACCCATAGTATGCACATATACATACTTTACTTATTAAGTTCATACTTACTCTTTGGTGTTTGTAGCAGCAAAAGAGTTGGTGGTTAAAACAAAATTTTTCTTGATACATGTAAAGGTTCTATAAGTTTTCTCAAACTAAAAGATTTTTCAAATCCTGGTTGATACTTGTTATTGTTGTGGTTGGGCATTTTAAATTTTATACTGCTCGAGATATTAAATTATTATCGAACACTAACTTTCCTATGTGAGAGTTTTTTCGTGTAGCTAAAAGTACAAACATATATACGTATGCCTATGGTACAATCATTCTCTTTCTTCTTAATTGGTCATCTCTTTCTTTCTATATTATCTTTGGATTGAAATAGTTATTTTTAATAAACTCAGGAAACAGAAACATAATTTACTTTCTTTCACAGACATTATACATATATATATATATATATATATATATATATATATATATATATATATATATATATATATATATAAGTTTTTTATTTTTATTTTTTAAAGTTTTTAAAAATATTTAAAAAAAAAACGTTTGGATTTAAACCGAGAATGTAATTTACTAAAACATATTTTTAAGTGTTTTTAAACCATTTAGTTTTTTAAACATCTTTTTTTAAAACAATTGTTTTTTAAACGTGTTTTTTAAAATGCTGGTTTTTTAAACAATTTTTTTTTTAAAAATTATTTATTTTCAAACCGTTCGGCTTTTTAAACTTATTTTTGTTAATCGTTTGTCTTACTTAAATGTCTTTTAAAATCTTTATGTTTTTCAAATGTTTTATTTAAATGACTTTTCATTACTAATTAAACTTCTTTTTAAATTTGTTTGCCTTATTTAAACATCTTTTTCAAATCAATTAGTTATTCTAACGCAACGAACGACTTAAAAAACATTTAAATAAACTAAACAAAAGTAATTTTAATATCGTAGAAGCCCTAATTATAATAATCAAAACCCAAGTTGATCCTAAAAATAGTTCAAATGACGTAAAAGTAGAATTCACTTTCAAGTCAACTTAAATAGAAGACGATAAAAAATCGACAAGTGAAAAATGATATTTTTATAAAATGAATAGTTTAAAAAGGAACCTTTTATAAACGGATGATAAAAAGACGTTCGAATAAAATAACGACATAAAATGATGTTTAAATGAACCGAATGGTTAAAAAACATGTATAAATAAAACAAAAATTTAAAAAGACGCTTAATAGAATAGGGCGATTAACAAAAAAAACATTTAAATAAAATAACAGTTAAAAAGACTTTTACGGTTTAAATAAAACAAATAGTTTAAAAAGGACGTTTAAGTAAGCCTAACAGTTTAAAGATGTTTAATAAGCCAAACTATTTTAAACTTTCTGTTAGATAAAATAAATGGTTTAAATATGAAGTTTAAAAAACGAGCAGATTAAAATAAATTTAAAAAACTTTAAAAAATAAAAATAAAAACATTTCGTGTATATATAATATATATGTGAGTAAATTACAGGGTTCGTCGCTGAGATTGCTTAAATTTCACCTTTTTTCTCTCGGATCAAAAAATTACAAGTCCTAAGGTTTGAAAAAAGATAATATGTTTCATCTTTGAGTCAAACAGTCGTCAAATTATTCCATTAAGTAGTTGTACATCGACCATTTTACCCTTGTTCTTCCTCATTCAACCCAATCTCAAACACCACCACCACTCCTTGCCACCACCAACACACACCCCATCTCCACCACCACACAACACATCCCATCTCCACCACTGCTCCACCAAACCACCACCACCCCATGTCAACCACTCTGCTTCTTTTAAATACAATTTAAAATATATTATGACAATATTATGGTGTTTTGAATTGGACAATTTTTTGATACGGGACCGGTGAAGGGGGTCAATGCAACAGTTTCACAAGGTTGGAGAGACTTGGAACACTTAACAGATCAAATAGGGAACCGGCTTAAGGTGAAACGAAGAACAAAAGTAAAGAACAGAACAAGAACACAAGTATTTGGTTTTCAAGAATGATGTATATTGCTCTCAAGTTCTTTTTTCAAATGTTACAAAGCTTGGTTCTAAGGACTAGTACTTGAGATACTTTATACTACATCCTATAGCTGGCCATACTTTAAAGCTCAGCTGGAAACACTAATATAGACAACAAGATCAATGTAAAGTAAAAGGTAGATTGCCTTTTGACTAGTGACTATGACATGCCATAGCTCACATCCTTATCTAATAGAAAAAGGATAAAAGTACAAAAGTAAAAAGTTACAAACTCTAAGACCATAATCTATAGTTAACAAAAGTATGGACTTTTCACCGGCTTGTATAAGTTGGTGAGTCTTCAGAGATGGTAGCGAAAAGTGGTTCAACTTTTGTCAAAAGTGAGTAAGAGAAAGCATGTCTTCTCTGTCTTCGGAAGAAACCAGTCTCTTGGCTTCGGAAGACTTCATCTTTGGTTTTGGAAGAATTGGCCCTTTGGCTTCGGAAGATTTGATACTTAGTGTATTTCATTGAGTTGTATCAAATCTTCTAAAGTAATTTTCCTTGTACTTCACATGTGTATACTGAGAGCTCTTTGGTTGCATCACCTCTAAGTATATTCCATACAAACTCCCCCTAGGCTGATGCTACCAAAATTAAATTATAACTTTGAATCTTGATCTTCATCCGTTGACAGTCCTCATCAGAATCCAGACCATTCCCTTTATCATCAGTTGGTCAGGATTTCTCAAACTTTCAAAGTACCTTCTCATCACATACCATCTGTCTGGGTTAGTAGCAATTGCCCAAGATAGGATGGGTCTCTCAGCAGCAAGAGGCTCTACAGTAAGTGGAGTTGGTTGAGCAGCCTCTTCTTGATCACCCTCAGGATATTCTGACCCATCCTAAGATGCAAAGGTGGAGGCCTTGGACTTCTTCTTCTTGTCCCTTCTTATGGCCATCCTCTTCCTCTTTCTATACTTCAATTAAGAAGGATGGCCTTGAGTACCAAATGTTCCTTCTTTGTCCTTCTTAGTTGGGTCCTTTTCCTTCATAGGTTTAGAAGGAGAAGGATCAGGACCTGCTGTGGGTTAGAAGATGAAGCTTGCTGAGATGCAGCACTGGGTCCAGGTTGAGTTGTCTATTATGGTTCAACTTTGACCTCAGCTTCAGGTATAGCCTGACTTGGTGGAGAATGCAAGTCAATTAGCTCACCCTTCTTTATCTTCTGCTTGATCACTTTAATGTGCTCATCCATAGTGGATAAAGACATTAGAAAAAGTCTTATTCTGGAGAACCCATACAGCTTTAAGAAGCTGACCATCTTTAGTCTGTTAGCAGACTTCTTCTGATTGGCTCGGATGGTGGCTCTTGACTTTGCAGCCTCTTCCCTCATCTTCCTCTTAGCAGCTTTTTGTTCTTTCAATACTTCTTGCTCAAGCTTCTTGAGGTACTCAAACTAAATATATTCATATGACAAGGGAAGTAGGCCTGCTGCTTGATAGAGGCCTGTGGCACTCAGGTAGGTTATCATGTTTTGCTTGTCTTGTTCCCTACCTACCTGAGTTTGTTGTTCAGCTGCCGCAGTTTCTGTCTCAGGGCTTTCTTGAACTTGAGAGAGGGTAGGAGCTTTGTAAAGTCTTTTTCTTCTTCTTTCTTCTTTAATTTTGAGAAGCAACTAAGCCTCAACTTCTTTCCTCTCTTTTGACACTTAAATGTCAGCCAGTTCATTAAGTTCATCCAAGGGAAGAGAGATTTCATCTATGTTGTAGTTCCTAGACCCTAAGTAGTTCAATCTGGCTACCCTTAACTCATCCTTCTCAGTGTTTGGCCTGGGGGCAGCCCTGATTGCAGCTTGCATAAAGCTAGGGGTCTTACTTGAACCCTCTTCCCTTGCCTTCCTCCTCTCTCTTTTCTCCTCCTCAATCTCCTTAGGGTGGATAGAGCGTTGGCCTTCATTGCTTGATGTAGCAGTTGAGCTCCGACTAGAGAGGTTGTGAGACACTTTCACTGGTTGGTGCCTCACTAAGGGTACTGGGTGCTGAAGCAGTTCCTGTCTCAAGGTTCACAGGTTCAACTACTGGGCTTTCAACCAAGGTTTCCCCTTCAAAGCTAATCTTAGGGTCTACCTTAGTATCTAGTTGACCAACAGTTTGCCTTCTAGCCTCTGTCTATATAATTTGGATCTCTTCTTAAACTCTTCAAGCACCCTTTATTGAATTCTCTCAGCAGACAGCAACCTGTCAGCTTGCCTGGGTTGACTTGGGTTGGCAAGTGGCAGGTCAACCAAAGAAAAACTCTCATAGTATCTCAGGGTTTGAAAATTGAAGACTTCTTGTTGCCCCTAAGATCTAGAGAGTGCCAGGGCTCTTCTATCTGCAGCATACCTCTATCCTACTATTGGGTTTTTAGCAGGGTAGGATGGGGTAGACATATCCCTTGGTATGCCCTCCTTAAATAGGCTTTGAATCAGGACATCCACATCAATATGGTCCTGAGGAGGTTGTTGAGTATGAACAACTTCAAGTGAGGATGGTAAGTCCTTAATGTCCATACTCTAGGTAGAACTCCCAGGTTCTATGATTGCAGGTGAGACTTTCTCCCCCTTTTTGGTAGCATCACCCTCTTGCATAAGGGATCTAAGGGTTAGGTCCACCACATACACAGGTTCTTATGGACCTAGTTGAGTTCGCCTGATAGGTCTCCTAGCTAATTTTCCCTTGAGATTGGTGATCTCAAGTTGCTGATTAATGACTTGTCTTTGCAAGGTAGCCACTTGAGATTCCAGGTGACTTACCTTTGAAACTAAATAGGTGCATGTTTTTGATAGTTTTTGCATATTTAGTTGCAAACTCTCCTCATCTTCATCAAAAGAATCATAGGGGATGAGAGAATAGAACCAAAGTCTTCTTCCTCACCACCAGCTTATGGTTCTTGGCTATTGGATTTCCCATACACCATGATAGCTTCAAGAGAAGTGTCAATGGGCTAGGTTGCCATGGTTGAGGTCTTAATTATGTAATCACTTGTAAAAGTGTGAGCCTCTTCCATATGGACTTCTTGAACATGTTCAGGGAAGTCCACCTCAGTTAGGGGTGGATGATGTTGGCTAGACATGGGTGATTTATGAGCACTCATCTCTCCTTGAGAAGGGGAGGAGAAGAGAGACTCATGGTACTCACTAAAACCCATATCCTCATCATCATAGAATTGGAGGTTAGGGATAGGTAGGTTTAAGTCTAACGACTGGGGGTGGTAGCTTTCCCCTAAAGGCTGATCACTTGAGTTTTGACACTCAGAGTGAAGGATTAAGGCTTAGGTAATGAGCTCATCAGGATGAGCATGAGGAACCTTAACACTGATCAAAGAAGTAAAGGGAGTGGTCTTCTCCTCAGGAGAAGTGGGAGTTCTTGGGTCCACTTCCTCCTGTATGGATGATTGTATGGGGACTTGCTTAATCTGAGTAGAATGGGCATGGGTTAGTTTGGATTTCCTTATGTACATGATGGTTATTTGTGGCTGTGTGGGTGGTGTAGATGTAGAAGGTAGGGATTCAACATTGACCGGTGCTATCAAGTTGTCACCTTGAGCAACGAGCTCTAATATTTTTGGGACCGTGGCTATTTCTACCCCTGAGAAGCCAACAGTGGTCTTTTTTATGATTTTAAAGATGCCAGGATTCATCTGTTCTAATTTAATAGTAGCACCTGTTCCCTTAACTGTGAGCCCAGTTCACAGTTAAGAACATGTTAAACATATCTAGGGAACATGTAGTACTTTAAGGAGTCCAAGTTTGCAAGCAAGTTTGTATAGATAAACTGGGAGTACTTGAACTTGACCCCTTGAACCATTCCATGGACTATGTATGATAAGTCCTTAGGAATCTGGTCCCATCCTCCATGTTTGTTAGATAAAGAGTGTATAATAACATGGAGGAGGTACTTCCACTGGTAGGAGACTTTACCTTTTTTGAAGGCTCTGATTGTGAAGTCCCCTTCATAGCCCATATGCCGAAATGAGTCATTTACAGCTCCCCTTCTTAATCATCCAACCTTAGATGAGTGTTAATTATGGTTAGGGTGATGAAAATTGTCTTCCCATACACTGTGGAAGACAATGCCTTCTCACTGTCCAAGTTCACCTCTTGGTAGGTTCTTGAGAACTCAAGGAGTTGTTTTTCAAACAATGGAGGGTCTATTGTGAGTACGGTGAGGTAGTTTGATTGAGCAAGGAAACGACAAACATCTGAGAAACGTGGATCTTTCTCAGATGACAACATATCAACTTGATTATGTTATCTGTGAAGATGCATGGAGAAATCTGGTTGGTTTTGGGTCCAGGGTTGGCCATTTGAGAAAGCTTTGAAGTGAAGGAAGCGAAGAACAAAGAGGGTTTGTGGGTGAATTTAGGGTTAGAACTTTTGCACATGATGAGGAAGAAGAAAGAGGTGGAACCGTTATAAAGATATTTATATGGTAGAATTTGAGACAAAGTTAATGCAAAAGGATAAACTTTGAACTCTGGATGTCGGTCCCACCTCTTAAAAAGTACCCAAAAAGGTAGTTTTCTTGTAAGTTAAAAATCTTCCGAACGTAATTTGTTTTCGGAAGTTTTGAGAAAACTTCCGAAGCCAATTTGACTTCGGAAGATTTTCCTTAGCTTGATAAGAATTTGCTTCGGAAGAAAAATACTTAGAGTATTTTGCTTCCGAGATATATTTGGTTTTGGAAGAATATCTATACAAACTTGGATGTCTTTCGAAAGAAAATATATCTTAAATTTTCAAAATTCTAAGGAATATCATTTTGAAAAGATTTCTCCCAAGGTAAACTGGGCTTATATGAGTGATGATATAGACCACTTAAGACACACATTTAAAAAATAATCTTGAAATTAATTTAAGAAAGTCTAATCAAAGTTAATCATCCCAATAGCTAATACAAGATACTTAAATCTCTATTCATCAAAAGCTTTTATGAACAGATCAGCATATTATTTATTTGTGTTAACTTTGATTAGTTTTATCAATTTTTTTTTTAAATTATCTCTTATCGAATGATAATTGATGTTGATGTGCTTTGTCTTTGAGTGCTGCACAGGATTCTCTGTAATAGAAATAGCACTGTTGTTGTCTATATGGACAGGAGTCTCTTTGAAGTTGAATCCATAGTCCAACATCTAATTCTGAATCTAAAGCACTTGAGCACAACAACTTGTAGCAGCAATGTATTTAACTTCAACAGTTGATGCAGACACACAAGATTGTTTCTTGCAATTCTATGAGACTATCCTTGCACCAAGGAATTAATACCCCCTGATGTAGACTTTATAGTCATGTTACAGCCACCATAGTTATTATGTGTATAAGCAAACAGACTAAAGTCAGAATTCTTTGGATACCAAAGTACCAGCTTGGAAGCTCCTTTAAGGTATCTAAGAATCCTCTTGACAGCAACTAGGTGTGACATCTTGGGGTTGGCTTGATATCTTGAACACATGCATGTGGCAAACATGATATCAGGCCTGCTGGCTGTGAGGTACATAAGAGACCCAATCATAGCCCTGTAAAGATGTTCATCAACACATTCCCCCTCAAGATCAGGTCCTAGGGAGTGGTTTCTAGCTATGGGTTTCTTAGCAACCTTGCACTCAATCAGATGAAATCTGGTAAGTATGTCTTGCACATACTTTGACTAGTTTATGAAGATGCCATTATCAACCTGTTTCATTTGAATTCCTAGAAAGAAATTGAGTTCCCCATGGCACTCATTTCAAATTGTTCTTCATCAGCTTTTAAAGTCTTTACAGAGCTTCGGATTAGTTGACTTGAAGATGATGTCATCTACATAAACTTGAACCAAAATCAAGTCATTCCCTATTCCTTTGATGAAAAGTGTGCTGTCAATAGTACCCCTCTTGTAGCCATGCTGAACAAGATACCGTGCAGTGTCTCATACCACTTTCTTGGAGCTTGATGCAGCCTATAGAGAGCTTTGTCAAGCTTGTAGACATAATCAGGATGATTTGGGTCTACAAAGCCAGGTGGTTGTTTGACATACACTTCCTCATCTATCACACCATATAACAAGGCACACTTGTCATCAAGTTAGTAGACCTTGAAATCCTTGGATGCATCAAAAGCAAGGAATATTCTATTAGCTTCAAGTCTTACCACATGAGCAAAAACATCTGTGTAGTCAATCCCTTCCTCTTGAGTGTACCCTTGAACAAATAGTCTAGCCTTGTTCTTGATGACAAGTCCTCTATCATCCTTCTTATTCCTAAAAACCCACTTGGTTCTTATTGGTGTCTTCCATGAGGAAGAGGGCATAGGTTCCAAACCTTTTGTCTTTTGAATTGAAGCAGCTCCTCCTGCATTGCTCAACCCAACTTCCATCCTTTATAGCCTCATCAACCTTCTTTGGCTCAATCTGGGACAAGAAACAAAAGTGAAGACAAACATTTTTGTCATAGGTTTGTCCTCTTGTTCTCACCCCAGTCTCAACATCTCTAATGATGTTTGTGGTGGGATGAGACTTGTGGATTCTTAGTTGGGGAATCATAACAAGTTGGTTGGATAGATCTAAATTGGTGAAATTTAGATATGGTGATTGAGTATCACCCACCACATCAGCACACTTATCAAGAGAAACTTGATCCAATGAGTGTGTGACATCATTAATGTTGTCTTCTATGGAGTGGTTATCTGCATCAAGGAATTCTTGATCACTATCACCACCTCCATCTCCTCCTATATTGGAAACCCCTTCATTTGAGTTCTGTGCCTTTGTGCTAGAATTGGTAGGCACCTTAGATCTATCAACTAAAGAGTTTGTCTTTGTTGTGCTGATAGTATTTCCAACTGAAGGGTTTGTTACCGCTTGAGCTGAAGTAATTTTCTGACTTGGTTTTCTCAACTCAAATCTTGGATCAAAATCTCCTGTTGATAAGCTACTTATAGATCCTGAAATATCTTCATAAGGTTTGTTAAAATAGTTGGTAACTAAATCAAGATCAAATAGCCAATCAGGACCAAAACCTTTCACACTGGGTGTGTGCTCATTGAAGGTCATATTGGCTAACTCCTCAATTACTCTAGTTCTGAGATTGTATACTCTATAAGCCTTAGCTTGAGAAGAGTATCCAATAAAGTGTCCATCATCTGATTTCTCAACAAATTTGGCTATCTGATATTTGGTATTCAAGATGGTGCATGGACATCCAAATGATTTGAGGAAACCAATGAAAGGTCTCCTTTTATGCCACAGTTCATAAGGAGTCTTACCATAAGTTTTGACTACTAATACTATGTTCTGCACATAGCAGGCAATGTTGACTGCCTCTCACCAGAAGGTGATGGGCAGTTTAGAGTCAGAGAGCATGGTCCTTGCAGCCTCAATAAGTGTCCTATTTCTCCTCTCAGCAACACCATTTTGCTGAGGAGTCCTAGGAGCACTGTATTGTCATGTAATACCTTTTTCATTACAAAATATATCAAGGATTTGGTTCTTGAATTCAGTTCCTTGATCACATCTTATGATTTTGACCTTGTGATTACATTGATTCTTAATTTTCAGAATGAAGTTCTTTAAGATCTTAAGGGTCTCATCCTTAGTTCTAAGGAAGAAGACCCAAGTGTATCTTCTAAAGTCATTTGAGATTACCAGGCAATATGAAGTTCTTCCTAAACTCATTACACTGGTGGGGCCAAAGAGATCCATATGTAACAAGTGTAGCGGAGTAGTGATGGAGTTCTTTTCCTTTGGCTTGTGAGACACTTTGTGTTGCTTTCCTTTCAAACATGCAACACAATGGTCATCACTTGTAAACTCTTTCTTTGGTATTCCAGTTACCAAATCATTCTTAACTAATTTATTCATGTTCTTAAATTTTACATAGCACATTCTTTTATGCCAGAGGAAAGACTCATCACTATGGCTTTAGATAGAAAGCAAGAAACATCTCCTAATAGGGATGTTTCCTACAAATCCATCTTGTACATGTTCTATTTCCTGGGAGCTCTGAGCAAGATATGCTCTTGAGGAATGACCACCCTGGGCTTGACAACAATGCACTCATGCTCAGTAAAGAGCATGTTCTATCTCTGGTCACAAAATTAGGATACACTCAAGAGATTACAGTCAAGCTCCTTAACATAGTTTACCTTCTCAATGTTGAGCTTACCATTTATGACTCTGCCATTTCTTGTAATGTAACCACATGATTCTCCACCAAAAGCAACTGGCCCTCCATCGATTCTTTCAAAGTTCCAAAGCAAATAGCCATTGCCTGTCATGTGCTTGGAACAAGCACTATCAATGATCCATACATTTTCCTTGGTCTTCAGCTATTGCTGCATAAAAAGAGATGGTTAGTTACATTTGAAAACCCAAGCCTTGTTGGTCTTGGGCTTATCAAAGTGAAATGAATATAGTTCAATTGTTATTGATCCTATATGGAAACTTTGAGGATCACTTGCTAATGTTGATGAAAAACTTTCAGTCACATGACCTTCCTTCATCTTCCACACTATCTTTGGAATATTAGACTTGGCATTCAATACTTTGGAAGTTTTGATGACTTTGGAAGTTTTGGAGACTGGATCTTCGAAAGCTTTTGCATCCACTGCAGCAGATTTTAGGACTTTGGAAGCATTCCTTTCTTCCGAGACCAAATTTTCTTCCAAAGGTAATTTTCCACCTATCTTCTTCTTTATTTTGGAGCTTCCAAAAGGAAGAGATTTTCCTTCCGAAGCTATCTTCTTCTTCTTCTTCTCAGAAGTTTTCTTCTTAGTCATATGGATAGTACTCTTAGGATTGTTGATGCGATCCTTAGCAAAGTGAGAGGCACCACCACACATGATGCATTCAACTAGCATACTTCTGAGAGTCTTCTTCTGAGTAGAAGGCTGAGCTTGATCTCTTTCCACTTCCTTCTCAATCTTTGTAGATGATGTAACAGGCTTCTTAGGGTGAGGCTTGCTCTTGAAACTGGATGGTTCAGGCTGTGCAGCAGTGGTGCACATTTGATCAACCTTCTTCTCTTGACTAGTATGATTTGGACATGAACTAGGACTCCTAGTACTAGAGTCCATAGTTGAGTCTTTAGTTTTCATCACTTCAACTCCAGCAGAGATAAAGACTTGTTTCTGCTTGGAATTGAAAGTGGCCTTGATATCTTGGACTTTCTTTGATTTTCTTTTGGTTGCTCTAATCAAGTTCTTCCTAGCTGACTTGGTCATCCTTGGTTCTTTCTTCTCTCCAAGAGCATAGTGACCCTTCTTAGGATGATCCTTCTCACTCACTATAGATTCATCCTTCACTATCTCCCCTTTATCTTCACCCTCTCCTTAGATAGGGTCTATAAGGGGCAGCTCATCTTTACAAGTTCCACACCTTGGAGATCTTACAAATAGTAATGTGTGTGGAGGAGCTATCTCACTTGAACCCAATCCCTGCATGTTCTGATAAAAAATCTTTACATGTATGGATGAAGATATGATGTTCTTGAAGGTTTCTTCTTCAAGAACATATTTTTCTGCCCTGGTTTTGCTGATCACAAGCTCAGCCTGGCATTCAGTTAACTTCATAATGAGATCTTTGATTTGAGTCCTGTAATTTGTGTGCTCATGTTTTAGAGTTGAATTTGTTTTCTCTAAATCTTCTATTTTAAGTCTATAATCATTTTCAGCTCTTTTGAAATCAGCTTTTAAAATCTTCACAGACTCAAGGTCAGATCTCACTTCCAGGTTATAGGACCTATACATGTTTACTTTAGCAATGCATTCAGGTGTAAAAAGATATTCTAATACCTTGGCTTTGTCATGGTCAGCCATCAGTGCTTGATTAGGAGAAACATTCTCTACCTGAAAGCTCCAGTCAAAGCCTCCATCTTTAACAACAACAGCAACTTGTTGTTTTGGTTGGCTTGGCTTCTCAGATCTAGGAGTAGCATCAGTGTAGTTAGGCCTGGATTGTGCTTGGCCACCATTAGTCCTTGGTGCCTTGCACTTCCATGCATAGTGTCCCATCTGGTTATAGTTGTAACACTTCACTTTGCTTTTATCCAGTTCAAACTTTCCATTGATTACATTGTTGTGAAACTTTCTTTCGGTTCTTTTGTAGAACTTCTTGGCTCTATGAGTGAGAAGAGCCATTTGCTGGACTATCTCCATATACTCTAGGTCATCTGGATGGACACAATCCAAGTCTTCAAGAGTGAAAAGAAAGTTGCCATAACTTTCATTAGCAGACAGAAAGGCTTGAGATGAGCTTGTCTTTTTAAATAGGCTTCCTTGGATGTAGCTCTCCCTTGGTGTCTCAGGGAAGGCGATGAAAGGACCCTTTTGTGAGTTTTCAGGGTAGCAGATAAGATGATGCTATGGTTTTATACTATTCTTTTCAACCACATGGAGGGCTAAACTCTATTGATTACTGGAAGAGCTGCTTGATGGATTCTGTATGTTCATCTCCAACTGGTAGCCACTAAGGATACCATATAGCTCTGTAAGAGTAAGGGTGGAGAAATTTTCAGTTCTCTTAATGGCACACAATAATGAGTCCGTTGTCTGGGAAAAGAGAACATGAACTTCCTCACAATGTCCCTATTCTCAAGCTTAACTCCAACATCCATTAGAGTATCTACAATCTCAACATACCTAAAGTATTATTGAGTCATAGTCTCACCTGACTTGAAGGTGAAGTTCTTAAACTGCTGCTTCATAAGGTCATTCTTGTTTTCTTTAGCTTCATCAGACCCCTCATACATAAGCTTCAGTGCATCCCAAAGCTGCTTAGCAGTTTTGCACTTCTTGAAGCCTCTATATAGAGAGTTTGGAAGAGCAGTTTGGAGAGCGGTCATGGCCTTCTGATCTATGCTAACCATCTTCCAATCTTCCTCGGAATAGTCAGCCATTTCCTTTGGAATCATCACACCTCCATCAGTGGCTAAAGAGGTGCTTGGGATATGAGGTCCTTCGATAACAGATCTCCACATATTGTTGTATTGAGACTTGATAAACCCTTCCATACGTTGGCACCATGTATCAAAGTCATTAGGAGTGATCAGTGGAGATTTTGTCATGGTACCGGTTTCCATATCAGCTTTTGTAAGAGTTGTCGTTTGAGCTGGTAAGTATTTTTATGAAACTGAAGGAATTTGATATGGTGAGATCTTACAATCAAGAGCCTAAAATGCTCTGATACCAATTGTAGGACCGGTGAAGGGGGTCAATGCAAAAGTTTCACAAGATTGGCGAGACTTAGAATACTTAAAGGATCAAATAGCGAACCTGCTTAAGGTGAAACAAAGAACAAAAGTAAAGAACAGAACAAGAACACAAGTATTTGGTTTTCAAGAATGATGTATATTGCTCTCAATTTCTTTTTACAAATGTTACAAAGCTTGGTTCTAATGACTAGTACTTGAGATACTTTATACTATATCCTACAGCCGACCATACTTTTAAGGCTAGATGGAAACACTAATCTAGATAACAAGATCAATGTAAAGTCAAATGGCAGATTGTCTTTTGACTATTGATTATGACATGCCATAGCTCACATCCTTATCTAAGATAAAAAGGATAAAAGTACAAAAGTAGAAAGTTACAGACTCTAAGACCTTAATCTACAGTTGACAAAAATATGGACTTTTCACTAAGTTGTATAAGTTAGTGAGTCTACAGAGATGGCAGCGAAAAGTGGTTCAGCTTTTGTCAAAAGTGAGTAAGAGAAAGCATGTCTTCTTTGTCTTCGGAAGAAATCAGTCTCTTGGCTTCGGAAGACTTCATCTTTGGCTTCGGAAGAATTGGTCTTTTGGCTTCGAAAGATTTGATACTTAGTGTATTTCATTGAGTTGTATCAAATCTTCCGAAGTAACTTTCCTTGTACTTCACATATGCATGCCTAGAGCTCTTTGGTTGCATCAACCTCTAAGTATAATCCTTACATATGGTGTTTAAAAACACCCTAAATACACTACTACATAAACACGTATTTGTTACTGTAAAATCCGTAGAAAATAGAGTGTTTGCTACCTTGTTACAAATTTGATTGTAGCTTATACTTTGGTAACTAATTTGCTTTGCTATGAATTTTTGCTACGGACTTATATTTGCTATGGTTTTAGCTACACCAATAGTCATTGCTAATTTATCTATGTATCGCGGTAAAATTCGGCCAGGCCCGTTTTTGAGCATGGGCTGGGTGGGCCTGAGCTCAGGACCAAAATTGTAAGGTGACCTGCAAGTTTGTTGTAAAAAATACAGATAATGTATATTAGGAAAAAAAAACCTCTATATTTTGTTTTAGTTTGTTTCAAACTATTTTTTAAATTGAAGTTATAACCAATTTAAATGGCTCTAGGAATCTCTAAATTTTAAATCCAAACATATAAGGAAACTGGCACACTCAATTTTAAATGGGTAAAAATTGGCCCAAATTTTATATCCATATTTAATATATATGTGATTGGTGAATTATATTATATGACAAGTAGGGCCCAAACTTTTATCTCGTCATCCGGTATACCAGTTGAACTGCTATATGTAAAGTCCAGATCGAGATCGATTCCATATTTTGTTGCACTTGATAATCAAATTAAGACGGATGTGTGCGTGTGTGATATCAACGAACATTTAAACAAACTCAATTGAATATTATTAATCAAATGATTACAATACCAAAGGAGTATACATCGTTTAAGCTCAATCCACCCGAGGTGAGCTCCTCTCGGGTAGCCTATCACACACCTCTTTGCTCTATCACCTTCAGAGCACTCTTATAAATGAACACATATACTGAAATACAAAGAAAAAACATCTATATATACTACACAGACGTTCTCGCTCGAGAACTTGAAGTTGGTAAGGCTAACCTACTCTGCGATGAGCAATCCTTTCACAACCGATGTGCAAGCTAGATTTTTATTATTAAACAAATGTAAAAAATGATCTTTTTAATGCCTATTTCTTAATATATTTTAATATATTTTTTAAACAAATATAAAAATTAAACCAATAACATTTAGGTTTAAAATGTTAGGAAATTATAAAATAAAATAAAACGTATCAAATCACCATGACATTTAGAACTAAAATTCATATTAAACTTTATGCAATTAATTTAGTATAAATTAAATTCTATTATAAAAATTATATTACCTGATTATTCTTTAACATCATCACTAACAATATGTTGTTTTTCAAACCAAAAAAATTACCAAATGGATGGATAGTGTTAGACAAAAATTAAATCAAAGGGAATCCCATTAATCCATTGCAGTTACATTTGCAACATTATTAATGCTTGCTCAAAATCGCTAGGCATAGAAATGAGTCGGGCTGTCTTGACTCGGCTTGAAGCATGGGTGGGTGAATTGTTCGGCGAGAAGTTCGTTTATGTTCGTTCATTTAGTAAATAAACGAACACGAAAACTTCGTTCGTTTAGTTAAACGAACGAACATGAACACAAGCCGCGTTCGTTCATTTATATTCGTGAATGTTCGATAATTTGTTCGTTTATGTTCGTTAATGTTCGTTCGTGAACGTTTGATAATGTGTTCGTTTATGTTCGTTAATGTGTTCGATTATGTTCTTAATTTTTGTCTTATTTATTTTTATGACAAGTATGTCAAGTGTTTTTGGATATTTATGTTACGTGTTTATTTATTTTTGGTAAATTTTATGATGAAAATGTTGATTTTATTATAAAATAAATATGTGATCATTTGTATTCGTTTGTGTTCATGGACTTCTTTGTGTTTGTCATGTTCATGAACATTGTTTTGTTTTCATTTGATTTGTTTGCGTTCGTTTGCGTTTGGTAAGTGTTCGTGAACAGTTCATGAACATGTTCATTTCCTTAATGAACGAACACAAACAAGAAAACCCGTGCACTAAGTGTTCGTGAACAATTCATAAATAAGTTTATTTTTTAATGAACGAACACGAACAAGACCTTGTTCGTGTTCGTTCGGTTCGTTTGCAGCCCTATGGGTGGGGATGAGGGTTTGGTTTTTGGTTTATTTATATATTTTTATATATGTTAATGTATAAGTGATGTTGGATTTGTTAATTTAATTTGATAGTTTCTTGAATTTTTTAAGGTTTTTGTATTATGGCCATGTTTGGAATTGCTTATTTTAATTGAAAACTTGATAAAAATAATTTATTAAATAATTATTTTTCAAAACAAGTTTTTCAAAAAAGTATTTGGACTAGTTTATAAACTAAATAATCAATAAGTTGTTTTGTAAAAAATGTTTGGTTTAACTTATTCACGTAAAATGACAAAAAATAACACCATTTTAAAAGTCAATAAGCTTTTCCTAAAAAGTGTTCGGGATTGCTTATATATACTAGAGTAAATTACTATTTTGACCCCTGGGGTTAGGGCCATTTAACACTATTAGCTTAAAAAAAAATCTTTTGACATATCAGATCCTGATTTTGTATCTTATAACAGTTTTGGTCTCTAACCACTAACTCTGTTAGTTTTGTCAATTAAGTGCAAGGGTATTTTGCTCTTTCTTACTCAAGGGGTTGTTTTGAAAGTTAAAAAGTTTCTTTTAACATTAAAGGGCTATTTATGTAATTATTTACATTAACAAAAACGAACTCCAAGTTAAATAAGTTTTTAATTATATATTTAAAAAATATACAATTAAAAATGTGTATTTTATAAAAAGATACGACTTTTTAAATCTTTGGTTTTTTCATATACGTCTTCTCCAGAATCATTAGTTTTTCAAAAAAAAATTAAAAATCTTTCAACCATTTTAATGTATTTTGTTTCGTTATACAATACAACTTAGAAACTTTATTATTATTTTGGTTTTCTATTGGTTTTTATAAACTTATTTTTCAAAATCATTCGTTAGAAATCTTTCATTAAATTATACAATACAAGTTATAATATTTTTGAAACTTTGATCCTTTTAAAACCTTTCATTGAATTATATAATTGTTCTTAACTCCGTTCTTCTTTAGAAGCGTTTATTTCTTAACTTCTTTTCTTAAATATTTCGTTTTTTTATAAACGTATTTTTTTTAAATTGTTCTTTTTTAAAATCATTCATTTGCTTAAATTATTTGTTTTTCAATTACCACGTATTTCAAAAATCATTCATTTTTTGAACATTTTTTTTGCTAACGACTATAAGTAAGTAATACGATATAATATATTTGAAACAACTATATTTCTAATGGTTATTTTTGTAATGGCTATGTTTCTAAGTTGTTTAAATTCTTAATTTTTTTTATCAAATTAGAATTTTTATCTTGTACTATATAATAGAATGAAATATTTAAAAATGACAAACAATATGAAAAAAGATTGAAAAACGAATGAGTTTGGAAAACACGTTTATAAAAACAAAATCTTTAAATAAGACATATTTATTTTTATATTTATAATACGTTTTATTAAATAATAATAATAAAAATAATAATAATAAAAAATCACAAAAAGAATATTTCTAACTTGTATTGTTTAATGAAACGGTAGATTTTAAAAAGGACGAATGATATAAAAAAAGTTTGAAACACGAATGATTTTGGAAAGTCGTTTATAAAAATTCAAAAGCTTTAAATAAGACATAATTATTTTTATATTTATAACGTGTTTTATTAGATAATAAACATAAGAATAATGAAAAAAACCAAAATAAAAATAAAAATTTCTAATTTGTATTGAAGCGAAAGATTAAACTTTTTTTGATAAACAAATTATTTTAGAATGTCGTTTATAAAAAACAAAATCTTTATAAAGGACTTATTTATTTTTATATTTACATGGTGATTAATTAAATAATAATTATTAAAATAAAAAAGAATACTCAAATAACAGAAAAACCAAAGTACAAATAAAAATTTTACAAAAATGATATTAAAACATTTTAAAATATACAAATAAAAATATCATAAACAATAGAAAGAAAAGAATATGGTGGGGGCTGTTTTTGGGTAATTACATAACAGAATAAACAAAAATATAAATTTGAGTAATTACATAAGTAGTCACTTTATAATTTACACAAATAACCCCTGAGATGTAAATAGACGAAAATACCCTTAGACTTAACAGAATAAACTAACAGAGTTAGTATAGGGGCCAAAATTATTACAACATGCAACCCCAAGGTCTGATTTGTCAAAATATTCTTTTTTAGCCTAATAGGGTTAAATGACCCTAACCCCAGGGGCCAAAATAATAATTCACTCTTTATACTATTATATATTGTGTTTCCTCTCTTGCAAATTGAAAAAAGATTATGAAATATATAAAATAGGACTCATTTACATAATTTATAATTTTTTGGTTAGACATAATAATATTACATTCGGATTGTTAAATAAACACCAAAATGCATAATGATATGAAACTAATGTCATACTACTTTCATCTTCATGATTTCATTAAATCTTGCGCAATAATATCTCTTATTGCTGCCATATACGTAATATCATGATCTGAACGATTTGTAGCCGGAAGTTCTTCATAAAGTTCACTTGTAACACCATTTTCTCTGGGATTGTAAGATCCTTGTTGGGTGGTGTTAAATGCTTCATCAAACCTACCGACCTTTCTAATAAAGTTATGGATCGCCATTGATGTTATCACAATACTCACTTGGTGCTTGTATTTATAGTTAACATGCATATCTCTCAATAACCCCATCTAGCTTTCCACACTCCAAAAGTTCGTTCAATGATGTTTCGTAACGATGAGTGGTAATAGTTAAATGTCTCTTTTGGCTCTAAGGAGCACGCATAGCACTACTCCGTCCACGTTAAAATTCCGGTATATAATAACGAATGGTTTGACCTTTGTATAGAGCAAGACAACCTTTAGTATTTGGGTATCCGGCATCAACAACATAATATTTATCTACAAATAAAAACAAACAATAGTTAGTCTTTTCAAACATGTATAAAAATACAAAAATGCATGTATAGCGGATCATTATACTAACCACCCGTTGGATGTGGAAGCTAAAGCTCTGGCCTCCGTAAGGCTTCATTAAAGATTCTCGTGCCATATGCACTCCCCTCCCATCTGGCCCATACAAATGTAAAGCACATGTTAAAATCACAAACAACAATTATATTTTGTGTCGCATATCCCTTTCGACCAATGGGCTTTGTTTGGTCCATCGATTGAACTAATGCCCTCACGTGTGTCCCATCAATAGCGCCAATGTAGTCCTACAAATACAAAAAGATATCATAATTAATTCATTTGTTAATGTAGCTGGAACATTGAAAATGTTGGAACATTAGATAATATCTTGAACATTTGATAATATCGAGGATTATTTAATATATACGTGGGTATATCACCATTATTCTTTGCGGATGGTCTGATGATGTCAACACTCATATTAAGGATGGCTACCATAACTTTATGAAAATGTTTATGAATGATTTATCTGGAATGACTAAAAGATTCTTGGACAAACCTATTCGTACACCCATGAGCCAAAGTCATCAAGAAGATTCCTACCGTCTCCTCAATAGACATATTACATGTTTGTTTCAATCCATAATTAGTAACAAGATCTATGCATAATTGCTTAAAACCTTGTACGTCCGATTTAAATATTTCATAATATCGTCTAGGATGCCTATTTAGTATTTCATTTATAAACATGTGCTGTCGACGTGTGACATAGCCTTCTATTATGCAAGTCATGAATTATTATTATCCATTAAATAGCTATTCCACATAACCTTTTGAATTCTATATACTCGTCCATCAAATTTTCTTCATCACTATCATAAGGATAAAAGTCGTCACTATTCATCCTAGATATATACAAAAGATGTAAACAATTATATAAAAAGTAGAGAACATAGAATAATGTCAAACAACAACACAATTTTTAAAAATAGAAATAACACATATTGTCAAATGATATCACAAAATGTTAAACTACAAATCATTCTTTTATAAGTAACTTAAGGAGCTCCGTCTTTGCTTCATGAGTCGTTGGATATATAAACGCTTCACGATTTGGTTTTTCATTAAAGCACGCAATGCACGTGAATAATCTTTGAAACTTTCTTCGAAACCGGGAAAAGTGATGACAATGTCCATGCAAAGAGCAATTGTTGGGGAGGCATTATTTGGTGGAAAAGTTTGGGTGCATCTGTTGACAAGGCATCTAATACAACATCTAGCTTCTCTTTAAAAGATGAAGTTTTGCTTTTGGTTGAACGTTTGTTGGCAACATCTTTAGATTTTTTTCTTTTACTCGAACTGCTTTCAACATAAGTAGGAAACAAAGGGTCATCATCACCTAAACATACATCGCTTAGATTGATATGGTTTTGAAATTATAACGGATTCAAAGTTTGATATCCTATGACAACCAAATACCGAAACCAAAGAGCATAATGCGTCTTGAGGATGTCCAAATTTGCACCCATAGGCAAAGTCTTTATTTTCCTACAACATATACAGATTAATTAATTGATTTGACGATGTAACCAAAACTAAGATTGATTAAAAGTAAAAGTAGAACTTACCTTTATTTTCTCCTCCCACCACTCAAGCGATGCATCGATTAAGCTGCTTGTCCCACCAATCCTAGTTTCAAGCCTCACTAATCGGTCAAAAAGCTTCCATTCTTTTTTCATGTTGTCCCATTTGTTTTTAATTTCTTTATTATTAAGGGTTTTGCTAGCTTTTTCGTACATGGTTTTTTCTATATTATCCCACCAAAGCTTATTAAAGTGAGTACCGGGTTTATTCCTTCTTCTAAGTTCAAACAAGTAGGCATCAATAAACATCTTGTACGTAACATCATCCCTCAAAAAATTTGATTTAATCTTTTTACTTGATGTTTCACAAGCCATTGAGCTAACTGTTAAAAAACACAAAAGCTTACTTGTATGCAACCATTACACAATTATCAAACCCCCCACACCACCACATCACCACTATTTTGTGAATAACTAACAATTACACAATAGAATATGCAACCATTGTATACTTGAACATGGAAACAAAATACGAAAACAGAATATGAAATAGAATATGGTTTCACCCAAAATAAACCCAATTGTGTAATGATTTCAAGAAGTAATAGCAGACATTTGTGTGATGAAGTCAACAAGTAATAACATACATAATTGTGTATGCACACAGAAGAAACTACTATGAAACTCAAAATAACACCATTTAATAAAAAAAAATTCATACAAACATGAATTTTAGTGTATATATATATCTTACACTTTATGAAATTTGTATTAAAGGATGTTAAAAATGATTTTTAGATTATTTAACACGAAAGTTAAAGGTTTTAACTTTTAAGTTTTATACCTTCTCGAGAACGGGCAGAATCTGTTTTTTCCTTTTGTCGATATTATTACGAAGTCTAATCCACGTGTTGCATGTATTGCCATCTTTGGGAAATTGTTCCATATTTGAAATGCATCGGTTGGTGTATTTTCAAGATCTCCCCTTCCCTGTCCACCATTGGTTCTTCATCTATATCTTTGAATGTATAATAATATCTGGATTGAATTTCATTGAGAATAACAAAATATGAGCTTACATCTCGGTTTATAAAACTTCGGGGGTGTTTGGGATTGCTTCTCAAACTGCTTATTAACTTATTAATTTTTTCAATAAGTTAATAAGTTAGTATGGACTGACTTATTAACTTATTTCCCTCACAACCATCACATTGTCAAACACTATAAAATGACTTTTTGACTTTTTAAAAGTTAATAAGTCAATAAGTTATTTTGATAAGCAATCCTAAACACCCCCTTCGAATTGGTCAAGTATATACACTCTCAATTTAACTAGTTGGTTTGGTTTATTTTAAACAAACATAATTTAAGTAAACCTTGTTGTTAACATTTGTTATAATTCAAGTTTCCCAACTATATACCAAAAGTGATCCCTCTTTGAACTACTTAAACAAAGCCAAAACTAGAATTAGTTAAATATATAAATTGGAAATCAATTTCATTAACCTAAACTTACGCACAAAGTGTAGGGTCCGACTACACATATGTAGATACGGATGCGTGACAATGAAACAAGATTTAGATGTGGAATGTAAGAACAAAAAGAAATTACCTTCTAGATGCTGAGAAGCAGCAGCAGCAACTACTTAAAAACGATGGTTTTGCAAGGGTTTCTTGATGGTTTTATACAGAAAAGATGATAATCATACAAATAAAAAAAGATAACGACATTAAGATGTTGGTTGATGTTTTCTTTTAAGTTTGAATAGTCAATCTTGTTTAATGGTTCAGGGATACTGCAGCACGTGAAGGAGTTCTAAAAAGGTGCAGCTACAAGCTTCATGACAAGTTTTTAGCTCTGAGCTGGATACTGTTTATGTCTATCCGGTCGGTTCGGGTCATCTTTTTCTTTTTGGGTATAAATATAAATAATTATCACAAACATAACATTTAAATGAACAAAAACAAACAAATATTAACGAACACGTTATCGAATGTTCACGAACATAAATTAACGAACGTAAACTTTGTTTATGTTCATTTAACGAACAGAGTTTTCTTGTTTGTGTTCGTTCATTTATTAAACGAACGAACGTAAACGAACGTCCAGCCGAACTGTTCGCTGAACGTTCGATTCGTTTACATCTCTAAATGAAGTATCCGAGTACTGACCATCAAGAAACCCTTAATGTCGGTTGGGTTTTGGTTAGAATTAATTTGTTGATGAATAAATTTTAGTTTTTATATACATTTAATTGGAGAATTTTTACTACTAAGATATTGGTGAAGAAAATATTTATCAAAATGAATGATGAAAAAAGTATTTACCAAGATAAATGTTTTCTCTTTTTCTTGAATTTAAATAATACCAATTATCAAGTTTTCTAGACATCATGCTATTGTACATTTTGCTTTATGTATTTTTTGTGCATATCTTTGATCAGGGCTGGCGCATCTTCTTTACATATGACGCTTTGGGCTTGAGGCCCCCAAAAATAAGGGCCCCATTTAGAAAAATGATTATTTTTATATTGGGCTTTGAGATTTCTTTGGGCCAACTCAATCAACGGGAATCACCGAATCAGGAATAAAGCATGAATGCTTGAACCTTGAGCTGCTGAGAGTTGAAAGGTCAGGGAACCAGCGATTAAAGAGATGTAAGGCCCCCCGTTCCTGGAGACCTCACAGTTGGACAATCATAGCATTATTATATTAAACAATACACATTTCATAAAACATTACAGCGGAATTAAGTTAACAAAAACCATTCATGCTTATAATTAATGTTGCAAAATATTACATCGTTGTAAGTTAGGGTTACAAAATAATCAATTAGTTGCATTACAATACAATAAAATCATTAAGCATTAACAGATGCCAGTCTTGCCCCGACGAGTAGCTTTCCCCGAGTGCCATCCTCAGCAATAATTACCTGCTAACTGAAAATGCATAAAAGTCAGCGTTGCTGAGTGAGTTCTGGTTTTAAAAGTATAAAAATACCTTTATTTATATACGAAAATATCATTTTCTTAAAATACTCCTTTTCATAAAAATTCATTACTTTCGTACGTGATCACACATCATACGTACAACAAGATAATATTCATTATTATCTTTCATCATTTATCTCTTTCATTCCGTACTTTTATTATTATCTTTCACTTTCTATCGGACCAATGTGCAATACCCCGACATTATGCACGAAGCTGGTGCTTGGCCTGAGGTCTATAAATAAACCCCCGAATATTGTGCACGAAGCTGACCCAGTCACTTGAGGGAAGCAACAAAGGTCTCTGCCAATCTCAAAGATTGACTCTGCGTGCATCCTCATGGGGTAGCTAACCCGCACACAGTTGAGCTGACAACCCGTGACTGTGAACCTCCTTTCATTTTGCTTGCAAGACTTTCATTCATTCTTTATGTTCCACTTTTTATTATCATTAATCTTTCACTTTCGTTATGATAATACTTTACATATACGAACATAAACACACCACGTAAAGTCATATAATAATACATAATATGGAACACAAGAACAGGCCATAAACATACAAGGAATAAACAAATGCAATCATCAAATCAATCCAGGGTCAAACCCTAAAATTTCTATTTTCCCAAAATTTCAGAAAAATTTCCAAGTGTTCTAGGCGCATGAGCACTATGCAGGCGCATGAATCCTGCTTGGGCGCATTAACACTATGTGGGGCATGAGCCAACACTTAGGCGTCTGGGCACTAACTTTGGGCGCAAGAGGTACTGTTCAGGCGCATGACCTACACCTAGGCGCCTGAATAAACTAGTTGGGCGCATGGGGTACTGTTTGGGCGCATGGTTAGCATTTAAGCTTTTCTAAGTCAAATTGCACATGGGCCCTGTTTGGGCGCATGGCCAACTGTTGTTTATTTTTCAGTATAATATTTAAACCCATTTAGCATATGAACCTGTTCTAAACTTATTCCTATCATTGTAAGCCTCAAAAACACATAAGCAACCATAAAACACACGCATACATACACAAATGCATACGGGTACATATAACAGTTGTAAAACATTTTTAAACATGCAATTTCAGCCCCAAGAAGTTTAAAACACATAAAAACCGGGGTCTAGAACTCACCTATGCAGTCAACAAGTAAAACTCCTCGAAACTTGAGTGCACAAGAGTTCAAACACCTAAAAACACACCAAAATAAACAACCAAACACATAGAACACATAAAAATTGGTTTTAAGGATGAAAACCCAACAAAACCGAACCAAGAACACATAAAACACTCACCAATTGCGAATTTTCAGCCTTTTCTACTTGAAAAACCGAGAGAGACAACCTTCTTCTTCTTCCTTCTTCTTTTTCAGTCGAAAAGCAGGTTGTGGAAACAAGTAGTGGGAGGCCATGCCCAAAATATAATAAAATAATGGCCCCCTCCACTTGTGTTCTTTTTCCTTTCTTTTAAGATACTTTTCTTCTTCTTTTATTTTTAACAAAATTTTGGGTGTTACAAGTCTACCCCCTTAAAGAGGTTTCGTTTCCGAAACCTGTCACTCTTCGAACAACTGTGGGTAGTGCCGTCTCATTTCTTCTTCAGTCTCCCACGTAGACTCGGATCCTTTCCTGTGCCTCCACTGTACACGCACCAGTGGAACCACTTTATTACGTAGCCTCTTCTCCTCCCGGTCGATGATTGCCACTGGTTGCTCTACATAATTGAGCCATTCATCCACCTCGATGTCCTCCAATGGTACAATCATATCTTCATCAGCTAGCACTTCCTCAGATGAGATACATGGAATGTTGGGTGAATTCCACTTAACTCATCAGGCAGTTCTAATCGGTAGGCCACCTCTCCTACTCGTGCGATAATTCAGAAAGGCCCTATGTATCTTGGACTGAGCTTACCCCTTTTCCTGAATCGGATGATCCCCTTTCAAGTTGAGACCTTCAACATGACTCTATCGCCCATGTTGAACTTGATTGGTCTACGCCTTTTGTCGGCACACGACTTTTGTCTATCTTTCGCCGCCTTCATAAAGGCTTTGATCTTTTCCAACTTCTCCGTTGTAGCCTCGATCACCTCAAGACTTCCCAACTCCTTCTGCCCGATGTCTCCCCAACACACGAGCATTCTACACCTTCTACCGTATAGCATCTCATATGGTGGCATACCAATGCTGGCATGATAACTTTTGTTGTATGAGAATTCCACTAACGGTAAGTGATCATCCCAACTTCCTCCAAAGTCGATCACGCATGCTCGGAGCATATCCTCGAGCGTCTGAATCGTCCTCTCAGACTGACCATCTGTCTGAGGATGGTAAGCCGTACTAATGTGTAGCCTCGTCCCCATTACATCATGAAATCTTTTCCAAAACTTTGATGTGAACCGGGTGTCACGGTCCGATACGATAGACACCGGCACACCATGACGAGCTACAATCTCTTTAATGAACAGATCCGCCAGTCTCTCGGATGAATACGTCTCGCGGATCGGTAGGAAGTGAGCACTCTTTGTCAGACGATCAACTATCACCCACATGGTATCGTACCCCCTTGTCGTATGAGGTAACTTCATGATGAAGTCCATGGTGATGTGCTCCCACTTCCATTCGGGTATATCCAACGGTTGGATTTTCCCGTATGGCTTCTGATGTTCTGACTTCACTTGCAAGCAAGTAAGGCACTTACTCACATACTCCATTATATCGCGCTTCATTCCCGGCCACCAGTAATCTTTCTTCATGTCTTGATACATCTTGGTAGCGCCGGGATGAATGGAGTATCGAGTCTTATGAGCTTCATCCATGATCCGCCCCCGTAGGTCTCCGTAACGAGGGATCCATATCCGCCCGAAGCGGGTTCGAACTCCATGGGTATTTTCTCCCAACTTCATGACCAGACCTCTCATCCTTTAAAAGTTAAGGAGATCTTCTTTCAACGCCTCATTTTGAAATTCCTTGACTTGCGTCATCACATCAGAGGTCATCACCAACTGATAAGCTTTCACCCGGATTGGCTCAGGTCTCTCCTTTCGACTGAGGGCATCAGCCACTACATTGGCCTTACCCGAATGGTAGTGGATCTCACAATCATAATCCTTAATCAACTCTAACCACCTTCTCTGCCTCATGTTGAGATCCTTTTGCTCGAAGAAATACTTTAAGCTTTTGTGGTCCGTGAAGATTGTGCACATTGCCCCGTACAGGTAGTGCCTCCAAATCTTTAGTGTGAAAACCACAGCCGCTTGCTCCAAATCATGGGTGGGATAATTGACCTCGTGAGTTTTCAACTGTCGGGACGCGTAGGCTATTACCCTTCCACGTTGCATCAACACGCAACCCAGTCTCGAGTAAGAAGCATCCGAATACACCACTAAGTCTTTACTCCCTTCGGGTAATGTCAAAACAGGAGCTTGAGTTAATCTTGCCTTTAACTCCTCAAAAGCATCCTCCTGTTCCCGACCCCACACAAACTTCACGTCCTTACGAGTCAATTTAGTCAAAGGTGAGGCTATCTTGGAAAAGTCTTGAATGAATCTCCTGTAGTAGCCCGCCAATCCCAAGAAACTTCGAATCTCGGATGGCGTCTTTGGAGACTTCCATTGCATCACTGCCTTAACCTTCGACGGGTCTATCGTAATTCCTTCAGAATTCACCACGTGACTCAAAAATTAGACTTCACGCAACCAAAAAGCACACTTAGAGAATTTTGCATACAACTTCTCTCTTCTAAGTGTCTCCAATACTTCACGTATATGGCCGACATGTTCTTCCTCATTTTTCGAGTAAATCAGGATATCATCAATAAACACAATCATTGATTTATCTAACATTGGCCGACACACTCGGTTCATCAAATCCATAAAGGCAGCTAGTGCGTTAGTTAGACCGAAAGACATAACAAGAAACTCGTAGTGTCCATAACGCGTGCGAAAAGCTGTCTTAGGGATATCTTGCTCCTTAACCTTCAACTGATGATAACCAGATCAGAGATCTATTCGCGATGGAGCTGGTCAACCAAGTCATCTATTCTCGGTAAGGGATATCGGTTCTTCACCGTTAACATGTTTAACTCCCGGTAGTCTATGCACATCCTCATACTACCGTCTTTCTTCTTAACAAACAAAACCGGAGCACCCCAAGGAGAGATGCTCGGTCGGATGAATCCTTTATCCATTAACTCCTGCAGTTGAACCATTAGTTCCTTCATCTCGGTCGGAGATAATCGATAAGGTGCCTTGGCAACGGGTTGAGCACCGAGTATCAGATCAATCTGAAACTCAATATCGTGATCTGGTGGCACACCTGGTAAGTCTTCTGGGAACACGTCCGGAAAGTCACACATAACTGGTACATCAGACAATTGTGGTACTGACGCTTCCACATCCTTTACGTAAGCCGGGTAGGCACTACATCCTCTCTTCATGCACTTCTCTGCCACCGCCATCGAAATCACCTTCGGAACAGTAGTAACATGATCACCGTAGACCGTCACTGAACTTCCATCGGGCGTAATTAATCGAATCATCTTCTTGCAACACATGATATTTGCCTCATAGGCTGCTAACCAATCCATCCCTAGAACTACATCAAATCCGCCTAGGGGCATCACAAATAGTTTAGCAGAGAACCTATGGCCTTCTAGTTCTATGTCGCAGTCTTCTATCATATCAAAAACTCTGGTAGACTTACCAATAGCAGTTTCTACATCAAATGGCTCATCAATACTTCTACTACTAACAGGCAACTTAGCACAGAAAGCAGCAGAAATGAAACTTCTATTAGCACCAGAATCAAACAACACAGAGGCATAAGTTTGGTTTACTAGAAACGTACCTGACACGACGTCGGGGTCCACTCTGGCCACCTCCCAAGTCATTGTGAAGGCTCTAGCACTTGCCCTCTGTCCTCCTTCATCCATCCTCTTCTTCACCCCGAAACTCTCTGCCCTTTGCTTCTTGCAATCCCTGCTCACATGCCCCTCCTCACCACAGTTATAGCACCTCAACACCCTACAATCATTCATAATATGACCTGGCCTCCCACACTAGAAGCATACATTTGATCCCCACTTGCACTCACCAGTGTGCTCCTTCCCATATTTGTCACACTTTTTCATCCCCGAGCTTGATGACCCTACTCTTCGGTCATCCATCCTCATCCTCTTGCTGTTTGGGGTGAAACCGACATGCCCAAACCGTTTCCCGCTCCAGTTCTTGTCACCACCACCTGTCTTCTTCACCTCAACCACCGCCACTTCTCTCTCATCGTAAAGCCTCCCAGCCAGATCCACTGCCAACCTAAAAGTGCTTGGTCGGGCAGCAATCAAGTGCCTGCGGATATCAGCCTGCAATCCCTGCATATACCTCTTAATCTTCCTCTACACCGGCGTCACCTGATCCGGCACCAGCCTCGCCATTTCGTTGAACTTGGTGGTGTATTGCTGGTGGGTCATGGTTCCCACCTCAAGCTGTAGGAACTCCCTCTCAATCTTATCAAGCTCTCTATGAGGACAGAACTCCTCGATTACAATCTTCTTCAACTCTCCCCATCTTATCTTCTCGATGGCTCTGCTACCTTCGGCTTGGACAATGTTGTCCCACCAACACAAAGCCGAGTCTATAAACGAGTGAGTGGCGAACTTCACCTTCTGGTCCTCCCTGCACTCGCTAATCTCCAGCACTGCCTCCATTTCTTTCACCCAGCGGTGAGCAGCGACAACATTACCATTTTCGTCGAAAGTTGGGGGTTTGCATCGTTGGAATGCCCCGTAGTTGCACCCCTTCGCGGTGTCCCGCACCACCTCCTCCTCCTCATCACTGGAGGCTGCCATTCTAGCGTTCAGCTCCTTCTCATCATGATCTTCCTCATTCCCTCTTCTCCCAGCCGTGGTCCTTCCCTCCTTCTCCTTTTCCTTTCTCTCATCCTCTCGCACTACACGGATGACCTCGATCACCACAGACGATAGGATCGTCTGCATGACCTGATGCACTTCTTCCACAACTGCCTCCTTTATTGAGGCTCGTAAGTTAGCACTCTCATCCACACCCTCCGGATGATGAAGCCTAGGCTCAGTAGGAGCCGTCTCTGCGGTCCTTGTCTTGTTCCTTGTGGCACGTGGCCCAGCACCACGACCACCCCGTACTCCTCCTCTAGAAGCCTTCGATGATCTACCACCAGCCATCCTCTAACACTATAAGATTCAAACACTAACACGATCATTCAAGGTAATAGCTCAGTTTATGTTAAGTATAGTAAGTCCCTAATTACAGTGGCCAGTTGTGATTAGCCACTTACTTTACTCTTCATCCCCCGAGCATTTCCTATCCTGACTACATCAGTACTTAAATCTACTAAGGGCACATAAAATCAGATAGCACACACACATAATACAGGTTAACACTTAAGAAAAGAATTACCTGATGGCACGTAGCTACTCGGGCTGGCATCCCTCCATTCGGTCCCATTCTCAGTTTAAGTTTAGGTTTTTGAAAATATTTACCCATTTCTCTTAAACTTTGGCTCTGATACCAACTTGTAAGGCCCTGTTCCCAGAGACCTCACAGTTGGACAATCATAGCATTATTATATTAAACAATACACATTTCATAAAACATTGCAGCGGGATTAAGTTAACAAAAACCATTCATGCTTATAATTAATGTTGCAAAATAATACATCGTTGTAAGTTAAGGTTACAAAATAATCAATTAGTTGCATTACAATACAACAAAATCATTAAGCATGAATGGATGCCAGTCTTGCCCCGACGAGTAGCTTTCCCCGAGTGCCATCCTCAGCAATAATTACCTGCCAATTGAAAATGCATAAAAGTCAGCGTTGCTGAGTGAGTTCTAGTTATAAAAGTATAAAAATACCTTTATTTATATACGAAAATATCATTTCTTAAAATACTCCTTTTCATAAAAAGTCATTACTTTCGTACGTGATCACACATCATACGTACAACAAGACAATATTCATTATTATCTTTTATTATTTATCTCTTACATTCCGTACTTTTATTATTATCTTTCACTTTCTACCGGACCAATGTGCAATACCCTGACATTGTGCACGAAGCTGGTGCTGGGCTTGAGGTCTATAAATAGACCCCGAACATTGTGCACGAAGCTGACCCAGTCACCTGAGGCAAGCAACAAAGGTCCATGCCAATCTCAAAGATTGACCCTGCGTGCATCCTCATGGGGTAGCTAACCCGCACACAGTTGAGCTGATAACCCGTGGCTGTGAACCTCCTTTCATTTTGCTTACAAGACTTTCATTCATTCTTTATGTTCCACTTTTCATTATCATTAATTTTTCATTTTCGTTATGATAATACTTTACGTATACGAACATAAACACACCATGTAAAGTCACATAATAATACATAATATGAAACACAAGAACAGGCTATAAACATACAAGGAATAAACAAATGCAACCATCAAATCAATCCAGGGTCAAACCCTAAAATTTCTATTTTCCCAAAATTTCAGAAAAATTTCCAAGTGTTCTAGGCGCACGAGCACTATGCAGGCGCATGAATCCTGCTTGGGCGCATTAACACTATGTGGGCGCATGAGCCAACACTTAGGCGTCTGGGCACTAACTTTGGGCGCATGAGGTACTATTCAGGCGCATGATCTACACTTAGGCGCCTGAATAAACTAGATGGGCGCATGGGGTACTGTTTGGGCGCATGGTCAGCACTTAGGCTTTTCTAAGTCAAATTCCTAGGCGCATGGGCCCTGTTTGGGCGCATAGGCCCTGTTTGGGCGCATGGGCCCTGTTTGGGCTCATGGCCAACTGTTGTTCATTTTTCAGAATAATATTCAAACCCATTTAGCATATGAACCTATTCTAAACTTATTCATATCATTCTAAGCCTCAACAACACATAAGCAACCATAAAACACAAGCATACATACATAAATACATACGGGTACATATAACAGTTGTAAAACATTTTTAAACATGCAATTTTAGCCCCAAAAAGTTTAAAACACATAAAAACCGGGGTCTAGAACTCACCTATGCAGCCAACAAGTAAAACTCCTCCAAACTTGAGTGCACAAGAGTTCAAACACCTAAAAACACACCAAAATAAACAACCAAACACATAGAACACATAAAAATCGGTTTTAAGGATGAAAACCCAACAAAACCAAACCAAGAACATATAAAACACTCACCAATTGCGAATTTTCAGCCTTTTCTTCTTGAAAAACCGAGAGAGACAAGCTTCTTCTTCTTTTTCAGTCGAAAAGCAGGTTGTGAAAACAAGTAGTGGGCGGTCATGCCCAAAATATAATAAAATAATGGCATTTTTTACTTTTTACACTTTGGCCGCCTCCACTTGTGTTCCTTTTCCTTTCCTTCAAGATACTTTTCTTCTTCTTTTATTTTTAACAAAATTTCGTGTGTTACAAGAGACAAACCAGCTGATACAATCAACACCATTTGAACGGAGTTCCGATCCTATGTCAGCGGACCACACAACCATCCTCGACAAGTACTGCGCCCCTTGATTCTTGGCGACATGAAATCAGGAATCACACAAAACCTTTGCAAGTCGTCAAATTAAGGATCATCATTGGTAGTACATCCTCAACACTCATCTTATTTACTTTACTTGCTTCCTGTTTATCTTAACTTCCAATTGATTTTTCATCTATTAATCTCATTTGCGAGCATCCTGTAGGGTTTTATTGTTAAATTATGAACTTTCTTCTTCCAGATCGGCATCTCTTGTTAGAAATTTGACTCTACTTGCTTCGAATATCACTTATTATTAATGATTTTGTTATGAAGTTTTATGTGAGATTTGGATTCTTTTGATTTTTACATTGTTTTACCTGCATAATTGTTGCTTGTTTATCATATCATTTAGCTGCCGTGTTCAATTTCGATGATTCGTGTTGTATATTAGCATATTGCCAAGTGGTGAGTCAATTAATTGGAATTTAGATAGTTGGATGCTTAGGCATTTAGATCCAGGCATTTGGTATTTTGATGTTTAGCCACAAGCTATTTATACAAATCAGAATTTCTAAAGCATTTAGGCAGCACCAAATTGATTTAGGTTGTTTTTTGATTAATTTATTTGGCGTTTTTTTGTGAATTGTAAAGTCGAATCAAATAAGAAAGTTCGCTTCCGGTGAATCAGAACATTTTAGTTTATTATTGTTGGTCTCAAGCATGACTAAAGAATGAGGTTTTCAATTAATTTGTTTTAAAAAACGGCCTCATTTTTTTATTCGATTGGGGCCGCCAAAAACCTTGAGCCGACCGTGTCTTTGCTTTACAATAAGCTTTAAAATGTTAGTGGTAACGTTTCTGATATCACATTGTTGACCCTAATACTCTAACTTACAAACTACACCCTTTTACTTTTCTTAACTAACATTACATACATGCCGCTAACGATTTAACTTTTCTTATAAATATATACATTATTATTATTATATTATATATTTACTAATTACATATTATTAAATTGTTAATATTATTAATTATCAACCTAATGTCGCATTAAGTGTTGTACCATAAGCAATAAAAGTTGCACATGTTTTTTTTCTTTCTTTTACTTTTTATTTTGACCCAATACTTTTACATTTTTTATAGTTTAACCCTTGAAGTTTTTACTTTCAACCTTGCTCCTTTGTACTTTTCATCTCTTATAAATTTTTTATTTTACATTTTGGTTTAAATTTTTAGAGTTAACATGTCATAACGTGCGTATGTGGTTCAACGTTGTTACGCCTATTTTTTCCCGTTTAACAGACCCGTCGCAACATGCGGGTCCTTGATAGACTTAGTTATTGTTTTTAATGTTTTATGTTTCACGTCTGTGGTTCAATGTTTTTACGTCTACTTTAAGTTCGTTTTTTTATTTTTAATTTCTTTTTTAATATGAGTTTTCTAGTGTTGATGGTCGTTAAAACTGGTATGACATTAATGTTACTTGACACGATTTTACGCCCACAGCTGCAATGCGGGGGGCTTAGTACTAGTTTTAACTAATATACAATAATTCTTTTCTTTTCATTTGTTCAATCATCAATTCTATTGTCATTTTATAAAAAAAAATCATTATCAATGTTGCTCCACCTCCCAAACTTAGTTTAACGATACATTCGTTTTTTCGAAGTATTTGTTTACTTAAAAAGTTACTACAAATATCATAAATTCCTTCATTTTGCAAATGACGTAGCTAAGCCCGCTCGTTTATCTTAACCAGCTGAGATGGTGGGCTCGAGCTTGGCTTGTTTGCAAACAACTTGAGTCGAGCCAGATCACAAACTAATTTGTTTATTTAAAAAAGATTATTATTTTTTTTTCAAATATTCACTTATATGAAAAAATAATATAAATAAATTTCAATGTTATTAGCCAGGTATAACATCAAAATACAACCGGTGCATAGCCTATGCGGGGAGGGGCTTTTATACACCGGGTTTTATGCAAGCTTCTACGTTCACTTTGTTTAAACCGCTCATTATTTTGTTATGGTGTGTGTGGAAGCTAATTGTAAATGAAGACAACTTGTCAGATAAAGAATTTGATATATTTCTTTTAAAAATATCTCTATGACTGTTTTTATTGGATATATAAGGTACTTCTAATATTGGATATATAAGGTACTTATAATACTTTCGGTCACTTTCATGATTTGGCTTTTTGAAATTGGACGTAGGTCTGTGGCATGATGAATGAATGTCCGAATGTTGTTCCGGCTCGGGTTTGGTTCTGTCAATAGGGAAAAAATGGAGTGGTGGGGTGAACCTACAACCTTCATTGAGTTATCAATAATGGTGAACAATAGAAACAATTTAAACTAAGCGGTAAGCTCTTAATAAACTTACAAATGGATTATGATGATAAGTTGCTAACATTAGTGACAAATTGGGTGTGTGGGCTGCTTGGGTGTTTGAATCAACCATGTGTTTTTATCAATACACGACAAAACAAATCAGGTCACACCCCAAACTTTTTTTTTGATATTGCATTTGAATGGGTTTTTAGGATTTTGATTTATGGTTTTGTTTTGTGTTTTCATTGTGCTTTTTAAAAAATTACTTTGCGTTTGTCAAACAATTCAAGAAATTTATGATCGTTTGCTCTTGATGCTTCTTGAAAAGGAGTACTTTAGTTTAGACAGCATTTGTCAAACAGAAACTTTGAATGATACTTTACAAGAAAATATGTACTCATTTGATGTTTTAAATGGCTTAAAATTTTCAGGTCTTTCAAATCATCTTTTAGTATTAAAGGTGGTTTTTCCAGTAATGTTACTGAGAAATATTATCAAGATAAGTGGTTTATATAATGAAACAAAATAACAAGTCATATCACTTAGTAATCGAGTTATAGAGGCAGAAATTATCTCTACATCAATTATTGGAGCTCGAACATTCATATCAAGAATTAATTTGATACCATTAGACCAAAGGATTTCATTCAAATTTCAAAAGAGACTGTTTTCAATTTCATGTTTACAATGACACTCCAATTTTAGTATGTATAAAGAAATATTTGGAAAATTATAATTAATGTACATACTTTTTTTAAATATGTTTATTTGTTTAATCCGTGTATCACATGAGTAAATAACCTAGTATTAACTATAAAATATAAAATCATGATTTACATTTGGGACGTTAAAGAAGTAAAATAAAAAAATTTAAATAGAGGGATTGAATAAAAAATTAAAAGAAAAAAAGCTGGTAAGTTAAATTAAAGAGGTAAAAGAAAAACACATATATATCAAATCACCCATTTTAGTAAATTTTTTTCCACCAACATCTTTTTGGAAAAAAAACCTTCATTTAATTGTATGTTGTTTTTAAGGGCTACATCTAAAATGTCGTAAGATAAACGTGCATTTTGTAGGCCACAATACTAGACAACACACCCCCAACTTCCAGCGCACCTTGTATCGACTGAATCACTCTACGGCTCTAATCGGTGGAACCAATGAATCACACGAACTGGTTAGATACGTGGGGCAAGGGGCTCGTAGTACCCCCTTTTCGATCAAGCCTTTTCTTAGCTTCAATAGTAAATCACCTACTAAAAAAGAGGCATGCCTGCTTCATCAAATAAAAGAAAGTTTTTAGGGACAGAGGTGAGAAATCATACATGAATGATGTTTCCAACCAAGACGTTGTTCTCTCTCCTTGATGGGGTGCTTTTTGCTCCTGTTCTTTCCAGTGCCATTCAATTGTATAAGCTGATAGTCGAGTAGTTTTATGCTCATATCCCGAGGAATATTTTAATAGGAGGGTCTAATAGTTTTTTTCCTAATATTCATTAGCTTATATATATATTACATTCACAAATTGATTTAAAAAAAATTAAACTCTAGATTCACAAGGTCTTATTTTTGGTATGTTTGCAGCTTACTTTCTCTAGAAATTGTTCGGGCTAATCTCTATTGGTTTGTAATTCAATATGATCAAATTTTATATACTGAACTTTATTGATGCATGAAATTATATAATAAACTTTAAATATGCATAGAAACTATAAAAAATACATTCTATTATAATTACAAATACATAATATATTCTATTGATATATACTAAAATTCGTTGCTTGAGTTATATTGAATCGATCCAGGTGGGTGCGATAATTTATTTTTGATACCAACATATTTGTAAACATGCATATAACGTTTGTTACTTATTCATGTGTAAAATCTATTTTTAGCATCTACACATGTGAAGGCATTTGCTATTCGATTTTACATACGTGTACATTTTCATTAGTTACTAATTTTTAGAGAAAATAATGATTAAAGAAAAAACACAAAGTCGAGTATATGTAAAAAAAATAGATATGTAAATAGATTGTAACTTTATATATTTACACATGTGAAAATACATGTTTAGTCTGAAAAATAAATTATCAGTATGCAGGTTTATATATATGTAACATGATGATCTTTAATAAAATAATCTATTAGTATTATGACTCACATATGTGTAAAAAGATGTACATATGTAAATAGACGATAACTTTATATATATACAAAATTGAGGTTCGGTTTGAAAAATAAACTATTATTATAAAAATTTACATATACGTAAATAGATAACATTTTAAAAAATTAACTATTAGTACTAAGATTTACGTGTATATAAATTGATGATCAACATGAAAATTTACACACACACATATATACATATATATACACATACAAATAGACATTCCTTGACGAAATTGATGTTTAAAAATATGTGCGTAAATAGTATGCTAGCATATATGTAAAATAGTTACATATATTTAAAAAGATGGCGTTTTAGTAGTTTGATCCTTAGCTAGCTTCCAAAAAATTAAAAATCATGCATACTCAAGATTATTTTAATGTTTTACGTATTTGTAGAAATGTAAAAGTTATATAGGAGAGAGAAGATACGAGAGAGAAAAGATGAGAGAGAAAAAATAAATTAATTAAGTAGTTAATTAGAGAGGGAATATTTAATACTTTAACATTACACCCTTTTTAATTAAATTTTAATTGTAAGATTAGAAAATAATAAATGTTCAAAATTGATTCTTAGAGTTATCATAAAATAGAAAGTTCTTCAAAGAATCTAGCCACACACATAATATTATAATGCACGAATGAGTGTTTCCGTCATAATTTAAGAGATTTGAATATTTTAAGCATAAGGTACAACTTAAGATCAATTATTTCTAAGGGTAATCTTGTCATTTTAACCATGCTAAAAATATGAATATTAAAAACTATCTATTTACACAGTGATCCCTTCGTTTGTACCAAATTGTGAATTTTGTTTGGATTGTTATAGTTTTTCACTTAAAACATGAATTTTTTTTCTTTTTATTTAGATTTTATATTGTATTTTTTTAACGTACACGTTGTTATAGTATTCCGAAAGTAACAGATCAACTGACTCATTCTTTTAAACGTTTAATTGTAAAAAAACTTAGAATCGACACTAGATTATAATATACAACTACTTAATGCTATAAATTACAACTAAATAACTTACATTTAAAATCTTACAAGCAATAACCTTAACAACTCCACTAAAACTTAAAATTCAAATATTAATATTAAGAAATATAGTCAAAGGTCTACAACTAATTCTACATAGCCAATCTCCTATATTACCTCAGTTGTTCTCAAACCAAATATATATGGCATGGTTTTTGTTTAGATTAAATTTCTGTTTTGGTCCATAAGGTTTGGGCAGTTTAACGGTTTCAGTACAAAAAAAATCTTGTAACATATCATACCATGAGGTTTTTATTTTGTAATGATTTTGGTCCCTAACACTATAATTTTTAGATTTTTTTGTTAAGTTTAGGGGCTTTTTAGTTGTTTAATATTAAAAAGACTGGTTATGTAAATTATATAAGTTTATAACGATTTGTGTAGTTTTTTATAATAATAAAAATATAAAAAATATGAAAAACCTAAATCCGTTCCTAATCTTACTCTCTGTGAAACCCACCGCCTCCCCTTTGAACAAGCAATAACAAGATTATCATGGTGTCAATGTTGAAGACTTTATCTTTGATAAATTCTTAATTATGTCTTGTAATATTCAAGTAGATGTCAATGTTGAAGGCTTATTCTTTGTTAGTAAGGTAAATCTTCCCTGTGCGTCACTTTAATTTCATATGAATAGTGTCTCGTTTGTTTCATTTCTTACTCTTTGATCTCACCTATCTCCAAAAGATTGAAAAAGGTGTGTTTTTATCATTCATTTCACTATGCATTTGTGTGCTTTGTTGCTCTAAACAAACCTAATATGCTCTAAATATAACCATTTTGTTTGCACCATATTCATTTTGGTATCCTTTTAAGTTGTATTAGATCTGGGTTATTTGTAAAGTATAAAACTGAATCTTTCTTTGCCAATATGTTTGTTTTTAGCTGATTGAAGTGTTCCTCTACTCTAATTTGATGTTTTTAGTTGTTCATATGAATATACGACAAATGACATTTGAAAGATGATGAAGAAGATAATGTCGATGAAGATGAAGATGATGACTTACGTACAAGAATGATGGACTTTAGCAATTGATCAGTTGATCTACTGTCACACCCTCAAATTTCACGAACGGGTTTCACCGTTAGACGCGTGACATGCAAGGATCTCAGCCAATAGTTACACTAAACGACACATTTATTACAAAACATAGTTATTCATTAATAATAGAGATTTCCAAAAATATAATTAATAACGAAATCATGAAAATACTTGCGAAAGCATAATTAAATCATAATTCAAATGGCGCAAAACACGCGCAAACACATTAATATAACTTGCAAGAATGTGAATAGTTCATTTAACCCAAATGATGATAAATGCAATGATGTGATGATCCTTGCCGTGCATAATTAAGAACCTGAAAGAAACATGCTAAAGTGTCAACACAAGGTTGGTGAGTTCATAGGTTTTGTTATACAGTAACATAATAGAAAGCAGATCCAGTAAACAAAGTAATATCAGTAGATAGCTAGTCTACATAACAAGTTACATAGTGTATGAATTTCGCAACCGAAGCTGACAATGTAAATGAATGCCTTGGCTGACTAGACCACAACAACAAAAATTAGGTCAATTAAACACCTGTTTGACGTGCAGTCGTGCTAGTGCGACTAGACCGGGTGGGGTTTGTCAAACCTAGTAGATCTACTCAGAATTACCTCGCTAAAGTACATAAAGTAACGGTTCGAAATTATGGACTTAATTTGGTACAACACTAGTAAACATATGATAATACAATAATACTGATCAAACGAAGAACATTTTAAAAAGAACATGTTTCTTTCCCCCAAAAAAGATTATAAAAAAGTGGGGCCGTAAACTCACCTCGAATACTCAACAACAAATAAATACAAAGAGCAGGTAATTTAGGTTTCCGGAACACCTGGATTTCATTTAAGGTTTAATTAATATTAAATATCAATAATTAGATCGTACAGTTTCGCGTTCTCGGTTCGGTTACAAAACAGGTCATCGATTCACCCATTACCATGCCAGGACACTCAAACACCAATTCATCTTAACCGCATAAACTCAATCATGTTTAATAGTACATGACCCACACGACTTAATACATAACGATTATATACATAAATACAGACATAATATATTACTTCATATAACACACCCAATGATATATGTATATTACACCTAACCATATAGTATATATATTATGTACAACACACACATAATATCCACCCTTGATACACCCAACATGCATTCACGAACCAACACCCATACACCAACCTAGTGTACACATATAAATCTACATGTGTTTCATACCTTAACCCAAACAGAAATCTTCACATGGATACATACCTACTTTCGCATACATAGGAAGTAAACATACTCACCTACATGCACCATATTAACATACATACCATCCATACTTCAACATACATACTAAGGTACACATTCACCCACACATGCATAAAACACACACAAGAACAGACACATACGGCAGAAAGAAAAACACACACCAGAACCACACACACGCACACCATAAACACACACACACTCACACACACACACTCACATACACACACATCGCAGAATCACACACACACCCAAACATGAATACACAAGGCCACGTACGAAGTTTATGAACAAACACACACAACAAAGCAGCAACATACGCACGCACCCAACTGAAAACACACACACACACAAGGAAGAACACACCGCCAAAACACACACACACCACAGATATATACATATATATATATATACGCCCAATATGTCACACCCTCAAATTCCACGTGCGGAGTTTTACCCCGAGGCGTGTGAACATACCAGGATCTAAGTCATTTAAAATCAAACCAGAGTTTAAAACTTTAAAACTATGCGGAAGCGTCTTGTAAATAAGTCAAACCTAAAGCACTAAAAGTGTAACATTGGCAAACACGCATCAACCCATTGTTTGTAAACATATAAACTGAAAACCAAATGTCAAGACATAATATAAAGCTTTAAAATGCATGCTGGACTTGTGATGTGCTCCTACTGGCAACTGGAGTTAACGACCTGAGAATAGCATACTAAAGTGTCAACATGACAGTTGGTGAGTTCAAGAGATGTGTTTATCATAAACCATAGCAGTTGTAAAACATAAGTAAATGCATTGAAATAGATACCTTGTCTATATTCATATGTAATAAGTATAGTGATTTCGCGATCGAAACTGACTGTGTTTGTTTGTTTGCCTCCTGCCACGACATACCAGGTCATGATGAATGTTTGTTGTTTGGGACAATATTGCACCCACTTGACCTCCAGTCTTATGGATGGGGTTTGACAGACCCAGTAGTACTACCTAAGATTTCCCGCTAGTTTCCTTAATTAACGATCCGAAAGTGTGAGGTCTTTCAGCGGTATATCACACTATGTTATACTATACACAACTTATATAATAAAGCGTTTGTAAAAGAGTATGCTATCTCCCCCTAAAAGAGAGTGTATAAAAGTGGGGCATGAACTCACCTGGTGCTTCAATAATAGAAAAATACAAGCTATGAAGGAACGGAAAGACAACCCGTCAAAGGTTACCTAGAACATGTGAGTTTGTAAGTACACAAGACCAGAATGGCTTAACAGATACTAAGTGCTCAATACATAGGTTGGCCCAAGTAATATGGTAAACAATAAAATATTTTAACCTAGTTGACCCGTTTGACGCGTTGGTGACATGTCCAGTTAGATTGTTTGACCAAGTACAGTAATTCATAAATCATCATACCATCATAGACTACCATACAAGTTATTCACATAAGCCACATTACAACTCTTAAGTCTCATCATGATCCTCATGCTAACTTAGGTTATCATACAACGCATGCAAACCAATTTATCATACTAAACATGTTCATAATTAGATTCCTCTATAGTACACATTGGGTTTAGTCACTCATGGCTACACACCCTAAACCCTACCAATCCTACAAAGTAGGGGCCTCAGATTCGCACGCTTGTATGATACCCATCATCACATACCCAAATGCAATTCATACAAGCCAGTAACCAACTTTATAATATTCAATTACTATATTGTATCACAAACTCATAATCTTGTACATAATGCCATACGTGCACATTTTCCAAGAACACCTAGATTTTCTCATAAATTCATCAATTAACCAAATGACACAATTATCATAATCTAACACATTAGACATCATCCATGATCACTCTAGCATACTTCTAACATCCTAATCATGATCAAATCACAAAATCATGCAAGTCACATCAATAAAGTTTCCCCTTTGGGAAGGTGGCATCCAAAAACCAATCTTTCATCAAATTTTGTTCATAGATTCATCAATAATATCTCTAATCTAGTTCATAGCAACCATAATAACCCATTTAACATACACCAATCATCAGAACATGAATTCCCATGAAAAAAAGTTTCTACTTTAGGCAATGTATGAACTATATGATCAAACCATGGAATTTTTGCATAATCATCATAACTCAATATTCATATAACATAACTAACAACATATCATCATCAAACAATCATCAATTTTAACTTTTCTTCACAATTTTTGAACTAGGGTTCATCAAGTAACAAAAACCATAAAAATCTTGTTAGAACTTACCTTGAAACGTGTAATGATGATGATTAACACTTGCTAATCACTTCTAATTCTTGAATGACACTAGAAATCGATGGAAACTTGTTGTTGCAAGATCAAAATCGCAAGGGGTGTGTGTGGGTGCTTCGGCCGCGACAAGGGTAATGTGGGGGGGGGGGCTAGGGTTTGATTTTACACTTTTAACTAGGTTTAACAAGACAAATAATGAATCATTATCATCTAATAACAATCATACATTTTAACTAGAAAAACACTTCACATAAATCACATATCACATGTCATCACGTTGTAAAGCGAAATTCTCAAATAATAATTAGAATTCATGAATCATATAATCACGTGTTTATAATCAACTTATTAGTGTGTGCTCACGACACATGTATGTAAGACTTAACGAGACTAATGGAGTTTGGTAACGGAAAATTACCGGATGTCACACAATACATGGATGCATACGATCGCCCGAACATGAACATCCCTTACAAACATCCCGGTCACCACACCATACACAAACTGTGAGATTGAGTAACCCAATTCACAACCGAAACCGTAACCGAAACGAACGCTTTAAACACAACGGAAGGAGAACATACCACCCGGAGTTGTTTCGGCCAACGCTTGTGGTTGCCGGAGGAGTTTCGTTTACCGTAGGGGAGCCTATCGTGAGGGAGGGAGAGGCTGCCGTCGAGTGGGGGGTTGCTAAGGTTTGCGAGGGTGAGGGGGGTCGGTTATGAGGAGGGCAGAGAGGAGTTTTTTTATATTATATGGAGTACAATCAACTTTGGTTAAAAGCACATAATGGTACCTCAGTTATGCTCAAATTACACAATGCTCCCCCCAAGTTAATATATTTAACTTAACCCAATTTACTTAATTTAATTTAATTATATAACCAAGTTAAATAATTAAATAAGTTATGGGAGAAGGTTGAAGTAACGAAGGTCGAGTTGACGGTGTTAACCTTAATATAAGGGGTGTCGCATCATCCTCTTGTTGAAGGAATTTTCATTTCAAAAATTAGAACATCAGGTCTACGAAGACCACCAGATTTAATGATCTACAAAGCACAAAGAATAGGGTTTTCTGAGGATTTAAAAACAACTCGAAAGAAGAGGATTTTAGAAATTCCCAATTGTGACATCTACTATTCAACATAATTTACAAGATTCATGGTTTAATATTGGAATTAGTACCCATTTTGTTTTAATTTCTATATGCACTTATAGAATTAAAAGATTCTTAGTCCACCACAGTATTATTTGATTTAGCTAGTTTCTTTGGCTCATTGTTGTCTTAAGATTTTGCATGTTTAATCATTCTAATTGATTATTGCGGCTTGGAGTGATGGGACTTGCAGTCAAAGAAGACGATTAAGAAGCTAAAGAGATTAGGTGATCATTAATTATTCTTTATTGTCTTGTGATGCTATATGCAATATATAAGTAATGTGTGTACTTGTATGTGCATGGGAAATACATGGATAATGGATTTTCTCTTTGGGATTCTGAATGATTAACATTACATGATGAATTAACATGTTTTTATTCTGCTAGATCTTGTTTGCTTATGCATTTCAGGTTGTTCTTTGCATCAACTGCTAATGGTAAGTTAAAAATCATTGTTTACCATTGGCAGATACAAAGTTTGTTAACATTTTTTATTGGTTGATTGAAGTTTTTAGTTGAATCTTGATGAATTAGTGACGGGTTTAGTATGTAATTATAGGTAATTGGAAAGATAATGAACTTTTTAACTTAATTGGACTGAGTTATTTTAACTTTTTTGCTGGTATAATATTAATTGAAGTTTAAATTCTTGGCTGATGGCGTGTGGATGATCGATCAGTAACAAGTTTTAAATGAAGATTAGTATGGATTTAGCAACATAATTCTGGTTAAACAACCCGAGATTTTGCCTCCAATATTTGTTGTTGATGATGGTCTACCGGTTATGGATATTGATGGTTTGAATTTGGATGATCACAATTATGCTGATAATGTAAGTGCTTAAAAATTGTTTGTATAATTCTTTTATCACTAGCTCGCTCCCGTGAAATTACAACAACTTCCAAAAAAATATTATGGTAGATACAAAACCAATTTAGTGGTTAATCAACTGTGGCTCCTGTATAACCGTCATTAGACGGTTGGTGATTATAGCTAAAGATTTTGTTTGTCAAGAATAGCATAGGCCTATTGTTAGCATTTTCCTTCTATGGGTTAAGATTTTTTTGCACCTCATTTTGTCACTACTGATTCTGATATTCAATAACCAATATTCAACACCCTGGTACTTGCGTATCGACAATGTTGCATGTGAAATGATATATTAATTTTGGGACTTCACATTGATAAATATTATGAGCTAATCTAGACTAAATGACTGGTTAAATATTTCAACTTTTCATAAGATGAATGGAGTAAAAAGGCAAAATGACATGTTTGTTTGCTTGTTTTATTTTCTAGGCTTCAACATCAAGCAATGTTCTTTATGAAACTTTCCTACCATTAAGGGTTGAAGACATAGAAACAACCCCTAATCATTTATCTAACATTTTTCATCGTATTCAGTTTATGAGTTTATTCTAGATTCAGGAAAGAATTGAGTGCCTTCCTTAACACATATGTATGTGTTTTCCCTTTTGGCATCTTGATTATCCTAATGTGAGGGTGGAAGAGGCCTTCCTCATTATGCATGCAGAGGTATCAAAACATGCTTAAAGAATAAAAGATAAGTTTTCTACATCAAAATTTACATTTTGATTTAATTAATCTCTAACATGTGAAACTAAAAACTTGGCTAACATAGAGACATGTCAAATGGGTTGAATTTCCTTATGTTCTTTAATAAATAAAACCTTCTAATAAATTTATTTATAGTTAGTTTATTGAATAATATATTTTTTGTTTATCATATGTGATACACTAACTGCTTATAAAAATGTTAGTTTTTTAGACAAAAAAATGTTTTAGAAACCGACAAATTTCAACCCAAATAAAAGTTTATCAATTTGGAGAAAAAACAATTTGGTATCATATGACATAACCTTCCAATAACACTTATTAATCTCTATCCCCATATTAATAACCTATTATCTAAACATATTAAAATTTTGCATACAGTTCTCATTATTTTCATTTTTAGGGCCTTTGTGTTGCTCTTGTATGGGATGGAGCTAGCCACCACAACTGACTTATGTTTTAATGAAAGTATGATACATGGCCTTGTTTGGTATGATTTTAATTTAAAATTACAAACTTAACTTGGGTCCAAGGGTATTTAAGACATTTGGTTAACGGTCAAAATACTTTCCTAATTTTTTTACCATGTTAAAAGCTTTACTACTAATCGAAAGTTCATGCAGTCAATTTGCTTATTATTGGTATTTTATGATTGTACATCTTGGTTTCAATGAAAACATGTTACCAGTCTCCCAAGACCCATCAATACCTCGTTAATAACACGATTAGGTAAATCATAGCTTGCGATAAATAGGTTGCTTTCAAGAGTTTATGATAGGAAATGAGAGGATGTGTAATTTGAACTTGAGACCTCTATTAGAGGGGAGTTAGGTTATAACAAATGTTGTAATTTATAATTTATAGTTTTGTCTTCTTGCAGTTATAAAGAAACTATACAATGATTGCTAATGGTGTTCCTGAGTTATCTTCTATTGCTCCTTGGAAGGAAGGAAAACTTCACTTTCAAGAAAAGCTTCTTAACTTTGTCTATCTGTCATATCACGCGGGCTTTCTTCTAGATAACAAAGAGTGTTTTACTAGAAATTTACAATTCGTTCGTAAACAATATTATTCGCATACGATGTTTACGGGACACGAGCATCACAATTAAAAGTGTCGCACCCGCTGCATCGCGCGAGCACGCTACTAGAATAGATATATGCCATAAAAATATAAAGACGTATAACTGAATAAATGTGGTGTATTTTATTGTATAACTATGAAATATTTATAATATGATTTATAAATGTAACAGAAAAAGTATGAATACATTTATCGTTTTGATAAAGGTAGATTAAAGAAACTTCTTTTCGTTGTAAAATCCAAAAATAGTTTATATTTATACGCTAAATATCTGAAGATATTTAGATTGAGGTACCATTATATTTAAACACTTAACACTTATTTTAATATACTTCCACAAGCAAACAAGACAAGTTTCGTGTACCGCTCGATCATGTGTTGAGGTTTTAGAATTCGAGTCATGATTTTATGTCGAAAGTCTCGTTTAATCCTATACGAAGGTGGCACATAAGAGTAACCCTCACACAGGGTTAGACATAAAACCCTTTTATTTTGATGATAAAATTGTATTTTAATGCCTTTGATTGTTGATGTAGTGTTAATGGATACCATTGCATGTGTAAGGCCCCAAAACCAAGAAACACTCACAGTTAGTTATTCATAGAATAAAACATATAATAAACGTAATATTTACAGCTGAAATCATATTTTAATCATTTGAAATACTAACTATCTAAGAACATCGTTCCTTTTCATTTAAACATAAAAAATGTATTAGTATAAACATCATCCCAAAATTATGGATGCCAAACTTGGACTATCCCATTAGTTTTCACGTCCATGCCTGAATCTCCTCAGCACCATTGTTTTGAAAACCGGATCGGACCGGCTGGTTCGACCGGTTGGACCGGCAACAAGACTCCAATCCGGTCCGATTAGGTGCTTAAAACCATTTTGGCATTGAACCGGTGCTCGGATCAGTCGAACCAGGAACCAGACCGGTTGAACAGGATGAATCGGGGGTTGGACCGGTCGAACCGGTTTTTCATATATATTTTTTTTTTTAGTATTTTTCATATATATTTATAAAATAGTTATAATTTTATCTGGTTCTTATATCCGGTCAGACTGGTTGAAGTGGTCCGGCTAGTGAACCTGTAAGACGTCCGGTTCACTGTCCGATCCGGTTCTGAAAACATTGCTTAGCACCATCAACTACCTACCAACTATTATACACACAAAGTCAGTGACGTGGAGTGATATCTAGTTTTATAATAAAATACTCTACATTTATTAAAAACCATTGCCTTTTCCTACGTGATCACACATTAATACATACATATCAATATGTATGTTTTGTTTTCTTTCATCTTCGTTTCACTCGTTCATTTTCTTTGGCTGTAACGAATCAGTGTCATATGCTTGGCCCCAAACCTAAGTTATGAGACTGATACGAGGCCAAGCGACAAAGTTCCCATTCAGTTCATAGTCGTTCACAAGAATCAGACCCTTGTGAGTATCCTTCTAGGCTTTTATAGCCATTCATAGTTGAGCTAACAACCTATTAGTTATGAACCTCTATTCATACATGGTCAATCCCATGGATTAGACCCCTATGTGCATCCTTCTAGGCTAGCTAAGCCACACATCAATTGAGCTAACAACCCACATAGGACTATGAACCTCCGTACATTTTACTTGCAAGACTTTTATTCGTTCACGATGCTTCACTTTTTATTATCATTATCTTTCACTTTTATTATATAACACTTTACTTATAATAGCACATAAACACATCAAGTAAAGATTTATCATAAAACACTTAATCATTTTGAATACGGTTAAATCATAACAAGAATACACATATCACCCACATATCGAGCGAGAACTTTACTATAGGCGAGAACATACATCTCGCGCGATAACATCAACGAAATCAGACCCTTGCATGCCAAGCTACATATATGCGAGAACTTACATCTGTCACACCCTCAAAATCCACGTACAGAGTTTTATCACGAGGCGTGTGAACAAACCAGGATCACAGTCAATAGTTACTTAGAAAGACACTATATGCCACATTAAAAATAAAACCAACCAAAGTTCAAACTTTAAAACCATGCGGAAACGTTTTGTAAATAAGACAAACCCAAAATATAAAAATGCATATTTGGCAAAACATGCGCCAACCCAAATATTTAAACACTCATAAATAGATACCAACAAATATGTCTTTAAAATAGAGTCTTAGAATGCATGCTGGACCCGTGTGGTGCTCCTAATGGCAAGCAGAGTTAACAACCTGAGAATAGCATACTAAAATGTCAACACAATGGTTGGTGAGTTCAAGAATTTGTGTTTATCATAAACAATAACATTTGCATAACATAAGAAGTGCATTGAAATAGATAGCTAGTCTATATTCACAAGTAATAACCATAGTGATTTCGCGATCGAAGCTGACTGTGTTGCGTTTGTTGCCTCCCGTCATGACTTACCAGGTCGTGACGATATTTGTGTCTAGGACAATATTGCACCAGTTTGACCTCGAGTCGCACAGGTGGGGCTCGTCAGACCCAGTAGTACTACCCAAGATTTCCCGCTAGTTACCATTATTAACGATCCGAAAGTGTGAGGACTTTCAAGGTATTAAGCACTATGTTAAAACATACACAACTTATAATAATAAAATATTGTTTGAGTACAAGTATGCTACCTCCCCCAAGAAGAAGGTTTATAAAAATAGAGGGGCATGAACTCACCTGGTGTGTAAAGATAATGACTAAAGAGAACTGGTGATAGGTGCAAAGACAACCCTTCAAAGGTTACCTAGAACACAAGAGTACATAAGTACGTGTACACAGAATCATATTGAAACCCTAAGTGCTTTACAAACCAAAGAACTTAAAATTTTAGAAGACAAGACACATTTGACCCAGTTGACCCGTTTGACCCGTTGGTGACATTATAGGTGAAATTCCATTCAAACAAGCATAACAGCCTATCACACATGATTAACATACAAACTGATTACATATAACACTTCATTAACCACATGTACTAATTAGATCATCATACAGCCAGATATCATACAAGTCATGCGAATCTCAAACTATTATCATGCTCATAACAACTATAACACAAATAATACACCATACAAGGATCAAATCACGCATCACATGCCATGTGAAGCCACTCACGACTTCACACCTTAAACCCTGCCAATCCTACTAAGTAGGGACCTCAGATTCGCACGTGTGTATGATGATCATTAACATACCAATTTCCATAGCTCATATCATCCAAAATGTTCATTCTTAATCAACCATCAATCAACAAAAGTCCTAGCTTACCTATATGACTCATACCATGATTTTTCCACAAACAGGCCAAAACAGGTAACAAACCAAATCAACATTCATATAACCTAAACAACACATTTAATCACCTTAGAAACCATCCATGAACACACTAGCATGGTCCTAATGTCCCAAACATGCTCAAATCATCCAATTCAAGGATTTGCATAAATAAAGTTTTCCTTTTGGGAAAGTACATCCCAAATTCATCAAACTCACACTAAATTCATGAATTTACCATTTGCATACCAAATTAAGTCCATAACAATATCTAGACATGATGAACAACATCTGATTGGCATGTTTCATCAACATTCAACATCAAAAGTTACTATCTTTAGCAAGGTAAGAACTACAACGTGCATTCTCGATTTCCCAATGTTCATATCAACAATCTAGCATCTAATTATCATTATAAACACATCCATAACACCAATTCATGATCAAATCATTGTTTCATGCAAAATAAAGTTACTATTCTTAGTAACCTATGAACAATCCATCAAAATCCAAACTTTCTTGCATAATCGACGTTAACTAACATGTATCCAACTTAACTAACACAATAACATCAACAATCAACCAACATTCGGCCTCCAATTCATCCAAATCCAACAAAACTCTCGGCTAGAACAAAATACATGAAAGAAACACGAAATTAACCTTAAAATCGCAAAAAGGAACAAGCTTTGATGCTTCTAGTGTCTTCTAACCCTTGAAATCGATCCAATCCGAGGCTTATTCACTTGTTCTTGGTCGAATTCGCAAGGGTGAGGGTGAGAAGAAGCAAGTCGCAGCCGAATGGGTGTTCTAGGGTTTGGTTTTTGTGTTTTAATCAATTAAGTTTTGCATAATTACCTTTTTAACCCTTGCACTTTGTATTTTATAAAGATTAAGCTTTTGACACCCTTTTAAGATGTTTTTAACCAAAATAATAAACATATGAACTAATAATAACAATTATATGCTTTATCTTTACTAGTCACACAATACACGAATTAAATACACACGTTTCCATGTTATGCGATAAAATTTACAATAAACATTTAAATCACATAATCACAACTAATAATCAACATAGTAATTATTTGTTTCACATTATTAATTATTATTAAGTCACCAACGTTCAACGACAACTAGTGTGTGCTCACGACACGTGTATGCAAGACTTAACGAAACTAACGGAGTTTGGTAACGGAAAAATTACCGGATGTCACATTATCCCCATGTTGAAAGAATTTTCGTCCCGAATATTGCGTTACATGGTGAGTGTTCCATCACTGGTCTGCTGCATTGGCACAAGGAAATCGAAATCGAGTGAGTTTTGGGTGAGTTGTCACATCATCCCCATGTTGAAAGAAATTTCATCCCAAAATTTAATCAGTACCTTTGCCGGCTGGCATCGTCTTTTCAAACAGCTGAGGATACTTAAGCTTTATTTGGTCCTCACGTTCCCACGTGAATTCTGGTCCACGTCTCGAGTTCCAACGAACTTTGACAATGGGTATCTTGCTTTGCTTAAGTGTCTTTACCTCTTGATCCATCACCTCGACCGGTTCCTCAATGAAGCGTAACTGGTCGTCTACTTGAACTTCTTCCAGCGGTACGACCATAGTTTCATCCGTTAGGCACTTCTTCAGATTTGAAACATGGAATACATCATGGATTCCACTTAGCGAATCAGGTAAGGCTAATCGATAAGCTACTGGACCTATTCTTTCCAAGATCTCAAATGGTCCAACGTATCTCGGATTTAGCTTTCCTCGCTTACCAAACCGAATCACGCCTTTCCATGGTGAGACTTTCAATAAGACCTTATCACCAACCTGAAATTCTAGAGGTTTTCGTCGCTTGTCAGCATAACTTTTCTGTCTGTCGCGTGGTGCAGCCATACGGTTCCTTATTTGTACAATCTTTTCAGTAGTCTCGTGTACTAACTCAGGACCCGTTAGCTGGCTATCACCAATTTCAGCCCAACAAACTGGTGATCTACATTTCTCCCATACAAAGCTTCAAAAGGTGCTGCCTTTATGCTAGTGTGATAATTGTTGTTGTAAGAAAATTCCACCAATGGTAGGTGAACTTCCCAGTTATTCCCGAAGTCAATCACACAAGCCCGTAGCATGTCCTCCAAAGTCTGTATAGTATGCTCGCTTTGACCATCAGTCTGTAGATGATAAGCAGTACTCATATCCAATCACGTACCTAAAGCTTTCTGCAACGACTGCCAGAAGTGTGATGTGAAACGAGAATCGAGGTCAGAAATAATTGAGATAGGTACTCCATGCCTCGAAACGATCTCCTTCAAATAGAGTCAAGTTAATTTCTCCATCTTGTCTGTTTCCCTTATCGCTAGGAAATGAGCAGACTTTGTTAATCTATCCACGATAACCCATATTGTATCACAACCAGTAGAAGTGCGAGGTAACTTAGTAATAAAATCCATTGATATCTGATCCCACTTCCACATAAGGATCTTGGGTTGTTGTAGTAGACCAGATGGTTTCTGATACTCCACTTTAACCTTCGAGAAGGTCAAACACTTGCTCACATAAGTAGCTACATCCGCCTTCATGTTAGGCCACCAATAGTGCGCCTTCAAATCATGATACATCTTGTCAGATCCAGGATGTATAGAGTACTTAGACTTGTGTGCCTCACTCATGACCAAGTCTCTCAGATTTCCGTGTAGAGGTACTCAAAGTCTATCCATGAAGTAACGAATTCCATCTGCGTTTACTTCCAATTGTTTTTCTATTCCCCTTAAGGATTCAGACCCAATGTTTTCTGCTTTCAAGGCTTCTGTCTAAGCCTCTCGGAGTTGTTCCGGTAACTGTGTGCTAATGGTAAGCTGCAAAGCTCACACACGTCGAGGCTTAGCAGTTTCTTTCCTACTCAGCGCATCAGCAACTACATTTGCTTTCCCGGGTGGTACTTAATAGCACAGTCATAGTCATTCAGTAATTCTACCCAGCGCCTTTACCTCATGTTAATTCCTTTTGCTCAAAGATGTGCTGAAGACTCTTGTGATCGGTGTAAATAGTGCATTTGGTACCGTACAAGTAATGTCGCCAGATCTTTAAGGCAAAAGCTACCGCACCCAATTCCAAGTCATGGGTGGTATAGTTCTTCTCATGAATCTTCAACTGTCTAGAGGCGTAAGCTATCACATTATCCCGCTGCATCAAGACGCATCCAAGTCCTTGAATAGACACATCGCAGCAGACTACGAAGTCATCACTACCATCCGGTAACGCTAATATTGGTGCGCTACACAGTTTCTGTTTCAACAACTGGAAAGCAGATTCCTGACTCTCACCCCATTTGTATGCTGTTCCCTTATGAGTCAAGGCTGTGAGAGGTTGGCAATCTTAGAGAATCCTTCGATAAACCGTTGATAATATCCTGCTAATCCAAGGAATTGTCGTATCTCGCTTGGTGTCTTAGGAACAGACCAATTCTTTATCGCTTCAATCTTAGCAAGATCAACATGTATTCCCTTCTCGTTGACAATATGACCCAAGAATTGTACCTCACGTATCCAGAAATCACACTTAGAAAACTTTGCATACAGTTGTTCCTTTCTAAGTAATTCCAAGATTAAACGTAAGTGCTCTCCATGTTCTTCCTCAGTCCTTGAGTATATCAATATGTCATCAATAAAGATGATAACAAACTGATCAAGATAAGGTTTGCACACGTGGTTCATAAGATCCATGAATACTGGTGGTGCATTCGTCAACCGAAATGGCATGACCAAAAATTCATAGTGACCATATCGTGTACGGAAAGCAGTCTTCGAGATGTCCTCTTCTCGAACTCTCAGCTGGTGATACCCAGACCTCAGATCAATCTTAGAGTAATAGCTTGATCCTTGCAGTTGATCAAACAAATCATCTATATGAGGTAAGGGATATCTATTCTTGATCGTGACTTTGTTCAGTTCCCTATAGTCAATGCACATTCGAAATGTACCATCCTTCTTCTTCACAAATAGAACTGGCGCTCCCCAGGGCGACGAACTCGGTCGGATAAACCCTTTATCCAACAACTCTTGTAGTTGGGCGGATAATTCCTGCAGTTCGTTCGGAGCTAACCGGTACGGTGCTCTCGCAATTGGAGCGGCTCCTGGAGTTAACTCAATTTGGAATTCAACTTGCCAATGAGGCGGTAATCCAGGCAGGTCTTCCGGAAACACCTTGGGAAACTCACGAACTACGGGGATATCCTCTATCTTCTTTTCCTCAGTCTGTTTATCTGTGACAGGAGCCAATATGGCCAGTCGACCCTTTCGTAACAACTTCTGTGCCTTCATAAACGAGATGATGCCTATCACCACACCACTCCTATCACCTCTGACCGTAAGGACTTCTTCACCAATGGAAATCCGTATGATCTTCTCGTGGCATATGACTTCCGCTTGTTTATCGGAAAGCCAATCCATGCCTACTACCACATCAAAGCTTCCTAACGTAACAGGCATGAGATCTATGGTGAATGTATGACCAGCAAGCTCTATCTTGCAGTCTCTAAGAATATGCGTTACGTGAATCTGTGTACCGTCAGCTAACTCTACGGTGTTTTTAGATTCTAAGGCTGAGGGCATATCACTTAAAAGACTACAGAACCTAGTGGACACGAAACTTCTATCGGCTCCGGTATCAAATAATACGGTAGCAAAACGACCATTAACCGAAAATTTACCAGTTACTGTTGTAGGGTCGTTTAGAGCCTCACCTGAGCCAATGACGAAAGCTCTTCCTTTGCCTCCATTATTGTTTCCACCATTGTTGTTGCCATTACCATTGTTGTTGTTATTGTTGTTGCCATTGTTATTGTTGCTGTTGTTTCCATTGTTGTTGTTGCCATTACCATTCCTCTTAAGTTGGGGGTAGTTGCGTTTGTAATGGCCTTCTTTTCCGCATTCAAAACAACCTTTCGGAGTTTCTTGTGATTGTTGAGGCTTCCTCATCGGTTCTCCCCGGCAGTCTTTGGCCGCATGCCCAACTTTACCACAGCGTTGGCATCGGAAGTTGTCACACCTGCCGGTGTGATGGTAGTTGCATCGATTGCACTTAGGACTTTTCTCCACATAGCCTCCTTGTCCCTGTAACGCTGAGGATGACTGATTGGAATTTCGGTTGTTATCAAACCTCATTTGTTGCTGGGGAGGTTGCTGCTGCTGTTGTACCTGTTGCTGTGACTGGTTGCTGGATGACGATCCCTTGTTTCTTGAACCATCCCACTTGCGTTTATGGTCGGGCGCGCTTGCCACCGTGCCCCGCTTAGGTAATCGACCTTGCTCGACTGCTTGATCAGTCAGCCTGTGGGCTGTTCGGATAGCTTGCTGTATAGTAGTGGGATTGGAAGTAGTTACCATACTCTGAATTTCGGGCACCAGTCCACGTATGTAGTGCTCGACTCTCTTGTGCATTTCATTGACCATTCCAGGGCATAGTGTGGCCAACTCATGAGTACGGGTCATGTAGGCTTCAATTTCTGAGCCTTGCATTTTTAGTTGCCAGAACTCAATCTCCAGTTTCTGCACTTCATTTCGAGGGCAATATTCTTCGGTCATAATCCCCTTAAACTCATCCCAAGGTAGTTCATTGGCCATGGCTTAACCCAGCATTTGCACCTGGGCATTCCACCAGGAAAATGCGGCGCCTTCCAATGTCCCGGTGGCATACATCACCTGATCAGCAGGCGGGCAGTTGCATTTTGCGAAGACAGACTCTGTCTTCTCAAACCACCTTACAAGCCCTACAGCCCCTTCCGTCCCGCTGTAGGTATGGGGTTTACAGTCCATGAAGGACTTGTAGGTACATGGTGGTGGTCCTGTTTTAACAATCCCAGACATTAGTCAGATATCCTAGACAATTAACTAGAATAATTAGTTTAACCTCTTGTTATCATTTACCTGCTGGTTGTCCCGGTTGGGCAGCAGCCAGTGCCGCCTGAACATGTTCGTTAATTAATGCCGCCAATTCCGCAGGCATCATGTTTATGGCTCCGGCACCACGGCCTCCAGTGCCACGTCCATGACCACGCCTACGTCCTCTTCCACATGCGTCCATATTTCACTTTACAATTCACAATTACAATAATGAGTAACATCCAACACATTAATCTCATCAAGGTACAGTAAACAATAAGAAATAATGCATTCACCACAACCTCAACATTTATAATAGAAATAATGATAAAAGATAAATAAATTGAAATTAGTCACAAAATATTCCATCAATGTCAAAATTTAAGTTTGTCAGAGGGTGGGAAACAACCCTTCCCATATAGGTTTCAAAGAAAAGAAACACTACATAGTCTAAGTCATTTAAAAGTAGAATCAGTCCAGTACGTTAGATCCTTCACTGTCATCATCCATCTCTGCTGGTTCTTCTTCGGGGGCTTCCTCGGGTTCCTCTTCCGGGTTTTCCTCATCAGGGTCCACCAAAGGTGCAGGGGCTTCAACAACCTGAAGTGCTGCTAGCTGTGCCTCTAGATCAGCAAACCTATCATCGATCACTATGTTATGGTGATCTTGTGCATCCATGCGCCCACTAAGTGCTACAACGTTGCCTGCCAGAGTATGATGTCCACCAATGGCCATCGAGAGTCGCTCCTGAAGCGTCTCTACCTGGAAACGCAACTGACGCATCTCAGATCGTAAGGCAGAGTTCTCATCAGTGAGTCCTCGGATACGCTGTCGCTTTGTGTCCAGTGTGGCTACTAGGGCTGCAAATGCCTGCTCCAGAGGAATGCTCAAGGTAGGAAGAGTAGGCAATGCAGAGGCGGTCGATGACCTAGTCGTAGGTCGTGTCGGAGCTACTGGTGGTACACACTCTCTATAAGCCATACGGTTTATGTAGGTGGGGTAGAAATCCCAGTTCCACGAAGGATCGAGCTCAGGAGGTACGAAAGGCTGATCCCAGTCTATCTCGCCAGGAGGATAAGGATGTCGGGGCCAGTTAAATCCCCTATCAGGTACGGGAGACGTAGGAGGTGACTCAGATCGTGCAGGTCTCTTGCCTAAATTTCTGGACGACGATGCCATGCTGCGAAGTACGTGTTGCGTATGCCAATGAGAATACAGTAAGGAGAGTAAGCGATAAGTAACTAACAACTGTGCGGTTATAGTCTAGTGTGTGTATGCAACCTAGTTCCCTATAACCAATGGCTCTAATACCAATCTGTCACACCCTCAAAATCCACGTGCGGAGTTTTACCGCGAGGCGTGTGAACAAACCAGGATCACAGTCAATAGTTACTTAGAACGACACTATATGCCACATTAAAAATAAAACCAACCAAAGTTCAAACTTTAAAATCATGCGGAAGCGTTTTGTAAATAAGACAAACCCAAAATATAAAAATGCATATTTGGCAAAACATGCGCCAACCCAAATATTTAAACACTCATAAATAGATACGAACAAATATGTCTTTAAAATATAGTCTTAGAATGCATGCTGGACCCGTGTGGTGCTCCTAATGGCAAGCAAAGTTAACAACCTAAGAATAGCATACTAAAATGTCAACACAATGGTTGGTGAGTTCAAGAGTTTGCGTTTATCATAAACAATAACATTTGCATAACATAAGAAGTGCATTGAAATAGATAGCTAGTCTATATTCACAAGTAATAACCATAGTGATTTCGCGATCGAAGCTGACTGTGTTGCGTTTGTTGCCTCCCGTCACGACTTACCAGGTCATGACGATATTTGTGTCTAGGACAATATTGCACCCGTTTGACCTCGAGTCGTACAGGTGGGGCTCGTCAGACCCAGTAGTACTACCCAAGATTTCCAGCTAGTTACCATTATTAACGATCCGAAAGTGTGAAGACTTTCAAGGTATTAAGCACTATGTTAAAACATACACAACTTATAATAATAAAATAGTGTTTGAGTACAAGTATGCTATCTTCCCCAAGAAGAAGGTTTATAAAAATAGAGGGGCATGAACTCACCTGGTGTGTAAAGATAATGACTAAAGAGAACTGGTGATAGGTGCAAAGACAACCCTTTAAAGGTTACCTAGAACACAAGAGTACATAAGTACGTGTACACAGAATCATATTGAAACCCTAAGTGCTTTACAAACCAAAGAACTCAAAGTTTTAGAAAACAAGACACATTTGACCCAGTTGACCCGTTTGACCCGTTGGTGACATTATAGGTGAAATTCCATTCAAACAAGCATAACAGCCTATCACACATGATTAACATACAAACTGATTACATATAACACTTTATTAACCACATGTACTAATTAGATCATTATACAGCCAGATATCATACAAGTCGTGCGAATCTCAAACTATTATCATGCTCATAACAACTATAACACAAATAATACACCATACAAGGATCAAATCACGCATCACATGCCATGTGAAGCCACTCACGACTTCACACCCTAAACCCTGCCAATCCTACTAAGTAGAGGCCTCAGATTCGCACGTGTGTATGATGATCATTAACATACCAATTTCCATAGCTCATATCATCCAAAATGTTCATTCTTAATCAACCATCAATCAACAAAAGTCCTAGCTTACCTATATGACTCATACCATGATTTTTCCACAAATAGGCCAAAACAGGTAACAAACCAAATCAACATTCATATAACCTAAACAACACATTTAATCACCTTAGAAACCATCCATGAACACACGAGCATGGTCCTAATGTCCCAAACATGCTCAAATCATCCAATTTAAGGATTTGCACAAATAAAGTTTCTCTTTTGGGAAAGTACATCCCAAATTCATCAAACTCACACTCCATTCATGAATTTACCATTTGCATACCAAATTAAGTCCATAACAATATCTAGACATGATCAACAACATCTAATTGGCATGTTTCATCAACATTCAACATCAAAAGTTACTATTTTTAGCAAGGTAAGAACTACAACGTGCATTCTCGATTTCCCAATGTTCATATCAACAATCTAGCATCTAATTATCATTATAAACACATCCATAACACCAATTCATGATCAAATCATTGTTTCATGCAAAATAAAGTTACTATTCTTAGTAACCTATGAACAATCCATCAAAATCCAAACTTTCTCGCATAATCGACGTTAACTAACATGTATCCAACTTAACTAACACAATAACATCAACAATCAACCAACATTCGGCCTCCAATTCATCCAAATCGCACAAAACTCTTGGCTAGAACAAAATACATGAAAGAAACATGAAATTAACCTTAAAATCGCAAAAAGGAACAAGCTTTGATGCTTCTAGTGTCTTCTAACCCTTGAAATCGATCGAATCCGAGGCTTATTCACTTGTTCTTGGTCGAATTCGCAAGGGTGAGGGTGAGAAGAAGCAAGTCGCGGCCGAATGGGTGTTCTAGGGTTTGGTTTTTGTGTTTTAATCAATTAAGTTTTGCATAATTACATTTTTAACCCTTGCACTTTGTATTTTATAAAGATTAAGCTTTTAACACCCTTTTAAGATGTTTTTAACCAAAATAATAAACATATGAACTAATAATAATAATTATATGCTTTATCTTTACTAGTCACACAATACACAAATTAAATACACACGTTTTCATGTTATGCAATAAAATTTACAATAAACATTTAAATCACATAATCACAACTAATAATCAACATAGTAATTATTTGTTTCACCTTATTAATTATTATTAAGTCACCAACGTTCAACGACAACTAGTGTGTGCTCACGACACGTGTATGCAAGACTTAACGGAACTAACGGAGTTTGGTAACAGAAAAATTACCAGATGTCACAACATCTCACGCGGGAACTTCATAGTCACGAGAGAACGTAAATGAATTTCAACCCTTGCATCCCAAGCTACCTAACTCCGCACGATAACTATACATGTGAGAACTCTACAACCTTTGTGCGAAAACATAGAGATTCTAGCCTAATATCAACATAATCATGCCTAAAGCTACTATAACTTGACCATTTCTATAATCAACATCATCATAAGCATTAACAAGCAAGGTAGTATGCATAAGAACCCCAAAACATGTAAAAACTTGCATAAAAAGGGGCTAGAACTCACCTTTTGAAGATTATAACCCAAAACACACTTTCTCGAGAGCTTTTTGATAAGAAACTACATATTCAGGTGTTGCCATCATCATTAATCATTCCTTGATGCATTAACAAATCAAATGTTAGAGATACATACCTTAAACACCTTGAATCCTTGCTTGCTCACTTAACCTCCTGCCTTTCTCTCCCTAACAGCAGGAGTTCTCATGCAAAGGTAGGAGCAACCGGACACCTTTACTATTTATAGGGTTCCCAGATCTTTCTCCTGGGTTCTCGCATGAGAAATCTTATTTCGCACGAGAACTTCATCCTCTTTTGCTTCTTGGAAATTTCAGGGTGTTACAACATACCACTAAATTTGAAGAGGCAAGCCCTAATTTTGGATTTCTAGGTAATCAACGTTAACCGACCTTTCACGATGGTTTTTGAAGTTGTGATGGTTGGTGATACGTTTGGCATGTAGTAGATGTTAGGCGTTGACTATGGTTTGAATTGTACAATAATGTGTTTTGGACTTTGGATTGTATTTCACCATGTGTAACATCAATCGGTAACAACTCTAATAATAAATGCCCGGGCACTTTGGCGTGGCTACCAGTTTTAATTCTCCATAGGTTCAATTTGGTGCGACACACCTAAGTTTCAAGTTGCCAGAAAAAAGGAATCATGTCAATGGCATGCATATAATGCGTTCAATCACTATGAATCACAACAGCCAAGAGTAGAAAAGATAGTCTCTTCCACAATGATATCTCAGCAGGTAGCTCAAGACTTATGGAGTATAATGTGGGCATTGTCAAGCTCTATAACCAACATACTACAAGCTCCCTGGTACTAACCATTGTTTGTGGTCAACTATTAAGTGTATTCAAGAATCGGTTTTAGTGAACTATTCTACGTAAGAGCCTGTTGCAACACACGTAATATGGTTTCCACGACATTGCTAGAAGACCCATGGCAACACGCGGGATCCAATGCTAGTTTACTATTATGTATATATCATTTTTTTTTCAAGTTATTATAATTATACTTAAACAACCACATACATATAATTTTCCTACCAAATATGATTTTTTTTTTACAATTTTAAAAGATCACCAACGCTCGGGGACAAATTCGTGCGATTTGGCAATTTTTTGAATTGCCATTACGCGGACGTTTGTGAATGTTTGTGCACTATCAGACGAATTTAAATGCACCAAATAAAATGCATGTATGATCGGAAAATAACGTGCGCGTTAGTCGGAAAGTGACCTGAAAATGTCGGGTGTCACATGTCGTAATTTATGTTTATTCATATATTTATTGTGAGAACTAAAAGAAGAAAACCTAAATTGTTTAATTATTCTTATCAATAATTCATAGTTTTTAAATTTTGAATTTCAAACGTATAAATGACTATGTTTTCATAAGTTTTGAAATCTTTAACCAAAAAACTAAACATGTATAGATAATATAACTGATAGACGAGTTACACAAGAAATTGTAATATATACATACAGATAATATATATATATGTATGTATGTATGTATGTATGTATGTATGTATGTATGTATGTATGTATGTATGTATGTATGTATGTATACGAAAATCTATACGTTTGATTTATAAACGTATCATAAAAGTATAACGATATTTATGGTTTCCAAAAGGAAAGATTAAGGAAACTTTTTTGTTGTAAATTCCAAAAATATTTTATATGTATAGGCTAAAGATCTGAAGATATTTATGTTGAGCTACCATTATATTTAAACACTTAACACTTACTCTAATATACTGCCACAACCATAAAAGACAGGTGTCGTCTACCGCTCGGTTATGTGTTCATGTTTTGGTATTCGAGTCATAATATTGTATAGAAAGACTCGTTTAATCCTCTACGACGGTGACGCATAAGAGTAAACACCACACAAGGTTAGACATAAAACCCTTTTATTTTGATTGTAAAATTCTATTTGAATGCCCTTGATTGTTGATGTAGTGTAAATGGATACCAAAGCATGCCACTAAATTTGAAGAGGCAAGCCCTAATTTTAGATTTCTAGGTAATCAACGTTAATTGACCTTTCGCGACGGTTTTCGAAGTGGTGATGGTTGGTGATACATTTGGCATGTAGTAGATGTTAGGAGTTGACTATGGTTTTAGATGTATAACAATGCGTTTTAGACATTGGGTTGTATTTACCATGTGTAACGTCAATCGTTAATATCTCTAGAGTAAATGCCCGTGCACTTTGGTGGTAGCCATCAGCTTTAATTCTCCATATGTTTGTCAACCTTGATTAAAAATTTATAGAGTTTTTAATAACTCCTCTCATAATATATACATATGCTCTAGGATTTGTCTTTATCATTATGTTTGTATGTTTATTATAAAAATCATTGTTCCTTGTTATCTAAGTTTCTGTCTTTTTTGAAATTTTCAATTGCCATTATATATACAGTATTGAAAGAGTTACGAAGGTGACGATTTTTGATAAAAACTATGTTCATCGCATGAAACATGAGCAAAAAATGATGTTGAGTCGAATAACACTTCAACCCTTTTACAACAAATGACTTTGGTTTATGATATATTTTATGGCAGAATTTAGTTGCTAGTGACTACTTTTACGCTATCGGTAACTGCAATATGAATGCATGCCAAGGCCTGAAACATACATATACGTTCATGTGAAACATCTTTTTTTCCTTTTGAAACGTGTCTCGGACATGTATGTAATTTATGTTTATTCATATATTCATTGTGAGAACTAAAAGAAAAAACTTAAATCGTTTAATTATTCTTATCAATAAGTCATATTTTTTAAATTTTGAATTTCAAACGTATAAATGACTATGTTTTTCATATGTTTTATAAACTTTAACCTTAAAACTAAACATGTATAGATAATTTAAGCGATAAACGAGTTACACAAGAAATTGTTATATATGCATATATGTATATATACACGTTTGAATTATAAACGTAATAGAAAAAGTATGAAGACATTTATGGTTTCCATAAGGGCAGATTAAAGAAACTTATTTTGTTGTAAAATCTAAAAATATTTTATATTTATAGGCTACAGATTTGAAGTTATTTATATGGAGCTACCGTTATATTTAAACACTTAACACTTACTCTAATACACTTCCATAAGCAAAAAAGACAGGTGTCGTCTACCACTCGGTCATGTGTTCATGTTTTAGAATTCGATTCATGATTTTATATGTCGAAAGACTCGTTTAATCCTCTACGACAGTGGCGCATAAGAATAAACCCCCCACAATGTTAGACATAAAACCCTTTTATTTTGATGGTAAAATTGTATTTTAATGCCCTTGATTGTTGAAGTAGTGTTAATGGATATCAAAGCATGCCACTAAATTGAAGAGGCAAGCCCTATTTTTGGATTTCTTGGTAATCAACGTTAATCGACCATTCGCGGTAGTTTTCAGAGTTGTGATGGTTGGTGACACGTTTGGAATGTAGTAGATGTTTGGCGTTGACTATGGTTTTGGATGTATAACAATGTGTTTCAGACTTCGGATTTTATTTTACCACGTGTAACATCAATCGTTAACATTCTAGTAGTTAATGCCTGTGCATTTTCGCGTTAGATATCATCTTTAATTCTCCATATGTGTGTCAACGTTGACCGAAAATTGGTAGAGTATGAAGTGACTCCTCTCATAATATATAGATGTAAAGTCCTCATCACGATCAATTCCACATATTGTTTCACTTGATAATCAAATTAAGACGGATGTGTGCGTGTGTGGTATCAATGAACTTCAAACAAACTCAATCGAATACTTTTAATCAAACGATTACAATACCAAAGAAGTTTATATCGTTGAAGCTCGATCCACCCGAGGTTAACTCACTCCGGCGGCCTATTACACAACCTTCTACCCTCTCACCCTCGAGCACTTTTACAAAATGAAACACACATAATAACATACAAAGGAAAAATATCTATATATACTATCCATATGTTCTCGCATGAGAACATAAAGTTCTCGTGCGGCAACTTCAAGTTTTCGGGAGATGAGATCTTTATCCATCGTATTGTAGTTCTCGCATCCTTGTATTTCTCGCGTTATTTGACTGTTTGCTTTTCACTTGATATTGTAATCTATAAAGGCTAGTTCCTTACAATAGATATGCTCTTGGATTTGTCTTTGTCATTAGGTCTGTATGTTTATTATTAAAATCGTTATGCCTTGTTATCAAGAGTTTGTGTCTATTTTGAAAATTTCAACTGTCATTATATATAGAGTATTCAAAAGAGCTGTGAAGGTGATGATTTTTGACAAAAACTGTGTTCATCACACGAAACATGAGCAAAAAATGATGTTAAGTCGAATAAGACTTTAACCCTTTGACAACAAATGACTCTGGTTTATGATATTCTTTATAGCGGAATTTAGTTGCTAGTGACTACTTTTACGCTATCGGTAGCTGCAATGTGAATGCATGCCAAGGCATGAAACATACATATACGTTCATGTGAAACATCTTGTTTTTTTTCTTTTAAAATGTGTCTCGGACATGTATGTCGTAATTAATGTTTATTCATATAGTTATTGTGAGATCTGAAGATATGTATATGTAGCTATTATTATATTTAAAAACTTAACACTTCTAATACACTTCCACAAGCAAAAAAGAATGGTGTCGTCTACCGTTCAGTCATGTGTTCATGTTTTGGAATTCGAGTCATGATTTTGTGTCGAAAAACTCATTGAATCCCCTACGACAATGGGCATAAGAGTAAGCCCCACACAAGTTTAGACATAAAACCCTTTTATTTTGAAGCTAACATTGTATTTTAATGCCCTTGATTGTTGATGTAGTGTTAATGGATACCGAAGCATGCCAATAAATTTGAAGAGGCAAGCACTAATTTTGGGTTTCTACGTTATGAACGTTAATCGACCTTTCTCAATGGTTTTCGATGTTGTGATGGTTGGTGATACGTTTGGCGTGTTGTAGATGTTAGGCGTTGACTATGGTTTTAGATGTACAACAATGTGTTTTAATCTTTGGATTGTAATTTGTGTAACGTCAATCGTTAACATATCTAGTATTAAATGCCTGTGCACTTCGGCGTTAGCTATTAGCTTTAATTCTCCATATTTGTGTCAACGATGATCGGAAAATGGTAGAGTTTGTAATGACTCCACTCATAATATATACATACGCTTTTGGATTTGTCTTTATCATTAGGGTTGTATATTTATTATAAAAATTGTTGTGCCTTGTTATCTAGAGTTTGTGTTTTTTTTGAAAATTTCAACGGTCATTATATATAGAGTATTGAAAAGATTTGTGAAGGTGATGATTTTTGACAAAAACTATGTTCATCACATGAAACATGAGCACAAAATGATGTTAAGTCGAACAACACTTCAACCCTTTTACAAAAAAATGACTTTGGTTTATGATATTCTTTATGGTGGAATTTAGTTGCTAGTGACTATCTGTTGGTAACTGCTATTCACATACCAAGGCATGAAACATACATATACTATCTCGGACATGTATGTCGTAATTTAGGTTTATTCATATATTTATTATGAGAACTAAGAGAAAAAAGCTAAATCATTTAATTATTCTTATTAATAAGTCATATTTTTTAAATTTTGAATTTCAAATGTATAAATGACTACGTTTTTCATATTTTTTAAATTCATTAGCCATAAAACTAAACATGTATATATAACCGATACACGACTTACATAAGAAATTGTTTTATATACATATAGACATATATATATATATATACATATAAATATATATATATACATATATACACACACACACACACACACACACACACATATATATATATATATATATATATATATATATATATATATATATGAAAATCTATACGTTTGATTTATAAACGTAATAGAAAAAGTATGAAGACATTTATGGTTTACAAAAGGGTAGATTAAAGAAAATATTTTTGTTATAAAATCCAAAAATAATTTATATTTATAGGCTAAAGATCTGAAGTTATTTATATGGAGCTACCATTATATTTAAACACTTAACACTTACTCTAATACACTTCAACAAGCAAAAAAGATAGGTGTCGTATACCGCTCAGTCATGTGTTCATGTTTTTAGAATTTGAGTCATGATTTTATGTCGAAAGACTCGTTTAATCCCTTAAGACGGTAGCGCATAAGAGCAGACCCCACACAAGGTTAGACATAAAGCCCTTTTATTTTGATGCTACAATTGTATTTCAATGCCCTTGACTGATGATGTAGTGTTAATGGTTATCAAGGCATGCCACAAAATTTGAAGAGGCAAGCCCTAATTTTGGATTTCTAGGTAATCATAGTTAATCGACCATTTGCGATGGTTTTCAAAGTTGGGGATGGTTGGTGATACGTTTGGAATGTAGTAGATGTTAGTCGTTCACTGTGGTTTTTGGTTGTACAACAATGTGTTTTAGACTTTGGATTTTATTTTACCATATTTAAGATCAATCATTAACATTCTAGTAGTTAATGCCCACGCACTATGGCGTTAGCCATTAGCTTTAATTCTCCGTACGTGTGTTGACAATGATCGAAAATTGGTAGAGTTTGCAATGACTCCTCTCTTAATATATAGATATGCTCTTGGATTTGTCGTATCATTAGGTTTGTATGTTAATTATAAAAATCGTTATGCCTCGTTATCTAGAGTTTGTGTATATTTTGAAAATTTAACTATCGTTATATATAGAGTATTCAAAGAGCTGTGAAGGTGATGATTTTTGACAAAAACTATGTTCATCACATGAAAACATGAGCAAAAAATGATGTTGAGTCCAATAACACATCAACCCTTTAACAACAAATGACTCTGGTTTATGATATTCTTTATGGTGGAATTAGTTGATAGTGACTACCTTTACGTTATCGGTAACTGCAATGTGAATGCATGCCAAGGCATGAAACATACATATACCATCATGTGAAACATCTTGTTTTTTTCTTTTGAAATTTGTCTCGGACATGTATGTCATAATTTATGTTTATTCATATATTTATTGTGAGAACTAAAAGAAAAAACCTAAATCGTTTATTTATTCTTATCAATAAGTCATATTTTTTAAATTTTGAATTTCAAACGAATAAATGACTATGTTTTTCATATGTTTTATATTCATTAGACATAAAACTAAACATGTTTAGATAATATAACGGATACACAACTTACACAAGAAATTGTTATATATACAAGATGATAATTTGTGATGACAATTTCTTCATTAATTTTCTCCGGTCTATGCAAATTACCACCGAAAGTTACCTCCAATAATCTTAAAACTCTAACCTACATTAATAAAAGGAAAACACCCCCACCCTAAATCTAGGTAATTGTAACACCCAGAAACTTGGTCAAATAAAAAGGAAAGAAAAGTATTTACAAGAAAATAAGAAGGAGGTAAAGATGAGGGATGCAAAGTGTAAATAGTACAAAAAGTCAAAAATGTTACTTTTAAGGGCATGGCCGCCCATGCCATGCCCACTTTGCTGCTGCTGTTCGACTAGAAGAAGGGAAGAAGCTGCATTTTAAGGTTTCTCTCGGTTTGTGAAGAAAAAGAAGTTGATTTTCGAAGGTGAGTGCATTTTGGTGTTAATTGGTTCGGTTTCTTTGTGGTTTCACCCTTAGAAACCGATTATTAAGTGTTTTTGGTGTTTTGGTGCTTGTTTATGCTTGTTGTAGGTGTTTGAACTCGTGTACAAGCAGGTTCGGTGGAGTTTGCTTGTTTGCTACACTAGGTGAGTTCTAGACCCCGGTTTCTACGTGTTTTAAACTGTTTTGGGGCTGGAAATGCATGTTGAAAATGTTTTATGATTGATCCATGTGTACTCGTATGCATATTTATGTTTATACTTGTGCTCCTTTGTTAGTTATGTGTTACTAATGCTTAGAGTAGTATGGTTAAGCTTAGGACAGGTGATGAAACAGGTTTGAACTGATTTTGAAATGTAGGAATGCACAACAGGTAGTCATGCGCCCAAACAGGGTCCATGCACCTGGGAATTTAGTGAAAATGTCTAAATGCAGACCATGCGCCCAAACAGGGCCCATGCGCCTGAGCTTTTGCCTTAGAAAATTTTAAGTGAGGGTTCATGCGCCCCAATAGTGTCCATGCGCCTAGAAGGTTTGCCTGATAAGCTAAGTACAAACTCATACTCCTGAACAGTGTCATGGCCCAGGATAGTTCTAAAATGCCCAAGTATGGAAGGTCATGCGCCCTAATAGTTGAAATGCGCCTATGCAGTGCTTCTGCGCCTGCATAGTTCTCATGCGCCTAGATTACTTAGAAATTTTCTGAAATCTTAAAAGAAGCAGAATTTTAGGGTTTGACCTAGGGTTGACCTGTGTTTATTATTTGTTTATTTTATTCATGTTTTATGGTTGTTCTTATGATCTCTAATATAATAAAATGTGACTTTACGTGGTGTGACCTTATCTAAATTCGTAAAGTATTACATTTAAAAAGTGGAAAGAATAATGAAAGTGGAACTTAAAGAACGTAAGAAAGACTTGCAAGCAAATTCACAATGAGGTTCACAACCTCTAGGTTGTTAGCTTAACTGTGTATGGTTTAGCTAACCCCAGAGGATACACACAGGGTCAATCTTTAAGATTGACGGGACCACTGCTATTGCCTCGGTACTGGAGTCAGCATTAGTGCACCACGGATAGGGTCTAGAATTAGACCTCAGGCCCAGTACCAGGTTTATGCGCATTATATGGGGGTATAGCACTTTGGTCCATATCAAGGTGAAAGATTAAAAAGTAAAAGTTCAAACGAACGGCCATGGAAATGGTGAAGAAAGTTAATGATGATTAATATGAATGGCAATTGATTGTATATGATGTGTGAACACCTATAAAGGAACAGTAAAGTCTTTTAAGAGTATTTTCCTATACAAGCTCACAAGGTATTTTCTAATGATTTTAAAACTAGAACTCGCTCAGCAAAGCTGACTTTTATGCATTTTCAGTTGGCAGGTAGTATTGCTGAGGATGGCACTCGGGGAGACTACTCGTCGGGGCAAGGCTGACATCCATACATGATCTATAACATTGTTGTTTTGTAATGCAAACTAATGATCTTTTGTAACCGATATCAAACATGTATTGCTTAACAACAACGTTTATAAATCAATGAATGGCTTTTGATATCTCATTCCACTGCATTGTGTTAATGAATTATGTGATATTTTATTTAATTATGCTGTGATTGACCAACTGTGAGGTCTCCGAAAATGGGGCCTTACAAGTTGGTATCAGAGCCAAAGTTTAAGAGAAATGGGTAAATATTTTCAAAAGAACCTAAACTTAAACTGAAAATGGGACCAAATGGAGGGATGCCAGCCCGAGTAGCTAAGTGCCATCAGGTATGTCTTTTTATAATGTTAACTAGTATTACATGTACATGCTATTCGATTTATATGCTCTTAGTAGATTTGAATACTAATGTAGTCAGGATAGGAAATGCTCGGGGGATGAAGAGTAAAGTAAGTGGCTAATCACAACTGGCCACTGTAATTAGGGACTTACTATACTTAACATTAACTAAGCTATTACCTTGAATGACCATGTGAGTGTTTGAATCTTATAGCGTTTAGAGGATGACTGGTGGAAGATCGTCGAAAGCTTCTCGTGGTGGGACGTGGGTCGTTCGTGGTAGACCACGTAATGCAAGGAACAAGACCAAGACTACACAGGCGGCTCATGCTGAGCATGAGATTCATCACCCGGAGGGCGGTGATGAGAGTGCTAACTTGAGAGCCTCGGTGAAGGAGGCAGTGGTGGAGGAGGTTCACCAAGTCATGCAGACAATCCTACCGTCTGTCATGACTTAAGTGATCAAGGCTGTGAGGGAGGATGAACGAAAGGAGAAGGAGGAGGAGAGGAGAACAACTGCTGGTAGGAGATGTGATATGAGAGATCATAATGAGGAGGAGGAGCTAAATGCTAGAGGGGGAGCGTCTAGTGATGATGAAGAAGTGGTGGTGCAGGAGACCACAAAGGGATACAGCTATGGGGCATTCCAACGATGTAGACCCCCCACTTTCGACGGTAATGGTGATGCTGCTGCTGCTCACCGCTGGGTGAGGGAGATGGAGGCAGTATTGAAGATCAATGAGTGTCGGGAGGACCAGAAGGTGAAGTTTGACACTCACTCATTTGTCGACTCGGCATTATGTTGGTGGGATAATCTTGCTCAAGCCGAGGGAGACAGGGCCATCGGGAGAATGAGGTGGGGAGAGCTGAAGGAACTAGTGATTGAGGAGTTTTGTCCTCATCGGGAACTTGACAAGATCGAGAGTGAATTCCTACAGCTGGACGCGGGCACTATGACCCATCAGCAATACACCGCCAAATTTAACGAGATGGCGAGGCTGGTGCCGGACCAGGTTACGCCAACCTCAAGGAACATTAAGCGATATATCCAAGGGTTGCCCGCTGACATTCACAGGCATTTGATCACTGCTCGACCGAGCACTTTTAGGTCGTCAGTGGATTTGGCGGGAAGGCTGTATGATGAACGGGAGGTAGCTGAGGTGGAGGTAAAGAGGACTGGTGGTGGCGATAGGAGTTGGAACGGGAAGAGATTCTGGCGTGGTGGTTTCATCCCGAACAACAAGAGGCCGAGGATGGATGACCGTCGGGTTGTTGTTGCAAGCTCGGGGTTGAAACGGTGTGACAAGTGTGGGAAGGAACATAGAGGAGAATGCCGTTTGGGATCGAATATTTGCTTCAGATGTGGGAAGCCCGGTCATATGGCAAGGGATTGTGGAGTATCGAGGTGCTTCCATTATGGCGGGACTGGCTACAGAAGCCACGAGTACAGAAAGCCGAGGGCTGAGAGCTCTGGGGGCAAGAAGGTGGCTGAAGAAGGAGGTCAGAGGACAAGCGCTAGAGCATTCATGATGACCCGAGAGGAAGCCCGGGTAGACCCCGACGTCGTGTCAGGTATGTTCCTAGTAAATCAAACTTGTGCCTCTGTATTATTTGATTCTGGTGCCAGTAGGAGTTTCATATCTGCTGCTTTCCATGTTAAGTTGCCTGTTAGTAGTAGAGGTATTGATGAGCCTTTTGACGTAGAAACTGCTATTGGTAAGTCCACCAGAATTTCTAGTATGATTGAAGATTGTGGTATAGAATTAGAAGGCCGTAGGTTTGCTGCTAAGCTGTATGTGATGCCCTTAGGAGGATTCGATGTAGTACTAGGGATGGATTGGCTAGCAACCTACGAGGCAAACATCGTGTGTCGCAAGAAGATGATTCGATTGAGTGCACCCAATGGAAGTTTGGTGACGGTTTATGGTGATCGCGTCATTACGGCCCCGAAGGTGATCTCGATGGCGGTGGCAGAGAAGTGCATGAGACGCGGATGTAGTGCCTACCTTGCCTACGTAAAGGATGTGGACGCATCGATACCACAACTGTCTGAAGTGCCAGTGGTATGTGAGTTCCCGGATGTGTTTCCTGAAGATCTCCCAGGAGTGCCACCTGATCGTGAGATCGAGTTTCAGATTGACCTGATACCCGGTGCTCAACCCGTTGCCAAAGCACTGTATCGATTAGCTTCGACAGAGATGAAGGAACTTATGGTTCAACTACAGGAGTTGATGGACAAGGGATTCATCCGACCAAGCATCTCTCCCTGGGGTGCTCCGGTCTTGTTTGTTAAGAAGAAAGACGGTAGTATGAGGATGTGTATAGACTACCGTGAGTTGAACAAGTTGACGGTAAAGAACCGATACCCCCTACCGAGAATTGATGATTTGTTTGACCAGCTCCAAGGTGCCAGTTGGTTCTCAAGGATAGATCTTCAATCTGGCTACCACCAGCTGAAGGTGAAAGAGCAAGATATCCCTAAGACAGCGTTCTGTACGCGCTATGGACATTACGAGTTCCTCGTTATGTCGTTTGGTTTGACTAACGCGCCAGCTGCTTTTATGGACTTGATGAACCGAGTGTGTCGGCCAATGTTAGATAAATCAGTGATTGTGTTTATTGATGATATCCTGATTTACTCAAAGAATGAAGAAGAACATGCCGGTCACATACGCTAGGTGTTGGAGGCACTATTTATACAGGACAAAGTGCACAATTTTCACTGACCACAAAAGCTTAAAGTACTTCTTCGAGCAGAAAGATCTCAACATGAGGCAAAGAAGGTGGTTAGAGCTGATCAAGGACTATGATTGTGAGATCCATTATCACCCGGGCAAGGCCAACGTAGTGGCTGACGCCCTTAGCCGGAAGGAGAGACCCGAGCCGATTCGGGTGAAGGCGTATCAGTTAATAATGACCTCCGATACGATGACGCAAGTCAAAGAATTTTAGGAAGAGGCACTGAAAGAAGATCGCCTCAACTCTGAACGAATGAGAGGTCTGGTCGAGCTATTGGGAGAGAACACCCACGGGGTTAGGACCCGCTTCGGGTGGATGTGGATTCCTCGGCATGGAGATCTACCTGGGCAGATTATGGACGAAGCTCATAAGACCTGGTACTCCATTCATCCCGGTGCTACCAAGATGTATCAAGACATGAAGAAAGATTACCGGTGGCCGGGTATGAAACGTGATGTGGTGGAGTACGTGAGTAAGTGCCTAACTTGCTTGCAAGTGAAGGCAGAACATTAGAAGCCATACGAGAAGATCCAACCGTTGGATATACCCGAGTGGAAGTGGGAGCACATCACTATGGACTTTATCACGAAGTTACCTCGTACCGTAAGGGGGTATGATACCATTTGGGTGATCGTCGATCGTTTGACAAAGAGTGCTCACTTCTTACCAATCCGCGAGACATATTCCTCCGAGAGGTTGGCGGATCTGTTCGTCAAGGAGATTGTAGCTCGTCATGGAGTGTCGGTGTCTATCGTGTCAGATCGTGACACCCGGTTTACGTCTAAGTTCTTTAAGAGGTTTCATGATGCCATGGGGACGAGAGTACATATCAGCACAGCTTAAAATCCTCAAACAGATGGCCAGTCGGAGAGGACGATTCAGACGCTCGAGGATATGCTCCGTGCATGTGTGATTGACTTTGGAGGAAGCTGGGATGACCATCTACCGTTAGCAGAGTTCTCGTACAACAACAGTTATCATGCCAGCATTGGTATGCCACCATACAAGATGCTGTACGGTAGGAGGTGTAGAACGCCCGTATGTTGGGGTGACATCGGGCAGAGGGAATTGGGAAGCATCGAGGTGATCGAAGCTACGACTGAAAAGCTAGAAAAGATCAAAGCCTTTATGAAGGCAGCCAAAGATAGGCAGAAGTCGTATGCCGATAAGAGGCGTAGACCAATCGAGTTCAACGTGGGGGATAAAGTCATCTTAAAGGTCTCGCCTTGGAAAGGGATCATCCGGTTCTAGAAGAGAGGCAAGCTGAGCCCTAGATACATAGGACCTTTCTGAATCGTTGCACGAGTAGGGGAGGTGGCCTATCGGTTAGATTTGCCTGATGAGTTAAGTGAGATTCACCCGACATTCCATGTATATCATCTGAAAAAGTGGAAAGAATAATGAAAGTGGAACTTAAAGAACGTATGAAAGACTTGCAAGCAAATTCACATTGAGGTTCACAACAGCTAGGTTGTTAGCTCAACTGTGTGTGGTTTAGCTAACCCTAGAGGATACACACGGGGTCAATCTTTAAGATTGATAGGACCACTGCTGCTGCCCCGGTACTAGAGTCAGCATTAGTGCACCACGGATGGGGTCTAGAATCAGACCTCAGGCCCAGTACTAGGTTTATGCGCATTATATGGGGGGTATAGCACTTTGGTCCATATCGAGGTGAAAGATTAAAAAGTAAAAGTTCAAACGAACGGCCATGAAAATGATAAAGAAAGTTAATGATGATTAATATGAATGGCAATTGATTGTATATGATGTGTGAACACCTATGAAGGAACAGTAAAGTCTTTTAAGAGTATTTTCTTATACAAGCTCACAAGGTATTTTCTAATGATTTTAAAACTAGAACTCGCTCAGCAAAGCTGACTTTTATGCATTTTCAGTTGGCAGGTAGTATTGCTGAGGATGGCACTCGGGGAGACTACTCGTTGAGACAAGGCTGACATCCATACATGATCTATAACATTGTTGTTTTGTAATGCAAACTAATGATCTTTTGTAACCGATAACAAACATGTATTGCTTAACAACAGCGTTTATAAATCAATGAATGGCTTTTGATATCTCATTCCGCTGCATTGTGTTAATGAATTATGTGATATTTTATTTAATTATACTGTGATTGACCAACTGTGAGGTCTCCGGAAACGGGGCCTTACAGTAATAAATGATTTCTGACCACAAATATCATCCATGCTTTCATTAATCTTGTTGGGATAATATAATTGTTTTAAAGACTTTTGTAATATTCATAGTTGTTTTCTTTCATTAAATATTTCAATAATTATATTTTGATTTTTTAATTTACGTTATAACGCACCAAGCCGATATTGATTAAAATCAAATTACCAAACAATCACACAACAGCCGTACCGTCGCAACGCGCGAGCATTTCCACTAGTTTAATTTAAATACTTATATATATACTACTATATAATACATCTCTTTGGATACAGATGTAATTTTGCCAAGCATAAAAGTTTTTAAGCAATATGTACAAAGAAGTGCAAGGCATTTAAGAGGGATAGAATAGAAAATTGATTAAGATTTTAAGACACTTTAGGGGGCAATATGGTAAATTTATCCATTAAATTTTATATACCTTTACATTTTTGTCTTGTCTCTTTTATGTATTTAATAAACATTATTAATATAGTTCTTAATAATATGATATTATTTAATTTACTTTATTAAAATTTATTTTATTTATGATACTATAAATTGACTTTTAAATTTATATTTATTAATTTTATTTTTATATCTGAATAAAATTTAAATTAAGTATTATTTTATTTAAATATTTAAGTATATAAATTATATATATCTTCATATTTATAATAACTATAATACTAATATTTTTTTAGGGGTATATTGTGAGTTTAATAATTTTTAATATTTATCTATATCTTTTATAATAAAAATAAAAGGATGATAGAATGATAATTTTACATATGGATTAAGAGAACCATATGAAAAGTAATACTTAAATTTCAAAAAATTAATCATTTTATTTTATTTATGCACTTATAATAAAGTATACCATATGTGCTTATAATACAAATGCTAAAGCATATACACGTGGCCAAACAAAACCGTCATTTACTTTCAATACCGTTCATTTATTATGATTGAGCACTAATCCCTCTTCCTCTTTCCATTACCGGTTATTAACAGCTCAATAACAATCAAGATGGTAATTTGTGATGACAATTTCTTCATTAAATTTCTCCGGTCTATACAAATCACCACCGAAAGCTGTCTCCGATGATCATAAAACTCTAACCTACATTTTATAAAATGAAAACCCTCTTAAAATCTAGGTGATAAGTGATTTCCGACCACAAATACCACCAATGCTTTCATTAATCTTGTTGGGATAATATAGTTGTCTTAAAGACTTTTGTAATATATGTAATTGTTTCCTTTCATTCCATTTTTTCAATAATTATATTTTGATTTTTGAATTTTACGTTATAACGCACTGAGCCGATACCGACTAAAATCGAATTCCCAAAAAATCGCGCAACAGCCATACCGCTGCAATGCGCGGGCATTTCCACTAGTTGCATTTATATACGTAATAAACTCAATTTTCAATTTTATTCAGGCTTGAACTTTTGATGAGACAAGGGTGATAGATTTCAATTTTTTTATAATTGTTTGTTATGCAAATGCATTATAAATTGAAATTCCTTTGGTAGATTCCAATTCTTTTAAATTGCTTATTCTTTCGACAAATTCAAATTCAAAATCTAATTTCTTTAAAAAATTTACGAACCAAATACGCTCCAAATTTCTATAATAGACGCATAGAGAAAATCTAAAGATATACTACTATATCATATCAAATCCGTTCATAACCTTTGTTGAACAACATAAAAATTACGAATATGGGACGTTGTAAGAATGTAACAGATTGCTCCCAATGTGTGAAGTATACGTGCACTAGAGGAGATAAAAACATACATGCATACAAAGAAATACAAATGAAGAAAATACTTTTAAGGCAAGGATTCAAGTTGATGCCTATGATCCTAAAGACAGATGAGTAAGATTGTGATGAAATAGGCGGTAGTAAAATGTCTCAACTAATAATGATCATTACTTAAGTGGTTAAGGTGAGGTACTTCAAGACTTCATTAAAATAGAAAATGTCTTGGGTTCAAGTACAACATGTGACAAAAAAATGAGGGGTTCCGGAGTTTTTCACCTAAAGTACGTGGTTTTCCTCCTAAGAGTGGTATCTAGTTTAGTACTGACGAGGATAGACTAATGTACAAGCTTCCCTACAGGTACGTGCTAGCCTAGTACCCTAAGTTTTCATACGTGAGTGATGGAGACGATCGGGTGGTCTAATAGCCTGTTAGTGGTCCAATTAGCCGTTTTAAGGGGAAAAAAGTAAAATAACTCATCTTAAAATGTGTTGTTTGAGCCTTTAATGCAGCATGTTAACCATATTTTTACTGTAAAAAGGTATTTTGTTGAATATAATAATAACAATTATATAATTATTTTGCATTAATTTGTAAGAAAAAACATGTCGTATACATATTAATATTACTCATCATGGAGTATTCAAACATGCATTTAACACACATATATCTGAAGCGTATCCCATGATTTATTTTTGGGCATTTCTTTTAGCTTGTCTTCGAACATAGAAATACGAGATCCCCATCGGCTTTCCAAGGTTGTGCATTTGTGCAAACTCACGGACTTTGAAGCAAACTACAGAAGGACGTGCTTGAATCGCATTGAGTGGTGATTGTTGCTTGTATAAAAGCATGATGAAACGATGGACCCCGACCTTAGGGTTAGGCAGATCGTATTTTATAACCTCCACACCTATACACACAATTACTTGTAAGAGAGAAGAAATGTATAAAATTCTTTAAACACAAATACCATATCAATGAAAACAACTTGTAATTTACCTTGGGCAGATGAAGTCCCGCCAGGTATGTTGGTCACTACCCTAAAACACAGAATAAAACATGTCATTCGATCATTTGCACCCACAAAAAAGATTTGAAAAACTAGAGAGAGAAAGACGAACCATGAGACAACTTCGTTTGATGATGGCTCATTTGGGCTTGGAGCATCGGGATCAATCATGACCAACGTGTATAGTTCGTCATGCTCACCACCTATGTGAACCCTTGGTGTAACTTGTGCCACTGGCAATATAAGTTCACTAGAGTTGATCAATCTATGGTTACCATAATACACGGTCATAGTGACCGTGGGTATAAACGGCTCCATAAAATCTCCAATGACTCCTCTCAAAATATCAAGATATGTTGTTGGATTCATCTTTAGCATTGTGTTTGTACGTATATTATAAAAATATATGAGTCTTGTTATTTAAAGTTTGTGTCTATTTTGAAACTTTCAAGTCTCATTATATATAGAGAGTATTCAAAAGAGCTGTGAGGGTGATGATTCTTGATATGTATTCTGTTCATCACATAAAACATGAGTAACACCTCAACCCTTTCTTTACAGCGGTATTTAGTTGCTAGACTAACTTTACGCTATCAAGAAATGCAACGGAAAAACACTCCAAGGCATGAAACATACATGCATGCATATGCAATCATGTGAACCATCATGTTGTTTTACTTCTAAAATGTGTCCTCGATGTTTATGTCGTAATTTATGTTTACTCATTTATTCGAAATTAATACATGTATCATACATCTGTACACATGTATGTATATACTTATGCATGGTGAGTTACGTTGCTAAAAAATAAATTAATAATTGCTAGAACATATTAAAATAAAACTAAATAGTTTATTATTTTTTTATTAATGGTTGTTCATGTTTGCTAAATTTTGCACTTCTTACATATGTTTTGAAGTTTAATCACTTACATACATAGTTATGTGTTACATATATAAACAAAATTTGTTTAAACATATACATATATAGGGCAATGTTCTTGAGAAAACCACAAGCTATACGAACTAAGAAAACCAAAAAGAGTCATGTGTTTATACTAGTAGGTAACCTGCACTTTGTGGCGAGATACGATCTCTACTCGCTCATGCATACATACATACATATATATTATTGAAGGCTTTTTGTTAAAAGCCACAATGTTGGCGATATTATTAAACTCACACTTTTGGATTTTATGCTCATTTTTGCAAAGTTATGCCCCAAAAGAAACAAGAAAGGTGTCCGCGTAATGTGGTGGGACGACATTTCACATCCGGCATGTGTTTCTAATATTTGTTATTCTTGTAGTATTTTTACAAAGTCTATTATATTTTTTCTAAATTAAAATTTAAAACACCAAATAAATAAGTTATGCATAACTACTTGTAAATTTACGTATTAACTTATTGTATCTCACAAAATACAGATCGGTTTAGAAAAAAGTTTACACTAAAACGTTTAAAAAAACACAGGTTTTAATTGTAGTATTAAAAAGTTTTTAAACGGGATAGACAAAAAGATATAACTGAAATCTTAAACAAGTTAAGTTTTTCTTATTTATGGATAGATAATATAAAATTTTATGTAATTATAAGTAAGTGTAAGGTTATTATGTAACTAAATGTAAGAGGTAATATGTAAATAATGTTATAAATACTATTTTATCCTCAAAAGTGGTTGTGTATTATGCATTGAATAAAGTAATTGTTATTAATTTTATGATATATTAAAATACCCCTCTCATATGCTTTATATATAGTATAAATAACTATTAGTTGTGTTGTCTAAAAACTAATCTATTATTTTTAGTTTTGGATATGACACAATAAATTAGTTTGTTACAAAAATGATTTATATAGTTTTACCTCATAATCACAAATCTTAGAGTAATTAAATCTTTTAACATAAAATAAACAACCCCAAAGTATTTATTTTAAAAATAAATTAATAGTATTTTATTTCTAAAACATTATTTTTGTATTTTTAAAGATTTCTTTGGTAAATTAGTATTTGTAGTTTTGAATTACTTTATAATAAATTAACATCTTTTTCAAATTAAATTTTTAAGTATTATATTTTTTCTATTTATGTAATTTATATTTTCAACACTAGTCTATATAATATATATTCATACACTAAATATACAAGAAATAATAATTGATTAAAATTAAACGCTTAGGTTCACGTAATCCAAAGATTCTAAACAAAAAATGAAATTTTAAAGTGCAATACAATAAATTAACATCTTTTTCAAATTAAATTTTTAAGTATTATATTTTTTTATTTATGTAATTTATATTTTCAACACTAGTCTATATAATATATATTCATACACTAAATATATAAGAAATAATAATTGATTAGAATTAAACGCTTAGGTTCACGTAATCCAAAGATTCTAAACAAAAAATGAAATTTTAAAGTGCAATACAATAAAGATACTTGATAAACTTATTTATTTTAATTTTTATATGATAAATAATGATATTATTTCATAAAAAATAACTTTATAATAGAAATAAGATTAAAAAGTTTGTGGTGTTAGACACTTTAGGTTGTATGTACTATAAAATTATCATATATTCTCATTCTTCTATATTAGTGGTAACTATACCATACTATACTAATACCATTTGTTATCTTCAATAAATGTACACCAATTGTTAAAATAGCTAACCACCTTTAATCTAATTTTTTATTTTTATAATATCGTTCAATCGTTTCTTTAACCTATTTTATATCAATCACTATTAGAAAATATACACGTGAATTAATGCATGCGATGACTTAATGACGTGCAAAAGTGCGTGTCATAAAAAAACTGTCATCTTTACTATATTCTGAACATACGATGACATGAATTTTTGCATGTCATTGTTTTATTGTCATAAAAAGCTAAAAAAAAACACGGAGTATGCTTTTTAAAAAACGCACGTCATCTTTCCTTGTCATTTTATTTTTTTGAAACTTAACGCTTTATTATAATGAAAGGCAAACCCTAGCTAGCCCACAGATCTAACCTAATCGATGCAGATCTACTAAGTCATTCCTCTTTGTTGGATTGCAAGTTCGTGTTACGTTTTCATTTACTGATTCGTTACATCTGACTGTTGTATTGTAGGATTTGGAAGAATTGGGTTGTTTAGTTGCTAGAGTTGTGCTTCAGAGAGATGACATCGTGCTTGTTGCTTTTAACGATTCGTTTATCTCCACCGACTACATGGTATGGTGTTTGATTTTGGTTGTTATGATGCAAAATTGCAAAAAGGGTAGGTACTTTTATATAGTTTTTCATCTGTTGTTGCTCTATAAATGATTGATATATTTATTGCTCTTGAATTTAACTAGTGAATGATACGATGTTGATGGTAAATGATAAAACGATATTAGTTACTTGCAAATATGAATGGTGTATTATATTCCAAACGATGCTTCATATGGTCATGATATTTCTTGTCAATTTTGCTACATATTTGGGAATGCAGTTCATTCAACTCTGTTTGTTTAGGAAAACGTTTGAATTTATCATTGAATTGATGTTAACATTTGATGATATCAACAATTTGTAATAATGAGCAAATCTGTAATGGTAGCTTGAAATTCTGCAGAACTATTAAGCTAATTATAGTTTTCAGGTGTCAGGTTTCAGGTTTGTGTTTTGTAGTGGCTTAGTCGATTGTATCCTTTATTTGTTTTCGGTGATGTTGATTGGTATTTGGGTGTCATTTATTTGTTTTTGGTGACGTTAATTGGCATTTGGGTGTTTCTTAGGTTTGTCTTTTGTATAGGCTTGGTCGATCGTGTCTTTTATTTGTTTTTGGTGATGTCGAATTGTCATTTAGGTGATCTTTTTTTATCTTTCTATTTCCATTTAATCAAATTCAGGTGAGGGCATGATATTTATATTCTCATTTTTGGTTTTCGTTTATGGTTTAGGATGTTGTATTGCTATTTCAAGATTAATTGGAATGAGAATGTAGGTTGGTTGCTGAAGTTCGAAGTAAGCTGTAAGTTCGTGTCCATGTAATCCTCGACTTAAACTTCGTTGGTAAATCTAGAAGAAATTGTGATTTTTCTTTCTATCTTCTAATATTTGCTTTATCAAAATCTTAATCTCCTAGTCCGGAATCGTATTTGGCTTGTAAACATTTGAATATGCTCCCTAAGTTTGTGTAGGTTGCTAATGTTGGGACAGAAAAGCAATATCATTTTTGCTAGAATGCTAGATGATCACCTTATCAATTTAGAGCAGGTTGGTAATGTTCATTTATGTTTTTTGATGATTGCCTTATCAATATGTCATTTATATGTTGTCAACTTGCCTTATCACAGTTGCTCCATTGACATTCCTTGGTCAAAATTTGGTTTTGGTTAAAGGCTTTTTTACATATCGGTAAAAAAAATATAAGATATGCGTTTGTTTTTCTGAAAATGACTTATTAGTTATCGAACAACCATCCCCTCCTGCGAAGACACTCACTATTCTATGACTGTGATTTTGCTGAGAATGTTTTTTCTGTTAATAAGGTACTTTTTACTCATAATTTAAATGAGTTGTACTTAGCTTTTGTTTAAGATGCAGATATGTAGTTGTCATTACTCATAATTTGCCTAGCCCTCATGTAGCATAAGTAAGCATAAGTATATCTAAACTTTACATATTGCATCCGATGAACATGAAAGTTTGTTTTTATGGTTGACGAAGGAGTTGGAAATTTGAATATAAGCCTAACTGTGTTTAATTAAATTTGTGAAACTCTAATTTTATGTGGTTCATTTTTTTTTCCTAATTTTTAGGTTGAGGAAAGGAAAGATGATTACACCGATGCGGATATTGATAATATTCACCAAGAATGGTCAACTTTTGTCGTAAACTTTATTTTCCGTTCATATTTGTATCTAACTTGGAATGGAATGTCATTTATGTTTATGAAATATTGTACGAAACAATATTGTTTTGCAATATATATAGTTTATTTTCTAGTAGTGAATCAATAATTTTATTAATTATTTATAAAATAAATAAATTTATGATAGATTTGTTTTACACAATATCATTATTCTTTAAATCTATTAATAATATTTTAAAACAAAAACATATGCTACCCTAAAATATTTATAAAGACTAAATTGTCATAAGATAAAAACCAAAATAAAAAACATAAACATTATATATTTAAATTTAAATTTAAATTAGAACATGCATTTATTTGATACTTTATTGATGTTTGTATCTAATCTTTTAATTTAAATAGTATGTCATTAAATAAAAAATTTAGTCATAAATACAAAGTGTTTAAATATGCAGATGTCGCTAAGTGTCTTAAAATTAATTAAAATGTCTATTTTGCCTTAAAAAGATGCTTTATAAGGCAGTATAGATAGTGAGTTGGTCTATGACATGCGACGCGTGTCACTAAGGCTCTTTTCTGACTTGTCTTATACATTTATTATAGTTGGGTATTATTATTATTATTATTATTATTATTATTATTATTATTATTATTATTATTATTATTATTATTATTATTATTATTACTATTATTACTACTACTACTACTATTATTATTATTATTATTATTACTATTATTATTATTATAACTGTGAAAATATTTAGTAATTATATACTTAAGTATTTAAATAAGACAATGCTTATTTATAAATTTAAATGTATATTTAAAGTATTATAAATAATATAATATTTAATATAGTAAATTGAATAATCTCACATTATCAAACAATGTATTAATAATATATATTAAATGATGTATAAAGTAGAAGAAGTTTATTAAATTGAGGGTAAAATTTAAATTATTACATTGAGCATTTGTACTTTATGCTCAAAAGGTCATATTAAGTGTCTTAAAATTTTAGTAAAATTACAATTGTATCCGAAGAGATGTTTTATACAGTAACATAGACATTGGATAAGTTTCAAATATTAATCCCATGTGTTCAACATCCTTTTTAATTCATAATCTTGACTGTAACTCATTTGTCTTGTTTGTCCGAAATGCATTTAGTTTTATCATGTTATTTGGTGCAAATAAGTTAGGTTATGTAAGCCGATTGTCAAGGAGTGATTTGTTCAATGTTTTTGCAACATTTAGATTTATCATAAATAAGCCCTAGTAGTAGTGAAGTAACTTGATTATGTAATGGAACTCTTGAAAAGGAAATGAAGGATTGCAAGTACACAAGAAAATGCTTTTGCTTGAAAGTTTTTCAAGTATACTAAAAGCTTTTAAGCTTCTGAAGTTTTACGTGAGTCTACAAGCATGATCCAAACTCTTCCTTTGATAGATTTTTAGGGTTGATCTAGAACCACTTGACAGCCTCTTGGTTGGTATTAAACTTGTTCGTTTATACTCATGTATGTTTAATCAGTTATGTTTGTTCAATTATATTCATTTATGAACGAACATAAACATGGCTCTGTAGGCGTTCGTCTAGTTTGTTTATAGGCCTTTAATTATCTAGAATATTCACATACAACGAATCTAATGTTCATTTGATCATAATTCTAATTTTGGGAAAAAAGTAATTAATTTAGACTTTTGTTAACGCATGATGATCTATTTTCCATGTTATGTTTGGAAATTATATATACTATTAATCAAGTCTCCCCTTATAATCAGACGGTACCTGAAATGCATACCAAAACATGTCAACAAAAAGTTGATGAACTCAAGCTTTAATGTAATAAGATCCATAATCATACATAGATACACATAAGTAAATAATTATTGGTGCATGATATAATGCATCATAATCAAGCCAGACCCGGACTTTCCCGCCCTAGTACTAAAATATCCCCAAACCCTTTACTACTAGAGTGTTAGGTTTAATTGTGCCCTAGTATACACAGTAGAGATGCACTAATTTGTGATGTAATGATTATTGAATCTCAATTGGGGTGGGGGGGGTTTCCCTGGCATAAAGGGCCCACTGTGTGCGGGGGATTACCTAAATAGTATTATCCACAAATCACGTGGCTCCTAATGGAGTTAATGATTATGCTCATTTTCAGGGAAAAGAGCATGTAATATTTCACCATTAATATGAATTTAAAGAGTATGTATGTGGCCCCTAAAATAATTTAAGTAAACAAGGGGTCATGAGACTCCTTTAAGATGTGTTCTTGAGTAAATTTTCGGGGACTGAAGTGCTACCAACTAGCAAGGTTCCTAAGATCATTTAATATATATTAGAACATCATTAAGTAGTCATCTAAGCCCAACCCATGAGTTTTAGCTTTATATTACTTGAATTATTGATTTTCACTACACATGTGTAGATTGGTTTAAGTCTTTGAGTTTTTGAAGTCTTAACTTGTGATTCATCTAAGTATGGGTTAACATATTATAATTTTAGATTATAAAATCTTTTTAAGTGTATTTTAGTCCCAAACAATAAGGTTTTGATTGTTGGCAAATTTTGTCCCTAGACTTTACTATGACACTTTTAACCCTAAAGTTTGGAATTTTACACTTTACATGGTTATGATGGATTTTATTAATTTAGGTGAGTTAGGATTCTAGAATATATCAATTTTTATGTTATTTAGGCTCCTTTAATGGTTTTAAAGATTTCTTTTGAAATAGGCGTTTTATGTCGATAAGATTGAAATTTCTTACTTAGAACTTTTGGGTGGCTTAAAATATGTTCATATATTGTTTATAAATTATTTTAGGTATGATTTAGTCCTTGTAAAATTAATATTATGATTATAGAATTGTGAGTCTTACTCTACTCTAATATGTAAAATTCTTTACTTTTGGTAATTTTATAAATTTCTTTTTTTGATAGTATTTTTACTATTTTATATTAATGATATATTTGGTATAATTTACAAGAAAACTCTATAAATACTAATATTTGGTTATTAACTTAATTTTATCATAATAAAATAATTAGTTACTGAAATTTAAGATTCTAACTTATTCTAGTTGGTTTTATGATTTTAACGTTCGCGTTTGGTTTTTTAACGGGTTTTCAGGTTTGGGTTGACTTTGGTCAAACTTTAGTTATAGATTCCTTTTATAGACTTAGTAAAATATTTAAGTTCAATATTTTTCAATATTTTGACATAAGAGCTCATTTTTATCAATTTTTATTATTTTAACATATTTAAATGTTGTATTTTTGTTTACTAAGCAAATAAATTCTAAAAATTATAAAACTTAATTTCTAGCCATTTCTTGACATTTTAAGGAAAGTGGAATTTTATAGTTTTTGAATTTTTAAATTTTATATTTTTTGAATTTTTATATTTTTTTCATTTTCGTTACGTTATCCGGATAATCCTGTTAAATGTTCGTTAAGTCTCGGTTTTGATATATTAGGTACTTTATTTGGCTTTTCCCTTCTCAATCAGAACTATAAGATAAATAAAATCTAAATAACCCCAAAGTTTCAGTAAGTTATGTCCCTAATTTAATTTTTTTTATTTTTCTCAAAATATATATATTTTCAAGCGTTTAAACTTTATATAAACTATAAAATGCAAATCCATAAATCATAAAATTTTATATTAACTTATATTAGTCATGATTAAATTCCAAAAATATTTTAATTATGATTTTGAACTTATTTTACATACTTTTACATACTTTTACATTTTTGTGTAAAATGGAATTTTCTGGTTAATTAGTTTTATCAAAAATATGTTTATAACCAACGGGGCTAAGTGACAACTTTGTATCATTTAATTACTCAAAAATAAGGTATTTTTAAGGTTCGTAATATGTTAGGGGTGTCATGGGGTTTGTTGTGTCACTAAAAGGACAATACGTGATATTCCACGTGTTTTCGGGTCGAGACGGGTTACCTTGGGATGAGATGGTAAAGAGAGTCCAAGGGCTTGTAACGCCTTAGAAAGTTGAAACAAGTCATTCAATAATAATGGGCTTAGTTAAGGGATATTTAATAAAAATAAAGGAAAGAAATGGGTTATGGGCCAAATTAGTCTTATGGGCAAAAAATTTAAGTGGTTAAAGGAATATAATCAGCCACTTAAACCACCTAACCAGCCATAATCTTCCTTATTTGCAACCCTAGCCACTAACTTTCTAGAGAGAGAGAGTAGAGAGAGAAAATAAAGAAAACTCAAGATTTGAAGCTTCATTGGTTAAGGGATTGAAGATCTGAGTGGTAGAGCATCAAACCACGAGAAAGGAGCAAGAAATCCAGGTAAGAATCATCCTCTAAACGTCTCTGTAGGTCAGACCCGGATTTTAGGGTTTTGGGTTTTTAAAAATTGCAAAGAATCACTTAAAGGTCATATTTTTACGTATGAAATCGTGTAAAAAGCTTAGATATAGTTTCAGGGATGAAAAACTAAGGATTTGGACGTAAAAAGTTGAGATTTTGGGTTAAAATGAGCTGGTTCGTCATTTTTATACGTCCGGCGAAACTGCCAGTTCTTCCCGCAAAACTGTGGATTCATCCTGCGAAACTAAGGCAATCTCGTTCCTGGGAAACTATAGTTTCGCAGGTAGTTTCGCAAGCGCATAGGTAGATCTGTACATTTAGCGAATCTAGGAAATTCCAACGAAAGTTGGGCGAAACTGGCAGCGAAACTGCCATGCGAAATTAGCAGCGAAACTGTCATGCAAAACTGGCAGCGAAACTGCGTGCGAAACTGCTGCTGAAACTGTGTAGAAAATGACCTATTTGTGTGTTAACTTATATGCAGACCGTGTACCATGATCCTAGCTTAGAAAACTTAGACGTGAAGTTGTTTACTGACCAGGTGAGTTCTAGACCCCCCTTATTTACAAGTTTTCAACGTTTTGGGACGATATGCATACTAAATATACTATTTTTATGGCAAAGATCTCAAGAGGTTTTTAAAATAAAAACAGAATTTTCTATAACAAATGATGCTATATATACAAGGTCAGGTTTTTTACAAAACTTTGTTTATTTTTATAACTTGAAGAAACAATCTAAAACATCCATTATTTTCAAATCATAAATATTAAAAGTTAAATAAAAGGGTATTATGTTAATCAATTAAAAATTTATCTATCCAATTAATTAGCTAGTTAATTAATTGATAGAATATTTCTCTTATTTTCTCTCTCCTCTCCTATTATCACAAATTTACACATATTTTAATGATCAAACTCATTTCAAATTTAATTATTTATATTTTAAAATTTTTTTAATACGATCAAACTTAATAATTACCATATATTTGAATACATAAAATTTTTTAAAATGCGTAGATATGCATTTCCGTTTTACATATAAGTAAATCTTCAAACGTACCTTCCTTTTATCTCATAGTTTTTTTTTACATATATACAAATTTTATACTTCTTTCTGAACAACTTAAATCCTTATAATAACAATTAGTTTTTTTTAAATCGATCTCGAGATGATTATCAATTTTTAAACTTATGATCTTTTAATATATATATATATATATATATATATATATAATATATATATATTATATATATTATATATATATATATATATATATCATTCACAAACACAAAACATTTATCTTGAATTCGAATGTTAATTTCTTATACATAAATGTTTGCAATAACTATTTACATATGTGTAAAACAGTTTTACATCTATGAATGCTTAAATACATATATGTATATCGATCATACATTTTCAAAGCACTAATCTAACTATTTACATATGTGTAAACAACTTTACAAACAAAATGCTTAAATACTAATATGTAAATAAATTGATCATACATTTTAAAGTAATAATGTAGCTATTAACATGTCTAAATTCATATACTAATCTTCCATTCTTCAACTCACACGTTATTTACATATACCAAAATAAGTAACATAAAAGATTATCATTTATGTGGGATTAGAATAACTTAACCAAGATTTATGTAGAATTTAAACTAATTCATTAAGTTTCAATTTTGTTTTAAATTTTATAACGTATAAATATTTCGTTTGGAGATAACTAAATAATCAAATAAAACTCTTAATTTCATTTAAAAGGTGGAAAATGTAATTTATAATAAAAGGATATCATTTCTTGTTTTTAAAGGATTAATCTCAATGATTAGTAAAAATACCATAAACCTTTTCATCATAGTTAATTTGTTTATTTTCTGGGCATATAAAATCATTGACAATTTTTGAAAGTAAATATTGGAATCCATAAAGGTTAATCCAATAATATGTTAGATTGTCAAAAAAATCACAAAATTGATCTCGTATGATTTTTTTGTGATTAATTTGTTAGATTGTAAAATATTATGAACAACTTCAAAGTAATTACAAACTGAAAGTTAAACCATATTATAAGAAAATAATTTTTTTTTCAAAATCACAACGTTGACCATGGATATACTCCACTATATTTTGTTTGAAAGGCGAAAATTTATTGTTAATAATTGGTCAA